>KB671862.1:0-28179 GCA_000349105.1 Anopheles epiroticus
CCAGTGGGTCTCTTAACAGGCTGGGAGCGATCGAAACAGGTGCCATTAAATTGAAGTTCACGAATGTTTGCACAGGTGTCTACGTGTTGTAACGCGATTGGTTATAGAGAAGATGATGATTTCACCAAAGAGAGATTTTCAAGAAAATTATGGAATAAGAAATGTGAATTTTGTATTTATGATTGCAATCCCTTTTTATTCCAGTCTTTTATCTCATTTTAATTAGACGTTTAACCACCCGACAATAAATTCCATTAGAAATCCTTTGCACTTGGTCACAATGCAGTTGGTTCTTGTTTTATCCTTCCATCATTCATTATTCAAGATGCTTTTGGCCATTGCATGTGTAATGTTTGATCACTTCACGACCGGTTCCACTAAGCCCGAATCAAGATAAGATCCCTAATGCTGATCATCTTTGGCGCCTATGCTTTATCCCTTTTCACAGTTTTCTGCTCTTCTGGTCCCTAGAAACAAAGTGATCACACGTTTGCTTCTCAATTTGTAAGCACTTTGCATCGGTCGCACCTTGAACCGATGTGTTCTTGTGTCCCATCTTTACCATGCATTCGTCGGGATGCACGTTCAGTAGCATCTTATGCACACATATCTCCAACTACACGCTGTTGGAGCACGACTAAAGTCCCCCTCCCGTGTCACTGCCAGTTGTCAGACCGGACGCTAGAGCGCTTCAGCGATCATCGGAATGATAATAAGCCCAGTGACTAGCTGTGGGAGATAATAATTAGACAAGCAGCAGCGGCAGAGACACCCCGATGGTAACGTTGCGTGAGGTCCAGCCGGCGGGCTTCTGCATCCGTGCGCTTGATTCGGAGATTAATCGCCGTCACATCCAGAAGCTGCATCACACCGAACACCCCATCGAGACGTAAAGGTCTCTTCAGTACAACACAGTAACACTTTTGCTTCCCTGTTGGATGCACAAAACCCAAGAAATCATCTCCCATGATGTACTGCTTCTGCTGCTCGACATCGGATGGGGACATCATGCAGGGATCTCGTCCTCCGTCAGCCTGGAGGGTAGCGCATGCTTTTCCCAGAATCGTAACATAACTGTCCCGTTCGTGTGTAATGATAAATTATAATTCCATTACATGTTCATGCCTCTGCGGTACGGGTACAATGTTGCGCGTCCCATGTGCACGATCTCCAGAACCAGAACAAGAAAGTTCGAGCACTTGTGAGTGGAGCCCTGAAGCCGTGTCGTGTCTCGATCGAAATGAAGCAGCGATTGATTAATAGTATGGGCACACTTCTGCTTTAATTACAGCGCAATCATCGCTATTTGCAAGTCATCTTAAGCCATCTCGTAGGACTCCCGCACAGGTGCCCCGTAGCTTTGCAGATATTTTCTCTTGAAGCAAAGTTTAAGTCGATTATAGATTAATCTAGATCTGATTGAACCGCTTGTTGGGTCACTTCATTTCAATGGTGGCATGATTTCAGTAACTCAAGATAACCAGCAATAAATCATTGCGTTATATCCGAGAAGGGCCTGTAGGAAGTCTTTTACAGCGCTTTTAGCACGTAATATATATCCGTTAGCTCAGGCTTCACCACGTCGTTTTCGTGCGTCAAGTAACAGCTTGTTTAAAATAGTGATTGTTCATAAGCTTTTCTTTGAAAAAGTTTATTTTGAGGTTTTTTTCAAGTATGCGAATTGATTTATCATCATCCATTTATTGTAAGGAACGCACGTTTGTTACTTCGTGACGAGACTTGATAGCAACAATTGTACGATTTCTTTACTTTATTCTATTAATTACCTTTTTAATTCAAGATTAAAAGTGCTTAAGGCTTGGTTAGTTGCAATGAATAAATTAGAAATAAATAAATCAATAGGCTTTTTAGTATTGATCTGAACAGCGTTTCTATGTTCAATTTATTTATAAATTGAATATTAAGCTTCATCAATTTATTCAATGGTTAAAATGCAGTAACGATCATAATACCATTTTAAAAACTTTAAAGGCAGTTGATAAACATCAATATCTTTTTAAATTGTAGATTGTTTTTATTCAGTAGTAACAGCCAGGCCGTATTGCTAATAATAGTAAATTTTATTTGATTTAAAAAAGTTATATTTATCAATAAGAAGATCATTTACTGTTTATCCAAATACATGGCCAGAAAAACATAAAAAAAATCTTCGATACCTTTTAAATTTGTGTTTTCCAATGAATGTTGACGTTAAAGTTTTTCAAATTATATAACTTTTTTAAACTCAAACTCAGCTTGCAGATTTTTTTTATGTTTGAAAGGTTTGAATATTTTAACTAGTTCAATGTTGTGTTATGAAGTTTATTAGATTTTTAAAGTACTTCTTTTTTAGTTTATTATTTTAAAAACTATTTTAACGTTCATTTATACATTAAATATGTGGAACAATATCCAGTTTCTTTTCTGATTGAATTCAGCTCAAAAACTAACATAGAATAACCATACCATTAAACCAAAAGTTTTGACTCCAACTCCAGCACGAAACCAAGTCCCGCCGATTCTAGATCCAAACTGAAAGCTTCCATCGATTTCATCACACAACCAAACTTCAAACGCCACAGTTGCACCTTTTTTTAATCCCGAAAAATCCACCAACCCTTGCTAGCTCCAGCAAGACGGCAAACATACCTGCCAGGCCCACCAACCGAAGCGCTGTAATTTAGCGGAATGTTGATAGCGGCTTATTACGCTTGAAGCGCACGAAAATCGCTGCAAAACGGCCACTCAACGGGTGCGCGAAAAATAAATGATTGCAGCCTCAAGCGCAGATTGCTGGCGTGGGAGGTGGAAAAATATAAAATTTTCTACCCCGAAGCCTTTTCCGTCCTTCCGCGTTTGCACCTTGTGGTCATTTTAATCACCATCATTGCGGCGATAGGACGAAGCACCGTCGACCGCTGACATTTATGCACCGCTGCATTATTGTACCACGGCCTGACCCAATTTGTAGCTGCCGCTCGGTGCAGTGGCCATGGTTTCACCGACGATGACGGCACAATTAGTGCCGATCGACGAAGCGCGTTAGGTGCGATTTTTTTATCGTCCTATCCGACGCCCGGTCGCTTCGCTTCTACCACGGGAAGGCAAAGCTGGAGCGTGAAAACAACGTGATTGAAATCGTTCATTTAGTGGGTACAACAAACGTGTGCGACGGATGATTTTTCCTTTCCACCCACCACCGCGTTAAGGATGGAATGAAGTTTCATCGTTCACGGCGAAAGCGCAGGAAAGATGAAAAAATGAGGCAACAATCCCCATCGCGGTCAGTTTCTGTGCGCGACTCGTGCCCGGAGGCGACCAGCTAGCCTCACGAGCGCATGGAGCCTGTCTGAGGCAGACTCTGCTCACCCAGGGCAGAGAGAGTTCACTTGATACTGCGGGTGAAGGGCGAATAAATTCCAGCCGTCCTCTGTCTGTGCACCCGGGCAGACATTCCGGAGCAACATCGTCTCCGGATGCGACGCAAGCCGCTGCTCCCCTCGCAGGTATGTGCCCTTCTCGCAGCCCTACATTCTACTTACCCGCCAGGCCAGGCAAAACGAAGCGTGCGCAGGCGTCCTCGGTTCATGTAAAATATATCAGAACCGCAATGAGATTATGTTAATGAACCCAATAAAAGGGTAATAATATCGATACTTACGAATCGGGTTGTGACGGTGTGTGCAGCCGACCCGTCGATTTACACGCCTCCGTGTAAGCATACACGTGGTGATGGTTCGGGCATCCAAAACCTACCGGCGCACGACCCGGGCACGCGTGCCGAGACGATGGACACGTTGGATGGATCGTTCGATTAAACAACGGGGTGCTCATTAATGCTCACGACCCCTTGGAGGAGTTCCTGCGTGGAGGGAAAAGTGTCTGCCTGCTATCGGTTTTAGTTTGCTTGTTCAGTTCAAGAAGCATTGCAAGGATCGTTCCGGTAAGTACGTTTGGTGCTATTTCTCCTTATGATGCTTGTCATTATGGAGCGAACCTTTCAGGCGGTACACGCGTATAGTTTGTTTAAAGGAATTCATGTAGGTGTACAACAGGTGTGTTGAGCTTTTAATGAGGCATTTAAATGATTGAAGCATAACATTGGAGCAGGAACAGGGAATCTGTTTCATTGTTGAACAACGCAAGAACTAATGCAAGAATGTAGGAGATTTTAAAAAGGCACAATCTTTAAATCGATTATGAATTATTTTAGATTCACATAAAATAAAAAAATATGGGCATCAATTTTAAATCACAACATAATGTCTAAGATTCTTTGTAAATGAGCAAAAGACTGGTTAGACTTTGATTGCAAACGAGCTATGCGAGCATTTATTACAGGACGAGATCAACTTTATTTGGCATGAACATTAATGGTTTTGCCACATAAATCAATATTTTAGGCGTCTCAAAATATTTACAAGCTACTTGATGGACTTTTAACAAGATATACGAATCAGTTACGGAAGTCTAGTCCTACTAGTAATGGTAGATTTCGTCCAATCTAACGCGAATCTATTTCTGTTCTTTTGTGAAGCTGCAACGTTTTGAGCTTTACCTTAATTATTATCAATGTGAGATTATCTGCAAGTTTATCGGTCTTTTTCTAGACTATAACAACCATTGAGACAACTATGAATTTAAGATTTAAACAACAACTGATTTTAAAATAAACAAACATAATATTCTTTGCTCTTCGCAGATTCGTTGTCATTGAGACCGAAGTTCACAAAAGTAAGGAAAACAGTTGTTTTTTTTTTGGTATGAACAAGGAAAACCGTTGTATTCACTAAACAATATCATATGAGTTCCATCATTCAATCTTCAACACATTAGTGATTTCTGCTAACTGATCTATGACTACATTATGCGATTTCATGATATGAACCCTGAGAGAATAAGAGAGAACTTTAAGAAAGAATTTAAGTGCCTTTATTTTCAACCCCATTTTTAGGTACATGAGAAAAACAAACTAAGCAACCAATTGATTGAAAGGTGCATTTCTTTCCCTACGATTTATTAAAAAACTTCGTCGGTGATAAAGGGTACTTCAAAATCGTGGATATGTTATCATTTTTGCAAGCTGTCTGACATATTTTATCCTCTATTTTTAAGTCTTTGGACTTCACTTTTTTTTTTTAAATTAATTAAAATTATTAATCTTAAAAATCATAAACTATCTCAATTATTACTCATAATTTGTCTCACAACTCATGTGCAATGGAGGCTTGCACACATCTCTTACATACACTTCCATATGCAAAGACGAATAGTCTCCCCAAATTAATGAATGTTTAAATTTGAATCTTTAAAAATAGTTAAGAAAACAACCAAACTCCTCCTATTTGATGTATGCGTTGAAAGTTGAAAGTAAAGAGAACATAAATTTAATAACACATTTGTTCTGTAATGTCAGAGCTTCAGAATAAAGAGACATAAGCTTAGATCTCATTTGACATGATCTTCAAACTATCATCGCATTTATCTGCGATAGTTCTCTCTGCACTCCGAAAAAATTAAACTCATACGTATCAAGTGATCACATTCATCACCATATACCTACAATTAAGTGACACTGCGTAATCAAATAATTTTATTCATTGTTTGAAACGTTAAATTAAGATAAAAAATCATTGAAATTGTTGTATTTATTTGTCACACATCTTAAGGTTATTTAAATTAAACCATCATGTGAGACAAGCTACAAAAACACACACATGAAACAATATCCATTCTGTCATGTCCTTCCACGGAGACAATCATTTGCAACCAGTCCATTAAAACTCGCTCAACAATATTCCAGCCTCTCTTCAAAGCACCCCAAACGATGATTCATTTCCGAGATTGAATTTTCTTATGTAAATTCCGGCGAAGAAAAACACAGCCACGAACTTACACACATGCTAACGGCATAGTCGCGAACTCGCCCTCCCAACGCTAGGCACAGGAGCGACGGCATTGTTAACACGATCGTCACCACAAAACCCGCTGCTGCTGCTGCTGCTGCCGCTCCTGCAGTGCTTTCGGCTGCACATAAATCAGTTTAATTAATTTGTGCTACATGCGCACACGGAATGAACACATTCGGTCGCTTCCACATTGAGTCGATTCTAATTTCGCTACCTTTTTATCATGCTCGTGTGCATTTGCGAATGAGTGCAGGAGGGATAGGGAAAGGCGGCCGATGTGTGGCTGTAGCTCGATGTAGCGCGAACACGAGACGATCATTCATTCAACCGCAGTTCAGTGACACAGCCCGGGCAACCGGGAGTGTTGGGGTACGGGTGGTTTGTCGCCATAGACCAAAAAACACCCCCTCGACGGTTGAAAGAGCGGTTCCGAACCCGAATGAAAAGACACCTCGCTAGATTTAGTGCTCTCGATCGATGTATCGATGTATGTAAATTGGTATATCGGAGAACTATTTTCTTGAGCCAACGGAGCCTTTCTTCGCCCCCCCCCCCCCCATCCCTCGTCTCGACTCGTCCAACTGCGATCTCCGTGCCGTAAAAGCAATCGAAACAGCCATAGCCTTTGCCCACCATGATCGATTTTTTGTCCCTTCAACAGCGCGCAGACGTACCGAGAGCGTCACAGCATCTCCCCCTGCACTAACATTCGCGATGGTAATGCCAACGGGGTCAAGAATTTCTCCGCACACAGTACTGTCGCGGTGCAAAACCCAAAAAAAAAACATCACATAAAAAACCCGAGCAACACCCCGGAACGTCGGAACCGGAGCCTACCCTGGGTGCTGGCCATGTAAATATTTTAATTTTTGTGATTCCACCACCACGATTACGCGCCACGTCCACCACGGTGGTGGGGTGTGCTCGAGCACTCCCGTCGGCAATGGCACACCTTAGCGGTTCCTTGCGGTGTGTGTTTGGCGGTCTTTTGATTTCGTTCCGCACACCCTAACCACCCCTTTCCCTCCTTCACAATGGAGAAGAAAACCCGTATTAGAGCATGTACTAACAACTCGTCCGTGACATGTACGGGAACATAGGGAAACAGCCACCAAAACAACAAGCGAGGGACGAGACAGTTGCAAAAAAAAAGCTACAACATCCATCGGACTCAATTGGGATACGAACATCACGTTTTCTTTTGCGATTTGGGGGGAAGATTTCCAAGCGAACATAATGTGCGAGTTTTTTTTTGTGTGCGGATGTACTCGACTGTTGATCGTTAGATCTGAATGGTGAAGGCAACAGGAATCATGTTTGAGCATCTTAAACATTTCCGCAGTGACGTTAAAAGACTGTTAAAATTGTTTTTGGAAAAAAAGATTGCAACACGTCTAAAAAAAAGATGACGGCCAAAGATTTCAGAACTAGTCACATTTTTGTTTTGGCTTCATAAGTTATTTTGGTATTTTCATTCGACTGACATTTTGAGTTTGAAATAATCATACAAATCTAAAGGTAGTTTAAAGTTCCTTCATTGTTTTAAACAAAAAAATTCTGTGTTATTCGTTTGTATCAAAGTAAATAATTGAAACAAAACACTGAAATATGTCCAAACTTTTCTATTGAAAGTGAACTTAAGCCTTCTACTCAAATGGTTAATGATAAAAATGTCATGTATCATTAGATATAGAGCTAAAATAATAAAAACTAAATAATAAAAATACAAATGATAGAGATTAAAACATTCGTGTGCTTTAAGTAATAACTGTGGTTTCAGCATGTCTCCTACAAGTAAAATTTGTGATTTTGAGAAAGAAACTTCCAGGCTGTTTTGTTGTTTCACGGAAATTTTAGATTTTTTTCTGTATCTGGCTAGCACGTTAAAACTTAAACAAAATTTAGGTCGTTTAACTTTGAATCATAAATGCACACTGCTTTATATCTTAACTAACCTATTACCGCGCAAGTGTACAAAAACTTGACTTGAATCTTCTGAAACTTTATATAAGTGCAACGAATTTTCGGGTTTAAATAGATAAATGATAAATTAAGTGATATGAACAAAACATTACGAAATAATGAAACTGGACCATTTACAAAAAGCTTTACAGTTAAGTTTGGTGAACTTGATAAGGTTTTCCGAAAACAAAGTATTTTGCGTATCAAACGTCATATGCTGTGATGTAACGGGTTATTTTAACATAAGTTTAAAAAGGTTCAAAAGCAATAATAAAAAAAAGTTAAAATAAATAAGGACTTAAATCTAATTTTAAGTCAACATAAGGAACTACAGCATGGCTTTAAAGAAATTGGTAAGATCTATTTCTAGTATTTATTATTTATACCATGGGTTTTCATCTTTCGATTCCTTTGAAAATTTCGCCACTGTGAATAATTAAATGTCTCGACAAGACCTACTCGTCTAAACTATGGACCCGCGGATCCAAAAGGTTACTCATCCCTATCATAAAGAAAAAAAGCTTTTGATTGGTTGTCGTGCTGCAACCATCTCACGCAGAAATATTTTCCATAATTGTCATTCCTCCCACAAACAATCCCTCCACCATCGTGTACCTTATTTTTCTTCTTTTCCCGAGCCCATTTTCCTTTCCCGCGTGTCGTACCCAGTGACACCCGATGCGCAATAATTTATCGTTGCATTCAAAACCACCAGTGCAGTGCGAATGTCTCCTTCTGTCCAACACCCCCCCCCCCCCCCCCCCCCACGACATGTTTCACACCCGGGGATGGCAACATAGCCACCACTACCGTCACGGTTCGACGCCGTGCAAAAGCGTGCGCGCACATTACGCGAAAATTTAACGCAACCCATTCATGGGCAGCACAGACGCGTAGACAAATGAAAAATGTACCTCCCGAGCGCTCGCGATGCTCAACAAAACGGTAGTAAATTTAAAATTGATTTTTCAATTCGACCATAAATTTGTGCCTTCACCCTAGTGCAGCCCTTTCAATCGTTTGCCTCACACCCTACCGACTGGGGAGGAAAAAGTGGAGATGGTAGGGAAATTATCATGCACTCAAGGGATGGTGATACACTACTGGATGGAGACCATCATCATCATAAGCGGCGGGTCAAATCGACCGTTGCAAATCGACCACAGCCGTAGATGCAGAACTGGTTACCAAAAGGGGGGATGGAGATCGACCGACGATCTAGCCCACCCGCCGTCGTCGTTGCCGTCCTCTCGCCCCGTCGAAGAAAGGGAAGGCTTCGTGATCTGACTATAATCACACGGAAACAGAATTCCGGTGTTGCCCGTCAATGTACCGCCGTGTTTTCTTTCTTCCGGACAGGTTTTTAGTGTGGCTAAGGCCGTTTTCGACATCGCATGCCAATGGCACAAACTGCTGCGTACACGACCGCTGCATATTTCTTGGGTCGAGCTTTGAGATCGGTTCGGGTGGCTTATAATTAATGGCTCTGGCACGATGCCCTCTCCTGTGCATTTCTCCTCTTTCGTGACGACCCGGGAGAGCTTCAAAACAACCTTGAAAAGGCACCGATTGCGTGCGGTAATGAAGAAACTTATCTTTTAAAAATCAAATTCTTGTTTGAACAGAATTTCGAGCACTATTCGAGCCCCACAAATTAAAGGCGTGAAAGGAATTTTCCTACCACTTTTTCCACACCTTCACGTCTTTAACGAGCTCGGTCAAGCTACCAGCAATTTCTTCTGAAATCCCATGTCTAAACGATCGTCTCAACACCGTTTAGCTCGAGTGTCTGTGTGTGTGTGTGTGTGCCTGCACGCCTCTTAAGCCATAAACTGCTAAACACATTTTCCCACTTTACCGGTCTGTGATTTATAGTTCTACCTTCCCTTGGTTGAAGTGCAGTCAGCTTCAACGCCACCACCGGGGTGGCTTAAATTGGCACACGCATCATACATACGCGCTAAAGCATACACACAATTCGCACATATCGCCGCAAAGGATAATCAACCTCCACCGATCGAGCGGGCGACGCGAAGACATATGGGGTGAGATTTTTCTCCAGCCTTCCCTTCAAGCGCACTGACGTTGTTTGCACAAGGGACTGTAAGGCGGAGTGGAGTGCAGGAAGAAGAAGAGATGGCCCCCTTGAAGCAGGGCAACAAAACACCATAAAGGAAGGGAACCCTTAAAAAACGTGTAACACCCGCTCTAGATGCATTACTTGATGTCGTTTTTTTCGCCCCTAACGGCTCCAGCGTTTGGGCACATTCCAACGGCCACGAGCCGGGACGCGAAGGGCTGTGTGACGCGGGATCCTCACCCTACAATGTCGAACGATAATTGATGGTCTATTGTTTCGGCGGTTGGCCACCAACCGGTCGCGCTAAAATCGATCGCAAAACAACACCTACACGCGGCACTCGGGGTGGATTGCCGCATCGAGCAAAACACAATCGCCACATGGCAAGACAGACTGGCGATGGTGTGGCCCAGAAATAGATGTCATATTAATTTGATCGTATATTCCAATAAATTGAAATGTTCCATAATTTATTGATTATTATATCGCGGTATCGTCCCCTGTTCTTTTCTCTTCCCTTCCAGGCAGCTGAGAGAATACATTTCCTCGCCCGAGAAGGAGCAACGTGGTGTCGTGAAATGTCATTATCGTCTTCACGCGCTGTTCACTACACCCCTTGACGGTGAGCGAGGCAGAGGAACGCAGCGAGGAAGCAACGAATGCGCCACAGACTCGATCCACCAACGATCAACAAAACGATCAACGGAACCATTTCGCTTTGTGGAATATGCCCCCAAGGGGGAGCGCTGGCCCGGGCGGACTTCTCTGCGCAGGCGGACAATGAGACATAATATGAGCGGTGATGGCCGCCAGCATCCCTTCACCCTGGGGGAAATTCCACCGCCCAGTGTCTGGCTCCTGTGGCTTGGGCCGAACCCGAACCCAATCCGCCCGTTGGTGAGTACACCATTGAAACGTCTTAATATCATAAACAAGTCATAAAATGTGCGGATAAGCGGCTGGTCAGCAATCCTACACCCAGTAAGGGTAGTAAGGTATAAATGGGATATTTCACCGCATGTGACCATTATTGTGTGCGGGAAAGAATAATAGAGTTCATTAAAATTGATTCAACTCCAGTGGGCTGGAGAAGAAGATGGCCAAGTGAAGCGAACCCGTTACAAAAACGCTGCTCTCCGTCACCTGGCAGGGCGGGGGAAGGGAGGGAGTGCTGCCGTGACAGTGTGTGACCGTTTCGGCGTGTAAAGACCATCCATTATCCAGCCACTAACACTGACCGACAGGCGACGTCCACGCTTGCGGTCTAGAGATAGCACTTTTTTTACTGCAGAATATTGCACTGACCCAAGGGATATGCCTCCATTTTGAGGCTTCGGGCGGAAGGGGATATGTCAATAAAACTGACATTTCTGATCACTAGCCCCGCTAGAAGACGCTGCCTTCCCAGCAGTGCAATGACGCGCCTCGAACACAATGCACAACGCACCGAATGTCAACAGCAGTGGGGGTAGGAAAAACCATCACCACCATGATTTTTGCATGATAAATCAGATCACCGATCATTAGCGGGACATTGAAATCGCGAGATCCAAGATGCGAGGCTTTTCGCAGACATGACGTGGATTTTTTTAGAAATTCTCTAATAAAAACAAACAGTCAAGGAAAATGGACGCGCTGGAATGCCTTTGAAATGGTTTCATTTGCGACGTCTCAAGGAAGATCCTCTGCTTGTGGAACTTGTTATCGCCCAGCGAGAGTATCTCACGGTACGTCCATTGCCGTTTTTTTTTCTTCCCTCAACTCTCTCATTTTGGACGTCATCACCAGACTTCCCAGAACGGTTGACAACGCATCGAACCATTTCCGTGCGGTCAGAAGCTAACGAGCGGGGATGGTCCAGCGCCAATCGATCACCGATACCGAGACGTCAAGATGAGCACCTTCCCCGACCATTACCATGCTCCATTACGCACGATTCCGAGGCGGCACCCAGGTTCGCACCATTTATGATTGAGTTTTTCATCTTCCGGAGGCAAAAACAAACCCACCAAGCTGTCTGCCCCGTTTTACCTGGAGAGGAATATAATCATAATCAAAGCAAAGCTTGATGGAGGCACCCTCTTTTGTGCCCTGATCTCACACTCCATTTTCAGCACCCCAGTCGGGTTGGATCACGAAAAAATCCATGCGTCACGAGAATCGATCACGGAGCACAACACCCAGTGCCGCGTGAGATCATCATTGTGGATGCATTTATGCATCGATTCCAATGATCAGGCTGTGGGTTGTGGTATCGGTTAAATTGAATTCATCTTCTACCCATCTCAAACAATAAACACACAAGCAAAAACACTGGCACACACAGAAGCACATCATTATGCGGTGTGTTTCAGTCGGACAACCTGAGCGGAGATCGTTGAGTCTGTGATCGGCATCAATTTATGTGCGACGCTCCAAAGGTGGCAAGCGGATGGGACTTTTATCGTTTGCGTTTGATGATTTATGATTTATGTGTGAGCGGACGTGCGCTTTCGTCCCGTCCCGGCCATGTTTTGCCATTGTCCATTTAGGGCGATCTCTCTGAAACGGGTTTTCCTTCCCAAAAGCGCTGCTCGTCGGTCCAAACTTGGCAAGCCGGTGTGATATTTCATACAATGTCGTGATTAATGGGCTTTATGATTGGAATGTATGTGCTCCCTGAAGTTGCTCGCGATTTTGTTTGTTTATGGAAGGAGTAGTATTAATTAGACTAACGCTGGACGACATTTTCCACGTTCAAGGTGACGATCGGAGCACCTACCGGTATCACCTTCCAGGGGGATTCCTGCTGTGCAGTGGTTCAATGTTCTTCCGTTTCTTCCCATGGGCGCTTAGGTGTTGATTGTAAAGTTCGGTAACTTCCCAATCGGTCCTCACCGGTGTCGTCCGTAGCTGCAGACTTCATAAATATTGAGCGCATGTCCGCAAATCACCCAGCCCACGATGCGTCTGATCGATAGTGTCTATCAGTCTGCGCGACGTGACGCGGCTTTGAAATTGAATGAGCTGTTTGTGTCCATCACGGGCGGACAGTCACTCGTTCACTGTGCCTCTCATGGGAAATGCGTACACAGACATAAATGTGATGGATTAGCATAGGTCTCCCGGCAAGGCAGTTCGTTGTGGTGATGAAGAGATTGGAGTCACTAGGGTACGAAGAAGTAGAGTCTGGGTCAAACTTGTCACGCATTGCCGTGAATAGGGATGACGTCTCAACTCGACAACAATTAGAGTCGTTTGGTTTTTTTTTATAAATAGGTTTGTAAAGAAGTCATCAAGGTCAAATATGTTAAGGAAAATATGTTTTTTTAGATTCCAAGAAAGCCTAGAACTGGAATATCCCTAGAGAGAGTACCTCAAGTTTTCCACAAGTCAGCATCTGAAAGATCTTTAAAGGTTCTTTTAGTTTGATCTTCTATGTTAACCGGTATTCCCCTAAAAGGGTTAATACGGCCAGGCCGTAGTAAAAAAACAAACAAACAAACAAACAATTCTATGTTAACCGTTAGTTTTCAATAACGTAATTTCAATTAGCCAGAATTAGCAGTTGTACGTGGAATATCTCAGGATTTTTATCGTACTAGCCGCATATCGTTTTAGTCTTGTTTGTGCTTAGGCCACTCGCAATTACGCTTTAACCAAATAAACGAATAAACAAACAGGAAATATATGGGGATGTTTTTTTTATTCTTTTTTCGTAGGTTTAAAATACTATTTGCACATACAGTATGCAACTTTTTACCCAAACTTTGAAATCTCCTTTTTATTCTTGTCGTTTGGAATTTCACACGGATTTGTAACAATAATCGATCGTAGTTCAAGATCCCAACAAATCCAATGTAAATTTCAACAGCTTCTCATGTATAAATTGGTTTTAGTTGCAGTTATCACTCTTTTAGTATTCTTAAAGAGTTGATGTCGTGTACGAAGTTACCAAACAGTATTTTTACCAACATTTGGGAATTTTCATAAACTTAAGATTCCTTGTTGGCTAGAAATAAAGCCAGTATTTTGGACAACACTCAGTCTTTTCAGAACCAACTGATACCATTCGATGCATGTAAAACAATTCAAGTAATTTCATTTATCCACACACCACGTAAACTTGTCAGGTTTCGTTTAAACATAAATCGGCATAAATATGCCGCGCAGCATGGATTTGCATCAACAGACCATTGAATTCAAGTTAAGTACCCTTATTTGAAGAAGTTATCCCGTATCGTAAGGTATCTCATCACTTCTTACTTCCACAATTTACTAATTACTTTCCAGCATTGCCAATACTTCGCAACCATGCCACCGAAACGAATTCTCCACATCGTTTCTCACCTTAAGGTTCCAAACACCGAAAGCTCTCTCCGTCCGAAGGCGTCCGAAAAAATGCGGTGCGTGTGCTTCCGAAAGCGCCAAGATGTCGCACACCAGAGGAAGGAATTTTAATTGGTATCTCCAGCGGAACGTCTCGGACGCCATCCGAACTCCGTTTGGTTTTTTCCACAAGCTTTACCATGCGAACCCACACCTTCAGTCTCTATCTAGGAATGAATCCAAACGCCATGTACACCTCTTGAGTCTACAATCTTGATATTGTATTTAAATTTCTTACTGCCTCATGCCAGCCCGCTCAGGTCGCCTCTCGATATCGGGTTCAACCGAAGGATGCGAGTGCGAATGAGTTGGCGTAGGGTGCATGCTGTAGATCTATGCCCGAGACCCGGTGGCCCATAACCGGACCCGTGCGATATTCTCATGTCCGATCGATATGCGTGCACGGGCAACGCATGCAATGCTCCACCGGTGGCCATCGCTGCCGGCCAACGGCAACCAAAGGTGGTATCTCCTGCCCCGACACCTACGCAACAACACCCTAAACGCAAATTGCACACGCAAACGCAACCTTCGGACGAAAGCCAGTTTGTTGCGCTGGCGGAACACATTAAGAAAAACTTGGTTTGGGCATAAAAAGGTGGGCAAAAATAAAACCACCGACTGGACCATGTTCTTCCCGATTCCTGGAGAATATTAAGGTGACTCTAATCTAATCGGCATCGGAGTTGGAAGAAATTGAATTATTTCTTTCTACACCGTGCCGCTGGTGGTAATTACCTTTTGCTTTGAAGATAGCTTACGTTCACCTCACGTGGGGGCAGCGAAGAATGCAGCGCACTCGTACCACGAAACTGTTACACGGCTTCGCCTCAACACAGTTGCGCCCACAATTACCCCGCCTAATGTCAGTGACAATTTAGAAATGAAATCGTTGCAATCAGCAAACATCTACAATCTGCCAGCCGGGTGTCACCCTTTCTGATAAACTTCGGTAGTCACTACCGGAACGCTTCCAGCTTTTCTGCCAAACGCTGGCGTCCCGTGTCCACTGGCAGCAACTCGTGCATAATCTACAATTTATGGGACCTTCATTTTACATTTCGCACTGGCGCAACGCCACTTTTCTCCAACCCAAAAGCCCTATCTAAAGGGAGCGTAGCGCGGAACGAAAGTGCCATAAATTCTCGGTGCCAAGCGGAGAGCGCAGAATTTATTGATTACATTGTAATATTTCCCTGCGCTGCGCTCCTATTCAGGGAGTCTCATGTGCGCGCGCTCGCGGATAAGTACCGCTGGAAGGGCGAGTTCAATAACACTCGCTACACGCGTAGGTAGGCCTCCTGCGTTTTTCTCCTGCGTGTATGTAACTGGAGCAATTCCAAAGCACTCCTCCCGCCGTAAAAAGTGTTGTTTGCATCTGATACAAATAATGGAGGTACACATGAAGTGTGTGTGTGTGTGTAGGACCCTTCAGGACCTGGAGAGACAGCAGAAGAGACAGGAAAAACGGCCACAGCAAACGCGTGATAATAATCACCTATTGAAATGTCATTTCCTAATGATACACACCGGTACGGTCGGAACCGGGCTCGAACAGCGCGACAAACGCGGACGCCCACGTACCCCCCTCTCCAGCGGAGTGTCTCCGCATCGAGAGGTTCAGCTGGAAAAACCGGCCCTGACTCGGCCCGAGTGGAGGGCGCGATTGGACCTCCAACGGAAATCGGCCAAGAAGAGGTGTGAAATTAATGGCCGTCGTACTAAAAAGCAAAATCTTGCACTTATTAGCGAACACACAATTTATTTAGTGCGTACACACACACACACACACCTGGTTCCCATCTCGTTTGCTTGTGCAGTGCTCGTGACTCGGGCAGCGCAGCCTCACCTAAACCACCTAATGCCGCGTCCGCACTGGGAAGGCTTCGCCTCGCAAAAAAAGGCGTCGAAAGGTGCGAAGCGAGGGCCGTCATAAATAATTTGCAACCTACCGAGAACGCATTCGGTGCACCGAGTTCACTCCCCTCCCCTTGGCTGAATATCTTGGCTGTCTTCTCAAGCCATCCCTTTGCGGTTCGTGGTGTATCGATCGCACCAATTTGAATGCCGAACCGCCCGGGCGCACCCGATCGTTCGGATGTGTTTTGCGCGACTCATTACACGAATATATAATTAGGCGATCGCGAGCGGCCGGTCAGGCCCTGGTCAGGCAAGGGATATGTCAACGGCAACAAGTGAGCCCTCCCCTCCTCCCCCCGCCCTCTGCCACACGAGAAGATGTCAAAGCTTTCAACTCCCCGGGCTGGCGAAACACACAGTACGCACTGTGCGATGAACCTTTCCTGAACGCTCTAAATGGTTCGAAGGGAGCAATAAATTCGCTGCCGTCCACCGAAGGGAGGCAAAAAGCGTGCCTCGGTTGCGTGAACTGCGGCACCAAGGCTTTAAACGGTTAAAGTTTTTTTTTAGAAACTGCGAGTCGTCCTGCCTTCCTAAATGGATTATTTATGGGCATTGCAAGCTGTGGGTGCGATACATTGTCTGAGTTGATCATCGATGGGTAAAAACAGGGCTGGACGATACAGTTAAGTTGTTTTAAAATTAATATTTTACAATTACGGAATTTTCTAAAACATGAAATAGAAATTAAGAAAGAGCATTTGAAGGTTTACAATCGAAAACTTAAGACCTGAGAATATTTAAAGCAGTGTAATTATTGCTATAAAATAGTTGATGCTATGGATGATGATGTAATAGTTCGTGATGTATCGTGTTACAGTTTACAGCAACAGCAATAGAACTTATTAAAGATATTTCTGAGTTTTGGTTGCATGGTAGTTGTTGTTTTCTGTTCAATAGAAAAAATATTCGATCTATACCTTCCAGAGTGTTATTTGGAGAATAAGGAGATGGGACAAACTGCTGTGTCTTTGGGTACTAACTACAACAGGTTAGTCACACTTGATGGTTATGAACGGTTCAAATATGAGAATTGATCTTCGTCCAAAATCAGCAGACACCAGCGCGTCTTCCATTATACCATCGGACCGCCGTTCTATGACTTACAATGATAAAACTTTGTATCTTTACATATATTCAACTGCATTGTAATTGACCTTTTTTAATTTTGCTTCACGATAACTCACTAACGTTGGTTAGATTAACTTTTTAAATTCTTCAATAATATTGCTATAGGATCGAGCAAAGGCTATGATTTGATTTGATTAAAATTTCATCCATACTATTGAAAGTGTACTAAATGCTGTAATATTCGGAATTCTTTCCGACATTACTTGAAATTTTAGTCAAGCTAGATTTTTACGATTCGCTTTCTTTTAAATAACTTTTAAAAAGCGTTTCACTCCTTCAATTTTTGAAACCATGGTCATGACCTACCAATACTATTTTTTAAATCGAATCTACATAAATGTTTATAATTCTTTAGTTTCTTCCATCCATTAGCCGGCTTGGTGATTTTCTTGTGTACCAGTTTTAATAATTACTCAAAACATAAGAATAGGTAAAAAATGCTACATATTTTACATGTTGAAAATAAAGAATGAAATAGCATATGCTCAAATTTAAATGAAATAGTGGTCCTTCGGAAGGCCAACATCTGTTCAGAAACAAGACCGAAAATTTTACACAAATTTTGTCTAAACGCAGCGAGCTTTTTAGCGTCTTTGTGTTAGTCAGTGTTTGCAATTGGTTTGAGTGTATAAAGCCAAGGTTGTCTAACAATGCTAGTGATAGGTAATGTAAGATGTACCGGTAACGCGAGCACTAAAAACATATTTAAATGCGTGATGTTACTTAAAATTTACATACAAGGGCAAATATACCATTTCCACATCCATTTTAATTTTAAGGTTATTTTGTCTTAAGCCTCCTTAAAATTAAAATGATAGTTAAATATTGGTTAAATTTTCCTAAACCTGCTTAATTTTGAAAACATAAGTTGATAACTAAAAACATAAAAAATTAAATAAATACAAAAAAACGTTTAAAAATAAATTTTAACCATTAGCTGCATCGAAATCCAATACATCAGTAATTTAAACAATAAATCAACTTGAAGACAAAAAAATCACCTGAACATGTATTTTCAATCTCGATCACTTGCTGATCTGCATATGCCATTGCAGTTAATAATTGCTAGCATTCCACCAATGCGTACAATTACCGATCACTGATATCTGATTAATGCACCAGCCTAAATGCTACCCTTCGCCAATTGCAATTGATCAGCTAGCATTTGTCTTCATCTGCACCGTACAACAATGTGTTCTAGGTTGAGAAAAAGAAAGAAAGCACAACCCACCAACAGTTTTGCTGATCCATGAATTGAACGAATGCGAACGACAAACCGTTCATTACGAGGCCATCCCTCCACTGACATGCAGAAAGAGTATCATTCGAAGCATTACGATCGGGAGGAGAAGGAGATCCACGGACTGTGCTACACACGGACTACATGGTCAATCTTCTTGTAGCATAAAAATTACATAATTTATGATCGTGGAAATGACCGCAAGGGGATGCTTTACACACAGAAATAATATGTAGGTGGAAAGGTTCGCTGTGTATCTGTGTAATACGATGGGCCGTTCCAAAGGGAGACTGTGTAATCTTAGTCCGTCGTGCCAAGAATAAGCTGGAGCGGTAACTCAGCATTAGTCTTGGGATTGTTTTTTTTTTTTTGTTGTTGTTTTGCAATAAAGCTATATCGACCGAGTTTCTTCGTTATCAGCAATCTTTTGTGTGAGAATAAAATAGTTTAAACTGTAGCAAGACACAAAGTAAGAGCGTGTGCTTAACACACTGTACCTTCTTTGTTACTAATTTGATCTACCAAACCACGCTCGAGATTCGTGACATTCATGTTTATGATCCGTGAAACAAGTCATTCCTCTCCAGCGTACAAAGCGGGCGAGAGAAGATGCTAATGCTATTTAAATTACGTATCATTACAATAAAGGTTAATCGAAACGAGAGCACGGGAAGATCCTCTTTACAAACGTGTCCAGTTAAAAACGGAGTACAAGGCGTTCCTCTCATCCGGAACGTCGTCGTGATCACACCACCGCCACGGCCACGGTCGCATGATCAAACGCGGCACTTCAAATGCGACGACCCGCACGGCCCAATGTTTGCCGCTAATGGTGTGGAATGAATTGAATTGATTCGGAGCGAATGATACCGGACTTCATTTGCTGATGATTTAATTTCGTCCTACCGGCGGGGTACCTACCAACGGACGGGCTCAAGCTGGCGTAAGTGACTGACAGCATGCATGACACTTTACAAACTGTGAATGTGCAAATGTCCTAGCTGTAACGAAGCGTCGAAGCGAAGAAAAGCGGAGTAGCGAAATGGTAGCGAATCGTAAAGAGTGGGAAACAACAAAACATACTCGGTGAAAGCCCTCAAGATCAAGCCATCACGGTGCGGTGAGCGTTAGGGTAAAGCGGGGCAAAAATGACACAGTTTGAAAATTGTTTGCCAAAAGATCTGCTACAAAAAGTAATTTATTGTTAGCCAATAAAATTATGTAGAGTTATGAAATAAAGAGAATTGAGATAAATTATAATAATTATAACAAATCACAAGCTTTTAACTGCATGCATCATCTTAAGAAGAAAACCAATAAACATATCCGCCATAAATAATTGTACATACTCTTAATTGGAAGCAAAATTGTTTATGAAAAAGACAAAACAAAATATACAAATTCGCTACATTTATCCGAACAGATAAAAGTACTTTCTGAGGAAAATTTTAGAGTCTGTTAATTTAGAGCAACGTAGTCGTCTAAAATCTAAGTAGAGACCGATCACAAGATTAAAATCGTACAGCTAGTTTTACATTTCAGGATGAATGACAAAACATGAACTCACGATTTGGTTACAAAATTGTGCTTAAAGTTTTCTCCTTTTAAATCTAATTCAATTCTTTGAAAAGGGTTAATTTCTCAACGAACATCATTCCTCCTAATTATGGATCTGAATATCCAAAGAACCATTTCATAAATGGAGTAAACTTTTGTTACGGATTCAATTCTTCAGAAGTTTGTACTAATTTTCTTTTAAAACTAGTAAAACGATTTTAATCTATTTAAAGGATGCGGCCTGGCCGTTACTACCAAATAAAAAAAGGAATTTAAGGTCTGCAAAGTACAGAAAGCAAATTAAATTAAATGAAATTAAATTAAATTGAAATTAAATTAAATTGAATTGAGTTGAATTATACGAAAATTTAAATTTATTTTTAATTTTTTGAAAAAAAAAATCTATTATTAAAATAGAAGAAAGCTTCCTGAAATATTTTCTTCATAAAGATAACCCTTTATTAATAATCTTTCTCATTCACAATACTGCATAATAGCCCCTGACAGACATGTGTGCTCCGCCTTTTCCCTACACGGTGATGCCCTTCAGACACTCACCCGAGACACGATCATCCGTTTTCATGTTGTCAAACGTGTAGTGTGTTAAACTGACGTGCCAGCTAAAACAAACAACTGCGATTACCTTGCAGCATTCACATGGGCACAATCGATCAGAAAGCGCTGCAAGCGGTACAAGTGGCAAGAAAAATGATACAAGTTCATTTGACACGCTTCCCAATCCTTCATCTCGCAACAAACGCTAGATCACTATTTTTCCCATGGCATTTCTGCACGGCTAGCCGGAGCCCGTTTGAAAGGCGAATTGTTCAAATTTGTTCATAATTAACATTAACATGGCAACCCGCCGAAAAAGTCGCCCTCCGGGCGTACGGATTGATTTCTGATTAACGTCAGCTGCCTGACACTGGTAAGAACATATGAACGGGGTCAGGTACCGCTCGTTGCACGGCACACAATCTCTTGGAGATGATTTATTCAAACGCCTACGGGGGAGGGCAGTATGAGTCCATTCTTTGAGGATTATGTATGTGCTGTGCAGTTTTTTTAACCGCTTCCGCACGACCCGACACTGGTAGAGTGAGGATACGTTTCGGGCCCGGCAGCATACCAGAAGTCATATCGTACGTGGTACAACATTTTAACAGACACAGTGCGCTAGCGGAACGACACCGGGATGGCGTTCGGTGAGGCAGAGTAATCGTTAGCTGTTTGTCCGCCCGGAAGGGAATAGCTGAAGACGTAGGGCTTAAACATACACCGCAAGCGGCTGATTGTTTTGTGTGGTAACACGATACACGGACAACCGAAAAGCCTTCCCACTCCTGCTGAAGTACCAACCGTACGGTCCCATTGCGGGACAATAAATTTTGCCCAGATTTATAGCAATCATTTGGTGTGAGTGTGTGCCGGTTTTGCTAACATCTATTCTTTACCCTTTTTTTTATTTTTTTCGTTAAAGACACCCCCTCGAAGCTGTTGGCATTCCGATCGCGGTACGATCGCGGTAAACACGGCTCATTTTTCGGCTCACCTCAGAGTCCTCAGCGGCCGAGCGGGCAGATGCAAAGATTCGGCACAAATGATTTCCTATTATTTATCGGCAGAGTGCCTCCGGGAGTGATTCGCGTACCCGCGCGGACCGGACCAACCTTACGAGACGAGACTGAGTAATTGCCTGAACACTACCGGGCAAAGTGGATTCCGTAGAAAGGGACCTGCCCCCGGAAGGGGCACCCTATTTTGCCTGCACCCACAGCCAATTTGTCGATCCGATCGCATCCGAATGGTTCGTTTTTCACCAACCAAACGATCATTTTTGCTGTTGTTCTTTTTTTTTTGCTTTTCTTTCTTGTGTCTTGTCTCTACAGGTTGATTGGAATTGTTGGCGAAAACCGACCGGCCCGCCACAATATGGTAAGTATAGACGCGATCGCTCCTGCCGCACAGATGCTACCCTCCGGGCGTGTAATCGCGATCGACCTCACGACCGCCTTTTGCGATACAAAACATCCACCCTCGATCCCTCATTTCTTCTTCGGTGCAAAAGTATACCCTTTTCAGCCCCATCAACGTTCCAGCGAACGATCCCGCCCGGGAAGTGGTAACGAAATTTTCAATCGAACTGGGATTTTGTGGACCAGAAGATTCCTTTGCGTACGATAAATGCTACTGGCCTACTAAGTCCCAACTTGTTTGGAAATGTGTTTCATCTTCGTCGTCCTCTTGCTGCTTATGACAAACGGTGCGCGGCCGCTCCATTCCTGCCTGTCTGCACTGCATTGGGATTTTCGAGAGACATTAGCGTTCCCTTATTCATGTTTGCCTGTGCGCGCATTGACTCGTGCACTCGCAGTATTGCAGTACTTCGTAATGCCCTTGGAAATCCCAAAACGTTGCATGTCACAGCATTCTGAAAGCAAGTACCGTTCCGTAAAAGCAGAAAAAGCTTCAGTTCAGTTACCTTTTCGACCTCGTTCAGCCGATTATTGGAGCGCTTCTGTACCGAAAATGCCATTACAATTTTTTTTTACACAAATTTATACAAACTCTCACACACACACACGAAATACACTCGCAAACTCGTGGATAGTTTTTCCAATTGCCCTGCAAAGGATAAACTTTGCCAAACTAGATAACTGATAACTGTTACAGTAAAATGAACGTGTGTCAGCATCCAGCGCTGCAGTGATTGTGCTTGTGTGATAACGATAACATTAAGCAGTGAGTTTTGTAACGCTACCGTGCATTGACAGATATGGTGCGTGTCCACAATCGATCGAGTGGTGATTAGGGTGACTTTTGCAAAGTAACTTACAGTGACGGTCGTAAAACAGTAATGGATCATACTGGAAGAGTGAATTCATCATAAAAATAGTTTTTTTTTTTTAAATAAGTGCAAAGTTTCCTAATTTAGTAATGTGTTGATAAAACAATACTTTATCATAACAAGCGATTACACTTTGTGAAAGTTTTAGTGAATTTTCAATAAATTTAATGAATAAATAATATAAATTTACATTTTCCACATATTTACAAGATATTAATAATCTCATTACGACAATACGGCCTGGTTGTCTCTACTATATAAAAAATAATCTCATATTTTTGTTATTTTTCAGGATAATGATTATTTTGGATAATGTATTACCAGCAATCATCATGAACAAAAAAATTAAATAACATCTGGAATGTAAAAAATATTGGATTATGTTGGTGAAACAAAAAAGTATTGTTTGTCGATTTTTAGAAAGTTGTATAAAAATTGCATTCGTCAATAGCGAAGTAAAAAGATGGATGATTATTAAGTTCAACAAGTAATCAACAAGAATCTGTTAGAGATGATAAATAATCTGCAATGTAAATCTCTGTAGGGAACAAACTCTGATGTGTATTTCTCTGATTTTAAAAAACGACATTGTAGTTTTGTGTTTTATAAAGTTATATTTTTGGGATTCAGTGGGACTGTGAAGAAATTAATGATACTTTTCATATTTGATGAAAAACTATACGCAAACAAATTATTGCCACGCTTTGTCTACATTATATTAACCGAGTTTATTTTGGCGCGAAAAGTCATTGAAACGACCATTTTCAACACCGCTAGCAAAATTAGAAGCTGCTAGTCTTACGACGTTTTGCAAAGCATTTTGCTTTAATATAGTAAAACACTCTGCTAGAATAATTCGTATCACATTAATTAACGATACACATTTAAAATTCAAACTTTTTTATGGATCAATCTTTTTTACTTGGCTGAACATGTAAAATTACAATAAAACATATTGTCACGGTAATCCTAGGTATCTTTTGTAGAAATAGAATACAAATAAAATAATATAGGAAAATAACAAAACAAATGAAGAATGCAAATTTCTGTAACACAATGAACACTATTTGGAATTACTTGTAAAAATGAACACATCATTGTCAGGTTTTTAATAATACGTACGGCATATTAATTTTATTGTTTTGCCTGCATAAAAGAGGCGAATGTTAGCCTGACGGCCAAAGTCTCTTTAATAAAAAAAAATCCTGCATATTAAAACCTTTGCGTCCCATGATGTAGCAAGATCTAACCTAAAGCAGCAATTCATCACACTGTGCAGCCCTAGATTTTTAACCACTTTGTGTTATATGAGAGCTATCTTTTTTTCCTCTCCCTTTTTTTGCTTTAAATGCTACCTTTTTGTTTTTAAATACCAAAAACTGTCTTTTAATGCTGTAAATTCATACCACCGTTTCTATCATTATGCTATATTTTTTATACCTGATCATCATTTTGGTGACTAATTAGAGCCAACGTAAATTTTAACATGGAAAATATCGAACACTTCGCATTATAGTACATCATCTTAACCATGTAAATCATTCTAATATTTGCATCATAAACAAAAGACAAAAAAACAAAAGAAGAATTATTTTATTTTATTGAATAATTCGACGGACAAGGAGTCCCCTCAAATATTGATGCGAAAAAGAAACAAAATTACGAAGAAATAGATTTATTTTTTTTTTTTTATTTCAGTAGTGACGGCCAGGCCGTATTGCTAAGAAATAGATTTACTTCACCTTACATTACATCAATAAAACCATTATAAACAAAAAAACACCTTATGCAATTAGCTAGTTTGAACACAGACACAAAATATATAAATTGGTATGAATCCTGTGGACCAAAATAATGTAGAATTAATTCTTTATCTTGAAACCATGACAGCCTTAAAAAACTAATGTAAATTTAGTAACCAGTTGGCTCAGTGTAATCAACATGGCTGAAAACGTTATTTAACTATTAGAAGACATAAGATGTGATGAGAGAGTGGGGTGTAAAAATTATTGTACAATTTTCTACTAGCTTGAATGGATTGTTAAGAATCTGAAGACCTGAAAAATAATAGTAATTTTCACAATAGATTTACCAGATAAAAACAGTATTTGATCAAACGAATTCATCCAACGAATTCATTTGATCAAACGAATTCGCATATGCAATAATTTTTAAGTCATTTTTTAATTATCAAGTTCTTGTGATCTAGTTTAAACACTCAAACAAAAGAATTCATAATTTACAATTGTATTACAATTATAGCTTCAATTAAAAAAAAAAACAGTTTCAACAATTCTTCATTAACTTTATAATTACCCCTCGTTTCAGGAGATTAGGTTTTAAGCACCAATAAAATAAATCAAATCATAAGGAGCGGCTTCCAATTACCATTTTTAACAGCTCTACACGCTTATTGCAATCGCCGCAGGAAAGCAACACTCAATCGTACACTCATTTGCACTTTTTAATCACTCTGCTCCCCTTTCATAAGGCAGCCATTCCTTCAACAACCCATTACAGAACTGGATTAATGCACAGGCAGTGGGGAAAAATCGTTCATATCATGCCTCGATTAGATCGCTTTCGGAAAAGCCTTCCCCCTAAAAGCCATCTCCTATTTCGCAGGTGCTATCCCTGCCAGGTCTGCCTGCCTGCCTAGAAATGGTTCACGATTGGCGTTTAATTTGTAACACACCCAGCAGCACGCCGACCAACAGTGCAAGTCATAATAAACGATATGCAAGAGCAACTGCTCCAACAGAGCACGGTGGTCACAGATCGACGGATAAAGATGCCGCCCGGCTCGAAAATCACAACGACACCATTACGTGCGCATTCGCGAAAGGTTTGTTGCGTATTCCGAATGACTGAATCCACGGGACGTCCCGGGTGGATCGCGTTGACAGTGATTGGTAGCGGTCATTTGCGGTCGGCAGTGTAGATGGGCGCTTTCCTGAGCGTTGCCTGCCGCCGAAGATAATTTGTTAATAATTATTTTCAATCGAAGGGAAACTCTCTCTCTCTCTCTCTCCCACTGTCTCCCCATTCGCTTGGGCAATTGGTAAATGGTCACTTGCTTCTTGGCTGCAGTGAACGGGAGACCACCCTTAAGGCTGTCATTGAGTCATTGAGGCCCAACCTTACCCTAGCCGGCTGTCATACCAATGGCAAACCCGAAATGATGAAGCGTATAATTATCGACATAATAAATGAAGTCATTTGCGTTTATCTTCACCCGCCCGGGGTACGCGACCAACCCGCATCACAGAACCGTTGAAATCGCTCAGAGCTCGTAGGAAAATCAACTCCAGGATAAGATTACCTTGACGCGTTCTTAACACTGGCCTCAAGGGAGCTTGCAATCAATTAAAAATTTAATAATTCTATAGACACCCAAACGAACCTTCACGGCCATCCTTCTTAGCAGGAACCTGTGTCATTTCGATGCCCAATGATCAAGACCGTAATCAGGAAACGTGGTGCAAGAGGATGTGGATAATGCAGAAAAGACATTGGGCAGGTTTTAATCGATCTGATTAGCATATATATTGCTATCTTTGCATGTCAGTAAAGTCCAAGGTTGCACTGTTACGCCTATCTTATCATCCACACGATTAATGGGTCAACACTTTACAGCAGCTACGGGCATAAGAATCGTTATCTTCGAAAAGCGTTCATAAAAAGAAGCTGGTGTAAAAGTGTATGGTGTATTATTTTTTAATTATATGCCACGTTTAAAAATAATTTTAAAGCTCGATTATTGAAAAATAAAAAATAAAGGTAACAAAACCGTTTTCGAAATGGCAGCTTAAAGACATACAGGGTTTGCATGTCCTTAATCATATGCAGCAATGAACTTCAGATCACAGAATTTCACATTGTTGTATTTGTCGCTTGCTGAAGTTATCCTTACATTTTTGGTGACTTAAAACCAACTGAATTTATGTTTTACTGACATGTTTAACCTGTTATAGTGTGATGCACAGTTTCATTTAAGGCACTATCAATGAAATGACACAAAAAAAACTAAAAGCATTGCTTTAGGTCATCCTAGAACACGAACAAAACAAAGTACACGTCCACTTTAATGTATTCGTAGGAATGAATATATTAAAAGTTGATTAACAATAATCACAACTAATCTGGACTTCAGCTTCCAATAAGATCGTTTTTAATTTATGGGATATTTCTCGCATCCACAACGCTTCTATTTTACTGAAATTATCATATGGAGTTATTTATGTACAGAACGTTTTGCCTATGTTCTTTGACAGAACATATCTTTACCAGAAAGTGTTTGACCAACACATTCAAAAGCTAGCTGTTTTATTATTTACCAATAAGTGTGTTAAGTATATGAAAGTGTTTCATTTGAGCAAAAATACAGTGAAACCTGGATAAGCGAGAACTCAAGGCACAACGCTCAGAAGGTCTCTCATAAGGAGTTTTGTGTTTCAGATATTAACCCTTTACAACCCGGGAGTACAAAAACTTGATCCAAACAAGACGTAGGTGAAATGACATCGGGTTTGATTGAGTATTCACAATACAGTAGTTAGGCTGATCCGCTAGAGTGATGAGAGAATGGTAGAAATATAGTTTTCAGTGATAACGGTTATTCATGAACAGGTTTTGGTTTGACAATTTACGCTAATGGCTGGAAAAACGCTGTTTAAACGGAGTATTTGGTTTAAACTACCAGCAAGAAAGTGTCTCTTAAAAAATTCTATCCTTTATAGAAAACCCACATGCCACCAGCAGGTTGAGAGTTGTTACAGCTCTTTTCATTACGCGGATTCTCTCATAAGCGAATCTCTAATATCCAAGTTTCACTGTATGGAAATTTTATTATCAATCTAAAGGTGAAGAGATAGTTATTTACATTGCAACAAGTGATATAAAATACGTGTTCTTGAAGGTGTGAAAGTTTTATATTTATGCAAAAGGTAGAAAGTACATCGATTCCCATGTGTGAAGCGCTTATTATTTACACCAGATGTAAGTAACCTATATTGCAAGGTGAGAGTGTCGAACATGCTGTCGGATTCGTTCGAATCTCATCGGGGACTGAGGCAAGGGGACGGACTCTCCTGTTTGCTGTTCAACATCGCTCTGGAAGGTGTCATGCGGAGCGCGGGCTTCGACATCAGGGGCACGATTTTCA
>KB671862.1:37357-68282 GCA_000349105.1 Anopheles epiroticus
CTTTATACTATCTACTCTAATTAATAAAATGTTCATCATGAAAATATGTGTTATTTAGAAACATGACCTTGATAGCGGACGCCTCAACGCCATCCTCCCACCTCAGCTTGGGCCTACCACGCCTCCTCTGTCCATGTGGACGTCCTAACAGGACTTTACGGGCCGGGTCGTCCGTGTTCATGCGTATAACATGGCCAGCCCACCGGAGCCGGGCGAGCTTAATCCGCTGCACAACGGAGAGATCGTTGTACAGTTCGTACAATTCGTCGTTGTATTGGCTCCTCCATTGGTCTCTCCTCACGTGTGCGGCCAACAATCCTGTTGAGCATCTTCCTCTCGAACGCTGCTAAGCGGGTTTCATCAGTTTTGGACAAAGTCCAAGACTCAGTGGCATTCGTGAGTACTAGTCCCACTTTCGTCCATCGCGACAGGTTTTGTGAGGTGAAATTCTTCCTCAGGCTATAGAATGACCGGCTGGCCGTCAGCATCCGTGCGCGCAGCTCGACTTCTATGCTATTGTCGGTGCCGACTTTTGACCCGAGATAGGGGAAATTGGGGACGATTTCGAAGGTGTGTTCACCTATCCGTACGTCACCCCTACGTAAATCGGTATTTGTGAGTAGGGCCGCTGGTGGTGGCACCATCAGTTTGGTCTTTGCCTCGTTAATCTGCAACCCGAGGTATTCTGCCGCCTGCACGATCCTTTGGTAGACATCCGCCACATAGGAGAGCCATAGTCCAACGATGTCTATATCGTCAGCGTATGCCAAGATCTGGTTTCACTTCAAGAGAAAATCCTGCTTAGGACCAGTTCTTTTATAAACTGATTGTAGTGGCTCATGACTAGTATGCAGTTATTAAAGTTATTAAAGTGCAGTTTTAACTAAATAAGTTATTTTCAATGTTGATAAAAAAAACTAACGATAACGAAAATAAAGCCCTATTGTTCGTTTTATTGATTCGGACCGATTAATTGAGAATAACTAATGGTCATGAGAATAATAGTTCAATGGTCATGAGCAAACCAGCAAAAACCGTGTAATTCGATTTTTCAAACAAATAAGACTGTACATTGCCTAATGCATAAAGGTAGGAAGGTGTTTTATACGGTTTTGTTAAATATTCATCAACCTTTAAAAAAACGGTTCGAGTGCCATATTCTGCCAGCTTTTTCCTAAAACTAAATACGGCTTGAACTGATGTTATACGGCTGGAATACATCTTTTGTGTGATACTGGTAAATTTGTGCGGTTTATAAATGTTAACTGTTGTACTTTCTTTTCTAATAACGTATATGACAGCAATACAGCATCGCTTCATTCATCCTTACGTCCATAAGCTAACGTTTGTCAATAACATTCAACTCTAGAAATGGTAGTAACTATTATGAAACGAAAGAAGGCTAATGCTGACCTTATAATTAAGCTAAAACAAAACTGATTTTTTACATAGAACAGAACGAACCCTATTGACACAACAGCTATTATAATAGCACGAAAGTAAGAGAATCCAGTTCGAGAAGAGAATCGATAGATGATCGCACACTGAAATAAATAATTACATCATCCTAACCGACTTTCTTTCGTTTACTCGCTTAAATCTTATACCTCGTCTTGTTTCACTCCCGATGATTTCTATTATCGATCCGGTAGGAACACGTCCGGACTGGCAATGTACTTCCCGTTGTGCACGACGATAACGTTCATCTTGTCGTTACACTTGAGCCGTGGCAACAGCTTCGGTGTGACAAAGAAGTACTGCGACTGGCCCTCGCGGCACGTCTCGTCCACCAACATGTTGAACACTTTCCGCTCGTTCGTCGGATCCATGCCCTGGTTGATCTCGTCCACACACCGGAACGGCACCTGTGTCATGTGCTGCAGCGACAGCGTGTAGATCGCAATGGCAACCGCCCGTTCACCACCCGATTGCAGCTTCCGATCGAGCGCGGTCAGCTTCTCCTCGTTGCGGTACTTGACGTAGATGCGGATGCCGTACTTGTCGTAGTCGCGCTGTGGAATAACAGAAAGATAAATTAATAAATCGTTAAACTATACGCCAGTTGTCCACACTTACCTCTTCCTCTCTGATCAACTCCACCTCCCCAGCGAATCCCATCGAGCTCATGAAGCGCGAGAACTTGGCGTTAATGTTTTGCACCACGCGCTGTATCTCGGGGTACCAGCGATCGTGCAGTTCGACCATTTCACGCTCCAGCGTGGCGACCGCTTGTTCTGAACTCGTCACACCGGCCCGGTACTGTTCCAGCTGCCGCTTCTTCTGCGCATACTCTTCGTCCACACCTTGATTGGCCACCGGTAAGCAATCGAAGCGCACATGCAGCTCATCGAGATGAGTGTCGAGCAGCTCGATCGTATCGGGCAGCACCGCAAACTCCTTCTTGTAAGGAAAGTCTGGCTTATCCGGCGTTTTGTTCTGGCACAGGGCCCGTGCAGAACTGTTTTTGCTGGAGGATTTTTCTTTAACCTCGGCAAGCTTTTTCTCCACGTTTGCGAGCGTTTTCTTTGCCGACTGGTAAGCGTCCTCCAAGGCGCGAAAGTTTGCTTCCCGATCGTTGTTGCGCTCCTCGAACAGCCGAATTCGCTGCTCCACCAGATCGTGCTCCCGGCTAGCAGCTGCGTACCGCTCCAGTGCTGCCACCTTCCGGCGCTGCAGATCCAGTAGTTGCTCGATGATGGTGCGGCACGAACGTTTAAACTTTGCCTTCTCCTCGTCCACGTTAACGAGCCGGGCGGTCAGATCGTTGCACTTTTGCTCCTGCCGCTTGACCTTCATCTTGGTTTGCTGGTAATTGGCGAGCTGTTGCCGAAGATCGCGCTTCTGTTCCCGCAACTCCGAGCAGCGATCCTGTAGCTCCTTGATGTTGTTCTCGATCTGGCCCCGCTGGTTGCGAATCTTGTCACACTGCTTGACGAGCTGCTGCAGCTGTTGGCGCTTCTGCGTTAGCAGGGCCTGATCGGTCGAGCGGTTCAGAAGATTGAGCGTACGGAGCGCATCGCTTCGGGTTGCCTTTTCACCGGTGTAGCGTGACTTGGTCACCTGAAAGCGGTGGGTGGGCGTGAAAAACATTCCAATCACATCCGGCAGGGAAGAAACGTACTTGGCAGAGTCCGCACCACCGACCGGGATGTTGTGCAAGCCGTACAGCTTGCACAGACCGTTCAGCACCGGGAACGGGGCTTCCACCATGTCGATCAGGTACGTGTGAAACCCAAACCGTTTCAAGTTACCGATCGGAATCCGTGGCTGGTACGTTAGCTCCGTTGCCGGATCGCTCTGGATCGCATTCACGCCCTGGAACTTCATCTCTTCCCGCGTTTTCCGCAGGAACAGATTCATATCTTCCGTGTTTTCACACGTGAACGCAACCATATCACGAACGCCGATCGTGTTTTCCAGAAAAGGCACATTTGCCAGCACCGGTACGTTCAGCTCCAGTATCATCGGTTCGTAGATCTTGCCCGAGAAAAGGTGCTGATGTTCCCGCAACCACAGCACCGCTTGATACGTGCCCTCGAAGCGTGTCTGCAGCAACTTCAGCTTAGCGTTTGCCACATTCTCAGCCGTCTCGATGCTTCGCTCGATGCTCATCATTTCCGGCTTCAGCTCTGTGTCAATCTTTTGGTTGAGTTCCTGTCGCCGGTTCATTAGCACATCGTTTTCGACACGTATTTTGTTCTCCTTCCCTTCCAGGATGGAAATTTTCTGCTGCACTTGATCCTCGGACCCGAGAGCGGTGGCTGCATCCGCACAGTCCTGCACAAACGCGGCCAGCATTGCCTTTGCCTCGTTCAACTCTGCCTTGCGTTCATCTTCCTTGGCGAGAGCGTCCGTCATGTCACGCTTATGCTTGCTAATGGCATCCTCGAGCTTTTCCGACTTTTCCTCCAGATTGCTGATCTCATCCGTACTGCGCTGACCGATCGCTACCTGTTTCGCTTTCGATGCTTCCAGCTCTTTCTTGTGGGCTAGTAATGTTTCAATTTCTGTCTTGCACTGGTTATACTGCCTTTCTTTTTCCTCGGTAGATCTTTACGTTTAGAGTGATGAGATAAGATAAGAGAATGCACATTAAAAAAGATTACAACCTTACTCTATACAGCTTCCAACTCACTTTTTTGCCAACTTCAAATCCTTCAGCGTAGCCGTGTACAGCAGAAACAGCTCCTCATATTCCAACCACGCTTTCCGGGCCATGCACACGTTTATCTGCTTCTGAAACTCTCTCCGTGCCCTTATGGACTGCACCTGCGCCTCCAAATCCACCAGTCGTGCTTCTAAATCTCGCACCCGGGCTGCAGCCTCCGCACTGTTGCTGGTGCTTTGCAACTGTTGCACACGCCGTTCCTTTAGCTCTTCGAACAATTGCTGTACCTCGGCCGTACACACGGACGATTGGGTATTTATCAGCAGCTCGCGCGGATTCATCTTCGTAAAGTCCTGCACACGGTCCTGCGGAAGGAACTGGCACAGATTCTCCACCTGAATGTTGAAGCTGCGTATCTGCTGAAGGTACGCCTGGTGGCTCACTGTTTTGCTATCAATCTCGTACGTGCTCTTGGCGCTGTGATCGAACGACCGGCTAAACCACCGGACGGAACGCTGACTGTCGCAATAGATCGAGATCCGTATCGTGGCACTTTCCTTGCCGTTCTTTATGTAGCTGTCGATCTATGAAAGAAAGGGACAAATTAAAACAGCATTTCGTTTTGATTGGTTTGCATACTTTCCCACTGTTACTTACGTTATCGCAGCGCGAGAGCAGCTTACAGTTGCCACCCATCCCAAGCACGATGCCGGCCACGATGGCTGACTTGCCTGTGCCATTCGGGCCGAGGATTATGTTCAAATACTCATCCGGATAGAGCACAACCGAATCGTACGTGCTGAAATGGGAAAAGGGGATAAGTAATTCACGGCATACAGACAACTGGCGAAGTGCTTCCAAGCGATAAACATACACAAAATTCTGTAGCGACACGGATGCTATCTTTCCCACGATTGATTGTGACATGCTGGACTGTTGATACGAAGGTACTTTGTTTTATAAACAAATAACAAACAAATATATTGCTCAGATCGTAAACTTACTGAACTAACACGGAAATGATTTCGTTATTTTACGCGCGTTGCTGAGGCCGCTTTGAAATTCGGCTTAAAATAATTGTCAACTACGGAACGTCAACCGCAGCTACCCAACTAACAAAAAGGGAACATTAGGCAGCGCTTACACTACGCAGTGAGGTGTGCGTTCTCACTTTTCACTTCTCACTACTTAGATTGCGACGGATACATTTCAATTCACTATGTATTCTCAGGGACATTTATCAGTGAGAATAATGGAAAGGTTTCTTTGTTTATGATTATTTTTGTGTACCATTATTTTGTAAGTTATGTAAAGCTTCTTTAGAGAGCATTTTGAAGCATATAAAAAATGACAAACAAAAACAAAAGCAAATGTAAATCAGATAGCCTATTACATAAAAGCTACATGAAAATACAGGGTTTGTTACTTGATTTCGCATGTGTTGCAACGTTCCTCGCAACCATAGCACTTGACAGGAAGGCAAGATTAGTTGATTTCGGAATGTCAACACATTTAAGTCAACCCTCTATCTTGATATCGCAATCGCAGCTCTTGATATCGGAGCGTTCATATTGCTGCTTTATACAAGTGTTAAACTAACGCGTATAAGCACAAATATCGATCTATCTGAATGCTATACTTCAAAAGCTTGTTACGTACCAGGTGCGCTTCACGAGTTTCACACAAATATTAAATTAATTTAGTGAAATTTGAGTAAAAAAACATAGATCGCGCGTGTAGAATGTTCAGTTAAGCTCTATGTAGACACCATGTGGCTGTCATCAGCGATATTTGTGTTTATACGCGTTAGTCGAACACTTGCATAAAGCAGCAATATGAACGCTCCGATATCAAGAGCTGCGATTGCGATATCAAGTGAGAGGGTTGACTTAAATGTGTTGACATTCCGAAATCAACTAATGTTGCTTTCCTGTCAAGTGCTGCGGTTGCGAGGATCGTTGCAACACTTGCGAAATCAAGTAAAAAACTCTGTAAATTAAACGAAGGCAAAAGTGTATGTTTTAACTCTACATCTAAGGACAATTCCTATCCAGTTACAATATTAAGTTTCATAAATTTTCTCCAAAAATTTTTCAAGCCCCGCTATGATGGCTATTGTTGAATCGAAAAAACTTAAAATTTAAAAATCCTCATTCAAAAATCATCGTTGACAAACGTTGATGAATACTGTTCAGACTCACACAATCAATTCGAAATATTTTTTTTACTGATTTTACTTAATTTACTTTATCACACTAAGGAAGACATTCAAAATTTATTTCAAACTGCTATAATATTTTAAAATTTTAAATGACAAAATAATTCTATTTTATGGCATGCTGTTTGGGTATTCGGATCGTGGTATTTGATTATCCGTGAGCACGGATGATCGAATTATAGCAGCCTAACGTGATTTTGCTTCAAATTAGCCGTTGGATTAAAGAACTTACAGTGACTCGAAAAAGTATTCATCCACCAGAGTATTTGAAACAAAAAGACCGATTGCGGATTTTTTATGAAAAGAACACTTAAATTAAATGAAATATGGCGTTTGACTGTAAAATTACCTTTTTAACTTATGGCAAACATAATAATATAAGAGTAATGAGGAAACCAACGAAAAAATAAGAAAAAACCTAATGTTAATAATGCGCAAAAATTATTAATTTACCTGAAATCGGCTGTCATTTAATGTACTCTGACTAAATTATTTTGTTTACTTATAAAGACAAACGTAGTACCTTTTATCCTCTTTCCATCATATATACTCTGACCAGAATTTTTCTGTAAATTATAATTACTTTGCTTATTTACTGATACAACTTATGAGTAGCGAAACTTGCTCAAACGATTCCATAATAAATTCAAATCTTCATACAAAATAGATTTATTTTCTAGTAAACCTCATTCTACAAGCAAGATTATGGTTAATTGGTAGGTTAGCAAGATATAAATTTAAAAAAACTCTTGCGTTTGTAAAGGGTATGTGTGAGTAAAAGGCATATGAAATATCCCTCAAGGTTTATATTTTTTTAAAAATAATTTGAACAAACGCTGTTAATACCAAATTTGAAATATAAGAAATGAAATAAACTAAAGCATGAGAAACTAAAAAATTCTAGGTTTAAAAGTATTTGTTAGCAAATTTTACAAATAATTTTAGAATCACGACATTAGAAATTTTTATTAACCTTACCTTAATCTTATCCTTATTATCTCATCATTTGTGTGCTTTGGCTTACTGTGAGTTTACTGTAACCATAGCCGGATAGTCATTACTGCGCATGAGAAGGCAGCCATAGTTCAAATGCGATTCGAAACAATCAAGCCTTATGATAAGTCAACACCATTTCCTCTCGACCACCGGGCCGCCTCCAATCTTATTGAAGAATAATGGATCTGACAATGATTATGTTATTGAGCTGTTTGCCAAGAAAAAATTGGATCAATGCTTTTTTTTGTTTACCTTAAAAAAATATTGAACAAATTACTGATTTATGTTACTGAGACAGAACGTTTTGTGATTCCTTTAATTATAGTTTTTTTTTAGCACAAAATCCCTTCTTTATCAAGGCTTACCAAGACACTAATGTTGAGCAAAATAGTCAGCCATGCGTTGAATATTAATAACTGGAGTTATATTATAACTGTTTCGAAACTTTTTTCTTAAGAACCGACAGGAGAATTTCACTTTCTAAGCACTTCTTTTTCTTATCACATTTTCATCAGCTGCACTAACCATCACCTCCCGAAGTACAGCCAAAAGTAGTGGAAAAAAAGAAATGAGAATTCCAGCCATCCAGAAAACTTACCTTCCCCTAGCAGCCATACATGCTAGCCATGCGAGCAATTGGACCCGTCCTCGTCATTCTCATCGCTTTGTTGGAGACGTTATTAGATTAGATTCCTCGGCTTATGTAGCCGACGTCGGTTAGCATCGACAGCGCGCAGCCAGCCGTTTCAGCGCACGGCAAGAGGAGAGCCAAAAAAAAAAGGATATGTTTGTGTACGATCGAAATTGGATTATCCTTCACTTTCCCTGTTTTCTCACCCACTCACCGCACGTCGTCGGGTGTGCGTCTTGGAGGCGATAGGTAAGGAGCCATTCGACAAAGCACCATTTGTCGGCGTGTCTTTTGGGCGGAAACGGAGAAAAACCGTTCCAACGTTAAAGCTGTTTGTGGAAAGGATTAGAATGGATCTTTCTCTCTGTCTCTCGGCAACCGATGGCTTAATCCAGCCGCCTTCTGCCGCCATCCGTTGATCCCACCATAAGGAGCGTGAAATTTCTTCTATTACTGGTTTGTTTTTCTTTTCTATTGCCGGGCTAAATACTTGCTCACTTTCTTCCAAGCGCAACGCACCGGGCCCTGGGTCGGTAGCCGGTGAGGCGAAGGATGCACGATAGCGGTTCCCATCCCGAAGGACACCGAGTGGCAGGAGAAGTGCCGATGATCCAATTAGTTATTCTCCGGTAGTTAACGCTAATGATGTGCTCGTATCTGTGGGACCCCGGGTTTTCGGGTGGGAATGTTCCCAGCATCTTCCCGAAGCAGCCAGTTAGGATATTGGGTTGCGCCAAAGTCTTGGACCTGCTTCCGGGGAATCTAGCTTCGGAAGAGATATGATAGCAGTATGTGTTTCAGGGCAATAATTTGCATTCATAAGCCCATTTCATGGTTGCCTTCGGTGTGCAGTTACTTGGAACGCACAACACACACGATAAAGCAATGCATCCGAGCGCAACTAATGATAATCCACATAATTTGATTATGATGATATCGTTACATCTTACACAGCACAGGGACACATGCAAATAGACACCCGAGCCGCGTCAAGTAATCGGTACCAAGAGACCGCACTGATGGGATTATGTATGCATTTTAGCGAACCCGTGAATGTGTACCGTCCCATGGGAAAAAAAATACAGGGAACGCTAAGAAAGTGGCGGTTTTGCATCTCGCACCATCGAGCGACACTTGTATCGCCCGCAAATGGGGCAATGGGAGATGGGTTTGGAATAAATTACTACCCAAATGAGAAGTCGCACGCGCATCGCCGATAAGGGTCGATTATAATAATTTTTACCCTCTCGGTGCGGTCGAAGGCGAAGCAGATGGTTGGATTGTGTGTTGCGGTCGTGTCGATTGCCGTCGATTGTAATAAGGTGACGTTTAATCGGTCGAAAGGTGATAAGTGATTCGGTAAGCATTCTTAAGAGCATGATTAGGGGAAGATGCTTCAGGCATTGAAAGAGAACAGTAGATCGATTAGTAATTGTTGGGTAGTTTTAATAAGAAAAACGAATTAAAATAATACAACTATTCCAAATGGAACATTCAAGCTTGGTTGCGATAGAAATCTAACTGATGTTAAAGCATCCGAAAGACTTAGCCTAAACATAAAGACTTACCGTAAACAGAATGTAAGGTAAGGTTGCTGTGTCAAAGGAAACAAATATCCAATATTTAGAAAGAACATGAATTATTATAATTTACAGGATATGCTGACAATTTCAACCTTATTGTAATTATTGTGCTACGTAGTAGGGTAGTCAGTCCTCACACGATTGTTTGCAATTCTATTCCAATTTGTGTGATAAATCGCTGATTTCACTATGTGCTTAGTGCTTTAAATGAGGGCATAGAGTTGATATACCAAACCACCAGTGCGTGTTTGTGTATTAACTGTGTCCGATCTGAACGAATTTATTTTACAAGTGAAAGAATGTTTTAAACAAATTACTTTTTTACGGAATGAGGCCTAAGACATACGGATTATTTGAAATAAAATGTCAAGGCAAGAGCCATCACCGAATCCCGTGCGATATCGTGCTATGGCAAGGATGTTCAAGGTTGCTCGACAAACTTGGTCATACATCTGCGGTCATACAAATCAGCTTCCTATTCATACTCACCCTCGTAAAATATTTCGCTCGAACAATTTTTTAATATCTTAAAAATCAAAATAGCAGAAACCATGCAACAAATGTGGAAGAATTTTACTGGGTATATTTTGCTATGTTTTAGCGTTCTTCTATTAAGAGTTGGACGTCCTTAATCTAACAGTCAAGTTTTGAATTTGATGAAGGATCATCCATACAGAGATGGTTTGACTAACGAGCACACCAGCGTATGCGATATGAGACTTCACATTTGAGGAAAATTCAAAAGCACTTTTTAAAAAAAATCAGGTAACAAACAGATTTCCTCATACTTTTTAGCTACAGCTCAAAATTAAATTTTACTTCCTAAAATCTACAAAGTAAACCTTAAGACACTGACTTCCTGAAACATCCAAAACAATTTCTTCGTCATTTTATATTCCTTCCTTTACTATTGCAATAGAATGTCCACCCTAGCCCCTAACTCTTCCCACTCCTACCACGAATTTCCATGGCACTTAACCATAAAAACTTAACTACCGCGTGGAAAGGTCCTGCTTTGCTTAACCGCAACACCGTCCTGTTCACAATAATTTCCTCCCATTGCCTTATTACCATTCCTAATTGAGTCTCTATTACACATCGGCAACGCCGCAGGCACCACCACCACCCCTGGTTGGGGAAGAGTGCTGCTGTACCGCAAAACCCACATATGTTGAGGCGGTCGAGGAACAGGGAAAACGTTTGAAAGAACACGAAAGAGTGAGCATTTGTATATGTTTTTTTTACTTTCTTCACCTGAAAAATAGTTTTTCACCACGAAAATTAAGTAAAAAAACTATCCTTCCAGCAGCATGTGTGAAGGGATGTGTGTTTTCCCCCAGAAAAGAGAATTTTAGCGTGTCTGAGTTTGAGCAAAAAAGAAAACTCTCTCACATGCACAAACTTCTTTAGCCTCCGGGGGTCTGGCTTGGTGGAGGAAAAGCGAAAGCAAAACCGAAAAAGGTAGTCCCCGAGTGCTGTTTTTCCGGCGCTGCGTTACGACATGTGTTGCGTTCATTTGCGTGTAAAATGCTATCAACAAACAACGCGTTCCGGTGAACGCCACGGCAAGGAGGTGTCGTTTTAATATTGTAACGATCGTGCGGCGCATTGCCCAGAAGCTGCATGCTGCAGTGAGTTCGCTTTTTTACGGCTACGGTGTTACTAACGAAAGGAAATCGGTTGCGAGGGAGAGCGGGAAAGCGTAGTAGCTTGCCGCTGCCTCCCACGTGGTAACTTACACCGAGAGCATAAAAAACCGGCCGAGAAATTACATGTTACACACAACCCACAAAATGTAGGCGTGTAGTATGGTGATTTCCAGACTGCCACCGAAACCATTTGTCCACACTATGATTTACTGAAATCGATAATCACTACCTATCCGCCCAGGCTCTCGATGAATAATGGCTGACTGCCACCTTCGCTTCACCAAAGTCCCAACAAGATGAATCCAACACCGGGTCGTTTACCAGCGACCGAACCGTCACTTTGAAAGTGACCCCCAAGCGATGGTGATGGAACTGTAGGTCGTCTAATAGGTGGTGGCCCATAACCTACCAAACCCCCAATGCGAGGAAGCATCGGTGACGACCGGCGCCTTGGGCAACCGAAAAAAGTGGCCAGTTGTGTGGGTTTGTGGATGTGTGCGGTTTTAGTTTAATTCTTGCAACTCCTGCTGGTTTTAGGCAGGTTACAAAAAACACACACACACACAATCGGTAAACCCCTCCACAAGACACGGGTCACGTACGCCTCTAAGGCATCCGAACGTATCCCTGCTGTGTGACGAACGTTCGCTACTGTGTGCTCCGTATTCGGCTCACGCCTTCGCTGCTGACTTTAACCTCCCAACCGGAAGTCGGTTCACGCGCACTCTAATTGGGTGTCGGTGTTGTGCTGTGCGGAACGATCGAACGCAAGTTAATAGTTTGGTTTTGCAGATGTATCTCAAGTTTGGGGGGGCGAAACAAAAACGAGCACAGTGACTGCCTGTTGCGATTGTTAATTTAAAGTGAGCACGACGAGTGCTGATTGCAATTTATATGTAAAGAGGAGTAATTAATGAGGGTTTAAATAGGAAATAGGGTATGAAGTGGGTTTAAAGCGGAATTTAAATAAGACAAAACAAGGATTTATTTTAACATTCCAAAACATATACGTAAATATTCTATTTCTTACCCGTTTTTACAAACGATATATGATATTCATCTTGTAACGTGTAGTCATCATCAGCACGGGTACCTTACCTTAAATTTAAGTAAGCACTCTATTTTTAACACATTTTTTTTGTAGTACACAAAAATTGAGGCTTATATATTTTACTAATAATTTTCTTATATTATGTGTAAAATAACTTGAACAATGATGAAAAAAAAAGAAATATAATAATGAAAGCAGAAAAATCATAAATATACAACAGATAAATATACCAAAAAAGAATTTAAAAGCTCTGGAACAATCATGCACACAGGCAGAGGGATATTAATAATCTTCATAGTTCAGTTCAGTAGTAACAGTCATAGTTCAAAATTATTAAAGAAAATCTAAACAAAGTTTATAATTCAATACAAACATATTTTTTTGTGAGCAGAAGGAGAACATTTGCTTTAGCCGCAACTGAGAATGTTAATTTTCAGAAAAGAAAACAATAAAAGTAGAGAGTGCACAAAAATAGACAAAGAAAAAAAAAGCTTTGGTTTCATTTGCTGCAAGTTATTCTTCATTTGTTAGTAAATATTACATTTACCAAATATTGATCACAAATATTCACATGAATGTATTATTGCATAGTATCCTATCAGCCTTTCCTAACATCTAGAATTATTATACCACGTAGTTAGGCAATACGGCCTGGCCGTTACTACCGAATAAAAAAAATACCCCGTAGTTGGATAATTTGATAAAGAATAAGTTAAGTCCACATTATAGAGGGAATGGTTTGAATGGGATTTGCTACCCGATTCTGCCATTTTTGAGATCTTCGCCTCCTCTATAGGGCTGCCCAGCTATTTACATCCAAATAGTCCATGAAAGATTCTACAGTAGAACCTCACTAGTTGGGTTATTTTTAGTTGGGTTACTCGATGGTTGGTACCTCAATAGTAGGGTCGTAGGTGAACCAACGAGGTTGTCAAATGCAACTGCATGATGAAAGTGCATGATGCGCTTTCTTTGTTTATTCTACGATTGATTTTTCGCAAATAATCCTAGATTTATGGAAATTCTGTCTGCTGATTAGTAGTAAAATCCACAATTATTCAAAAACTGTATAAAAACACATATTTTTAGGACTCCAGCAAACATGAAAATGCAATTCGCGTAATAACGCATGGCTACTTGGATTGTTAATGCACCATTGCATAGCTGTCAAACAACCCAACTATCGAGTTTGAATTCACTAGTCGAAGCGCTATCAAAACCCAACTGTACTGTGAGGTTTAACTGTATATGAAAGCTTAACTAAAAAACGTTTGAGTAAGCCTTTGAGAGTTAAAAATATATTTGATTTAATCATTTAGGCTTTTAACGGCATGTGTTACTCTGGAGGTGCATGAAATTTCCTTGAGTATATATATATAAATATGTCACCACTTGTTTTGAACAGCTCAGCCTGGGAATATTCTTAAACATTAAGTAATAGAACATCATTTTCAAACATATTTTGCATATTTTATTTTTTTATCAACATATTTTTAACATATTATAATCCTTTGCTACCGATCAGGACAAGGAAAAAATCGTTGCAGCAGAGGCTTAAAAATCTGACTAATAAACTTTTAATGGTTTAGAAAAGTGGCATGATATTTACAGATAAGAGGTCAAATAAAAAAAATTAAACCTTCCCGAAAAACTAATACTTTTCACAACCTGTCCATTTAGCCGCTAAATTGTGCAAAAATAAAAATCAATTAACCCTCCCGAAGCATGCTCACTCCACCAGCTCATCACTTTGCGCGCGTCCAGCGCGTTTCGCTCGTTTGTCATTCGCTGCAGATCGAAGAGATAAATGTTTTATTTCTCGCATATTTAACGTTGCCCCGAATCTTCACACACGGCCTCCCAATTATCCTTGCAGCCCAACTTGTCTCAATTATGTCGTTCGGTTGCCACAGAACCTGGCTATCATAGCCACACAGCCCGTATAATTAAGTGTAGTTTTGGCGAAATGCACAACAGACCCATCCGGGATCGTTGCAGAAGATTATATCCCGAGGAACGAGGAAGCATCTTTTCGTCCGCGGGATACTGTTTCGGCGCGATCCTTTCAGCTACTTGTCCATAATCCCATCCAGTTTCCTACCAGCGGCTCCTTGAGCACCGATGCGATTAAACTGTGCAGCCTCCCAATGGAACGGAAGGATTAACCATTTCGAAGCGGTTTCCATTTCATCAAAAACAAAGAATGGCAAAAAGCAACTTCTGCGGTGCGCGCGGTTCACCACCCGAAGGGAAATGATTATTTTCTTTCGGTGATAATTTGGATTTAATACCATTGTCATTAGGTCATTAGGCGAAATGCGTCCGCACAATCCCTTGGAACACGGTCGGGGAGCGTCCGGTTCGCCTAATGGTCAGCGAGGATCGCTGGTGATCTAATTTGAGAAGTAGTTTTCGACCAAAGCCACCATTTCGCTGTCATTCACTTGATCGCGGTGCGAATTTAGCTGTCCCCGCGTTGAGGTGTGCGTTTGAGAAGCACAAAAAAAAAATAAATTGTTAACTCATGAGGAACGATTGCCTCATTATTGTTATTATGGCTCAATTGCTGTAATTGAAATTAGGACTTTGATATCTTTGTTCGGCAAGGGAAGGAATGGAAGATGAAACGGTAAAGAAACAGTCCCTTGGCTGGTCGCTCAGGCGCGCACTGGTGACGTTTTTCATGCGCTCAAACTCAATTCACGATGTCAATTCCTTACTTTAAATTAGTGAAAAATTGCTTTTTCATTTGCAGAGCAGGTCGCATGCTGTCCCGCGTCGTATGGGTGGATTACTACCTCCTCACAAGACGGTAAGTACGCATCGGACCAGCCACTAGAAAATGCGTCACACCGTGAAACGAGTGTGCCGTGCTGGCGAGGAAGGCACGGCAGGAAAAAACTACGAACCGTAAAATAAACACACCAAAACACAAACTAATTCCCTTCCCCTAGTTACAACCAGATCTGCTTTTTAAAATAAATCCTGCCAACGCTGCGTAGTTCCGGCAAAGCTGAGTGGATGAATTGATTTTTTATCTCCCTTTTTAGAACTGTTCCCTCTCCCGTTTTATCCTTTGTCTGTCAAGGATTTGAAGCGAAGGACATTTTCTAAATATCCCTCTGCTTGAAGGGTGAGGGTGATGGCACACTTAAAACTATATGGCCAAACTGTTTAATGCGCTATTACACCCTCAATTTAGGATGCAATTAAGGTTCACAATGCGTGCTGTTGCAGTGGTCCTGAACAGTGTATTGCAATATGCTGCTGGATGGAGTGAGATATAGAATGGAAAAAAAACTTACAATGAGGACAAATATGAACAAAATAGCTACAAAATAAAATTCAAAGTACTTAAATGATAAAACGTTACTGGAAGAGTATTATTATTGATTGAATAAAGAGTAATAGTAACATTGAAATTGAAGGCAATAACGCCAAAAGAAAATCATGAAAAACATGAGAAGGATAAAAGCAAACAAATAAATAGGCATAAAAATTAGGTGGAGAAAAAGCTACCCGAAAAAAAACAAAGGAAATGAAAACAATGAGTGCGAAAAAGAACATCAAAAATATTACAATCGCAAAGATTCAATATGAGTGGTAATAAAATGAAACTAATAAAATTTTATATAATTTCTTTTATATGAGTACTCACCACCTGATTCAAATCAAGAACGATTTATTTATTTAAAAAATATTAAAAACATAATTGTAAATAAAAAAAACCCATCTTTAGGAGTCATAGAAATGTAAAAAAGGTAAAAACTAGAATGGTACTAGAACTAGAGAACTAGAAATAATTCAACAATAATGCAAAGAAAATAATAAAAAATTGGTAAAAATGAAAAATAAATAAGAACAGGCCAAACAACACACATAAGTTAAAAATGTTGTAAATAATAAAAAAACAACGAAAAAATTCCATCAATATTATTAGACCTTGCACTAAACAGTAAGTAGCAATTGTGGAAAAACTGTTATTTACGGCCCTTTATCGCATTCATTTGTATGTTCTTCAATCTTAATTACCTTCACAAGTATTGTTATCCCTTTAACTTTGTACAATTGGGACCAAAGCGTGTCACACCTGTGAAATAATAAAAATGAAATAGCAACACAAGCGTTTCGCTGACATTAACACCGATCAAGAGCAGACATTCACCAAAACAGTCACCGAGCGAGTCACCGGAAACGCTTTTCACCAAACGGGTCGTCGTTGATGGTAACCCACATACCTTCCGCTTATTCCACTCCTTTCCGTCTACATTTTCCTTTGATGAAGGATTAAATGTCCCTTTTCCCCCGTCCCGTAACCTGTAGGGGTGAATTTGACAACTTGTTTGAAAATCTGTGTGTACAATACGGGCCCCTCGGCTGGCGCTAATCGATCCTCAAGGCTGATGATGCTATTTGCAGATGTCACATACCCGCCTCTCACGCACGCCCAAGACCCTTGTTAACGGCCGGTATAAAACAGGGGAAACAAGTGGTGCTTTGGGATCGCTTTTTTGTCGGTCAGCCGTTCCCTTCTGTTCCTGTGGGCGGCCGTTCCCGTGGGCGGATGTGTTCATTTGTTTGCCAAAGCGATCGTCACATTCAGGAGCTGTTTTCTGGCGCAGCGCACCTTTCGCCGGTGACAATTGTTGATACCCACGGGATGCCTCTTCCCTTCTTTGATCGAGGCCAAGGGTCAAGTGATGCTGGCAGGGATACCTCGCTGTTGAGCATGCCGCTGTAGGGTGGTTTGCACGTCGTGCGGCCACCCGCACACAGACCAACTTTGAACGACATTCTAATGTGCTTTAATCATCATTAAAATCGCATTACCATGGTGATGAGCGCCACTACCTGATTCATACGGCGTGGGACAAAGTTTCTGTTGGTGGAGTTTTGAGAAGTGGCCAACATGGGCAGGGGAACTTTTGCTTCAGAGCTCCAACTGGGTAGGTTAATCAAGCGAAACTTTGAAGATGTAATAAAAAAGGAACAATAGGGATCTTCTTAGAGAATTGACAGTGCGTTACAAAATTAATGTCATAAATATTTCTTTATAATAATCAAAAAAATCCAAGAAGAAGAATAGTTACCTCGTTCCGGTTGTTCGGTTATTCTCGGTGTTTTATAAGTCATTTACAACATGTTCGTTAAAATTGCATATTGATATACTAATTTTGAGAGATATTGTTAATATGCAGCTATTGACGCCAGTGTGGAACTAAACTCTAATTTAATTTATTGTGTTGTAACGGCCACGGTGTATTGCTTTACCCAAATCAAATTGAATAACAAAGTAGTTGGAGAAGTTAAAATAAAGTAAAAAAAATGTAAAAGACATAATTAACAATTAAAAAGCGAACGTTACAACGGAAATAAAAAAAATCAATAAATAATTTAAGCTAATAATATCATACCACTAGGGAAAATTCACCATCGATTTGAATGTAGATAAAAATTCACCAGTAATTCAACTATCACAGGTGATTCAAGTGCAGCAAGATAAGAAGTAAGACAAAATTTCTTAATTTTAAATAGCAAAGTTTTCTTATTTTCAGTTTAACATTAATTCCTCGATGGTTCATTCAATTCAATCACAATCAAAGCAACTCAATAAAAAGTTATTATTATAATGATACATGAAATCAAAATATTTAAAAAAAACTGTATTTACAAAATTTTTATATTTTGTTTTGCAATTCCTGTTTCTTTGAGCAGTATGAAAATAGAAAGACTTTTGAATGATAGTACAATCCATTCAACACTGGTTTGAAAACCAAAATTGAATTAAAACTTTGAATCAAGATAAGTAGAACTCAAAGCAATACGGCCTAACCGTTACAACCGTATAAAAAGATAAAGCAGAATTCAATGGATTTTTTGCTATATTATAAAGACATTATATAAAATTATCAATGTGATATCAGTTTCAGTTATGAAGTTTCGTTTCAATTGGTCTGTTGAATGTGCCTTATATAAAAATATACTATTTTTTATCTAACGCTGGGAAAAAACAATTTAAATTAAGTTTATTTTACAAAAAACTAGTATTATAAAAAAGCAGAAATACATTTAAAAATGTTGTAGAAAGTCAGTTTTAAATTATTTGAAAGCCCATTTCATTTCAATATTAAATCAAAACAATATCAAATCAATATCAAAAATTTGAAACCTCTGGAAAACAATGTTTCAATGATAATGAAAAAATATTTCAAATAAATGGACGAAATAATAAAAGTAGGAAAATAAATTAAACAATTTATTTCTTTGCATATTCGTTCCCAAAATTCGTCAGATTTCTGAAAAATAAATGTTCCTGTTATTTTAAACTTTCTAACATACCTTGTTTTCTCGCTTACAGCAGTCTCTGATATACGGGTAACACTGTACATTATTATTATTATCAAGCTAACGAAAAGTGTTTTCTTTTTTCTGTCCCTGACTGTACAAAATCGGGGGCGTAGTGGAGTTGCACTTTATGACTTTTTAATATGAGAACATTTCAGATTGTTTTAGAATGTAACCGACAAACAGCAGCATCTCTAGCCTCAGGGTCCTGCTCATTATCATAAATCACGATAAAAGCGAACAAAAATTTATTTTACCCACCCAAAAATAAAAAAGACACCCACAAAACCTACAAAGAATCATGCAACTACGACGATATTGAGCTGCAGGCAAAAAAAAAGTGTCGGCAACGTCCGGCACAACATACCGGAGGGAGAAAACGAAAGAAAAAATCACATTTCAAATGTAAATTGAATCTTTGATCACTTGATTTGCTTTTTTATCCCTCTGCAACCCGACAAAGACGAACACTCCAACGCGTCGTCATCGAAGACGGTTGTACCGGTATAGAAATCTTTACCTCAAAATCAATCGATTTATGTGTTTTAAATTGATCTATGAAATCGAAATAAGCAATTCAAATGCTTACAGACCTTCCCCAGACAGAGAAAGCAGAAAGAAGCGATGTTTATTTACTTTTTCCAACAGATTGCAAGATTCTGGAAGGCAGACGACTGAAAAGCGACGAACCGCACCGTAGGGGTGGCTAACTACGCCAAGCCGGGACAGCTCACAGATGGTGTTAAAAGGAGAAGAATAAAAAATCCTCGAGTTGTTGACAAAAGTTGGGTAACACTCGTACCTTCTCCAGCCCGGGCAAATGTTGCTTTCAGTGCCGTTCCGTTGTTGGGCGACATATTCTAATTAATAGCCACCGATTAATGTCGCACCGTACACACCGCACCGTGCTGCATCTCTTCCCAAGTGGCACTAATCCTTTGAACACCACTTCACCATTATTAGCCCATATGGGGTTTGTTTCCGTTTGCTGCAAGCTGCAAGCCACCGAAGGAAGAAAAAAAGGGGTCACCCAACCCGGTCGACCGAAAAAGATTAGGTCCCGCTTTGCCGATTTTTGTTTGCCCACCTTACCCTCTCGCTTCTCTTCATTTTTCAGCTATTCAGCAAGCAAGCTGGAATTAATACTGAATCAAATCCGCATCAGTGCATCGTCGTGTAGAGGACGTTCATTTTTGATGCGTTTTTTTGGCTCTTCTCATTATTATAGCGAACTATCATTTCCTCCTGGTTTGTGGGCCGCTCGAGTGCGTTCGTGCGTTGCTGAGCTTCTGCACAAACAGTGCAGCTAACTCCTGATGTGAATATGGCCTCGAGCGATGGATCTTTTTTTGTTATTGCTGCTGCCAGCTTATGTATGTTAGATTCACATAAAAGTGTGTGTGTGCAGATTACGAGAATTTCCCGGCCTGTGGAGTGCGTGGAAATATTCAATCAAATTAAAATCATGTGTTTTTCGCGTTTTCAAGCCACCAGCTTTTGGGCCAACGCCTTGCACTGCAGCAGGATCCAGCGATATTTGGTGCGATGCCAATGGCTTAATGGATATGATTAGCTAATTGAAAGAAATAATGTAATAAGTAGTTCGTTATACGTAGGTGAAGTAAAGTAGATTTCTGCAGGATAACATAAATCGTTTTTAGAGTGTAATTATCTCACTCAAAAATGGCCGATTGTTGTTAATTGTAGAAGCTGATAAAAGAATATACACTTTTTTGCTTCTTTCTTTTTGTTGCTCCGAAAGTTTTTTTCAAGTCCTACAAAGGCACAAACATTCTTTAACTATGCTTGACTTAGTGTTCCAATATCACGGAAGTTATTTGAGAAGTGAAAAACAAAAACCTTCCTCAAATTATATGAAAGGAAAGGAGTTGCGTTTTACGTCCTCTAAAAATAAATAGTTAAACAAAGGCAATTTTGAAAATTTAGTTTTTCTTTTTACATTTCATTATAAAGGCTAAAGTGTATCTTTGGTTTTTATATTGCTGACCTAGAAAAAGTTAAGACCAAGTATTTCACACGGATAAGAGGATTGGATTGAAAGCCATATAAATTTTATTTCGATGGCTCCCAATTCCGTGTAGGCTACAAGCCTATTGAAGAAAACAACTCTATTCTTTAAACGTCATAATTGTTTTCTAAAACTTGTTAACAAAAGATAGTAGTGGTTAACTTGGAGATTATTAGTAAACTAAAAATAAACAGCAAATATAAACAAAAAATACAAGAATCTCACACATACTTTTCTCGAGATATGTACATTATGACGTGTTTTTAAAATGTCCATTTCAAGAATATGTTCAAATGAGTTCTTCGCACCTTAGTTACGTTGATGCCAAACTAAAAATAATTTTGACTGTTTTTGCAACGCATCTACAGCAACATTTACAATGGCGCATAATGTGGAAAGGCTTTAACGCTACAAATTTGAATTTTGTAACTATGATAAATAAAGACGCAACACACAACTGGTATTAGAGCATGCTTAACGATGTGTACCTACTTTATAAACTTTCCAATTTCCAGCCAGTCAAACAACATGCCATCTAAGCTCTGTTCGAAAATATAAACAACGAGTATGATACGATGGTAAGAGGTAACATAACGCCACCCAGTAAAACGAAGGACAAGACGCGTAATGTTTTTTTGCAGCATGTGGGACAATAATTTAAAGAATTTAAAGACGTGAGAAAACAATTTTAAGAATAGCGCTCATGAATGAATTTATATATAATTTAATTAATTTACATAAGTGTTTCAAGCAGTGTAATTTTGAAGTACACAGTTACAGTGACTACTACTGAGCCCCTGACAGGATAATTACATTATTACTTTTATTCATATTATAAACATACTTCAGTTATGTTTGGGTTCTATAGTCAAAATGTTATGCATTAATCTCCTAGCCACATAGCAATACGACCTGGCCGTTACTACCGAATGAAAAAAAATCTCCTAGTCATAGTTTAAATTTTTATTATTTTTTATTATTTCGGTAGAGACGGCCAGGCCGTATTGCTTATTATTATTTTTTATCTTGCTGAGACAAAACAAGGCATGAAAAATAGATTGTCCCTACAAATACCATTTTCAAACTTTTGCTAAAATGATGCGCTCACATCGTACTCAAAGGCCCAACATTTTCTAATATACGGTTTAATTATGTCCCATTCATTAATATACCACTCAACACTCTGCTGCTCATTATGCAAACCTTAAATAATGTATTTAATAAACTTAAGAGTATTAGTTATCATTAAAACTAAAATGAAAATACAAACATTGCAGTTGATAAAAATACCACTGAATATCACAATGTATTCAGCCTCGTTTTACGACTGCTACACTCATCTAGTATGTTTTAGTATCCTTAAAAAGTATCGTTCATTTGATAACAGTGTCGTCGTAAAACAGGGTTTTACTTTACTCGTAAACCAGCCACAGCATAAACAGGCTCCATGCATGATGGGGACATTTTAGTGGCATGTCCAAAATATATTTCGCATATCCTCGAGTAAAACGATACTACGTCCTACACCCATCGGACGTCGGCCGTCGTAACATTGCCTGTTTTACCAATAAATCGGACCCAGATTAGGTCGGTACAGTTTTTTTTTCACATTTCCTCCAATGGCTGGCCCATTGGAGGACGAATTTCGTAAACATACAAAAACAAAAAAATCACACACACATCCGCACCACCTCCTGCCAACGCTCGTATCAGCTCGGGGTCGAGAAAAACGCATCCACTACCGCACATACATCAAAATGTCCCCGAGGCAATTTGCTCCGTGGGCCTCTAGCTTACGAGAACATTTTATGTGCGAGTGGTTGTACGCCCAAAAACCATCCTCACCCCCCCTGCTTGAGGAGTCGCTATGATTTGTGTGACGGCGGTGTATGTGTAGGCCCACCGAGCGCAAGAATCGTTCGTACTTTTTCGAGGCACACATTTTGCTGGGCAATATTCATCTACCGTGTCCTGGATCAGTAAAACAAGAAGAAGAAAAAAAAACAGACCTACACAAAACGAACCCACTCAAAAAATGTATTCGTGGTAACAACGGAAGCATAAGCATAAATCGTTGTTTTGCAGCAGCACAATGTAATCGAGAGTATATCTGCTGTGTGCTAGCTCATCGGTTTTGCGTTTCGGTGTGTCTCTAATGGTGGAGTGGATGATGATACCGGTGTGTTTGCTAGTGCCTAGACGAGAAATATGGGTTGAGGCATGGAGCTATGGTTTTGCCTACGAGATGTGATGGACCTCTTTGTATGGTATTCACTATGAGATATGGAATGGACATAAAACGAGAGATTCATTATGATAATGCATTACATTCAGAGAAAATCATGGTACTGTGTTATAACTACTTTTGGATTGATTTTTTTAAACGTTAGTATTTTTTGTTTTTTTTTTTTATTGAAAGTATGTCCCAACTGTCAATATTTTGCAGAAATTGATATCACCCATAAAAAACTTGTAATAAGCTACATTTTATTATTTAAATACAATTTCAATGTAATTGAGTAAATAAATAAATAAAAGCGTATTGATTTAATACATATTAAAAAATATTAAAACGTTATAAAGCTAACGTCTACCTAACAATCAGGCACGCAAATGCACAAAAATTTTATAGTAGATGAAACGTTTAAAGTAACACCAATTGGGTTAGATTAATTTATAAAAGTATTTTAAAAACTCTTCTTCTTAGCCAACGATCACATCGGTTATGCTGGCCACTATTTTATCTTGCATTTTGGAAATGAAATTTCCATCTCACTAAGAACCAGATTAAATTGTTCGGTTGATCGTTCCAAGTAATAATCAATTGCTTTGCTCCTAAGACAAACATACGACAAGGGGCATTTTTATGCTCAGTTGAGGTTGAAATAATTCGTATTCAAAGTTCCAGTAATAAAAAAAGCATAAGTTATATAAATCTCAACATCCCCAGTTTAGGAATTAGTAATTTTTAAGATTATTCTACCTACATAGTTTTGGCAACCAATTGTTTTTAATTTTTCGAAGTAACAGCCAGGCTTCAATGATTTGTTCTATGTTTATTTTTTTCCCAATTTTGTATTCTTTTTCAGCGTTATAGTTTGCTTGTATCATCTTTTGATTTCTTTACATATAAAGGTTGCTAATTTGGCCCATATTATAGCTCCGAGTTTAAAACTGAAAATATACGTTGATAAAAAATGAACAATCGAATAATTAATGCTACCACTGAAATTAATTTCTAACACCATTTGCGACTGGATATTGGTACGAACGTGGTTGGACTTATGCGATATGCTTTTAGTTTCTTTGTAAAATATGATTTATAAAATATATATTTGACTTGTTCAACTGCTATGCCTCAACGAGCCCATCGTGCCAAACAAACGCACAATTCGCGCTTTGCCATTTCGATAAAAGGCCCCAAAACACAGTTCCCTTTGCCTCTCTCTCTCTCTCTTCCCCTCTTCTCACCCGGTGACCGCATTGTTCACATTCGGGATTACACACTATGTTGCTTCCGTCACTGAGATCCACTTCCCTGCCTAACCTCACTACCAAACCCCTCACCGCCAAGGGGAGAAACATGGTCCCACTTTCTGCACAACATCATCCTAGCTCTCATCCATTCTGTCTGTCATTTCTGTCATGAGGCAGAAGGAGCAGTGGGACGCTTTTCCGCAGCATACCACATTATCATTGTTATAGCGAAACATTAAACTGTACGACGCACACGGCCCCACACGAACATTTACAGCTTGCAACGGAGCAGCAGCAGCAGCAGCAACAACAAAATAGGAGGCAGCCATTGTGGCCCGCGGCTTCTTTTTACACCGCGCCGTAGCGGCATCCTGCGAGTGGGTAGGTAGGTTGCGGGGAACAAAATCGATGACCGAATCAAACACCGCAACCGCAAAAAGCATCTCCCCCTGGGACCGATTGAATGGCGCTCGGTGTGCCCAAACAAAGAGCTGCGTAAATTAGAGAACGCGTAAATCACGGCACTGTGCCAGGTTGCGCATTTTCCAAATGCTACGCACAGTTGCCACAGTGTGAGAGGAAGAAGAAGAAGAAGATGAGTGGGGAAGGGAGGGAGAAATGCTTGGGGACAGTAGGGAAGCCGGTCTCGTAGCGAAAATGGCCCAACAGTACTATGGCATTATTCATGATATTTATGATCGGTATAGTAACGCCTACAAGGAAAAACTAAGGCATCAAAAAACGACATTAAGGGTAGGAATGTGGGGGGTGAAAAACCGGGCACTAAAAAGTGACAGCTGTCAAATATTATCCGGAAAACGTAAATGACGCCTTTTTCATGTTTGATTCGAATTGTTAAGAGACTTTTCAAAGAGACTTTTCTAACGTTTTTTTCGGATTTTTTTCTCATGCTGCCTACGTATTTAACATTGTTGGTGAAGTTTACACATTTGATACAGATCATTAATTGCTTTCCAGTACGTTATTTTCCACACAAATTTCCCAAACAAAAAGGTTGGACCATGAAATATTTTTTTGGAAATTATGGTTTTTGGCTAAAGTAGGTTAGAAAAATCGTTCGTAAATATTAAATTAAGATGTATTACTTGCCTTACTTGCTTTGCATATTATTTTGTTTAAATATTACTACAAGTATCATTTAACAATCAAACTCAAAGAAAGCTGTGTAATAGATAAATTTATGTTGTATTGCTCAACGATTGAACATAAATCTCAGAAAAAAGCGATGCACATAGGAGTTTCTTTAAAAATTATGTTTTCGAGTACAAGTTCATTTACCTTTGAAACACCATTCAAAAATATAAAATCTTGATGTGTGACTAGCATATTATGTTTTTAATGTTATTAATAGGAGCATCATTCAACATAGCAATTAAAAAAAGCGAATTCATGGAAGCTTTTAAAAATATGTTCTAATTTTGGTACACAACGCAGCACAACGTGTCTTCAAAAGGTTTCAGTTCCAAGAATCGCTACGATGTGCCTTATTCCACAAAATGCTCCCCATACAGAGTTAAGGGGGAATTCACCAAGAGTTCACAAAAGATGTATCGAAAATAAAGAAACAAAAATACGCAACCAATATTCCGATAGTAGCAGGTACTTCGAAAACGGATATCTATTTATGAAAATGGCCGTTACAAGGACATGACAGCAGTATGGGATGCCTCGTTGTATCCTTCCCACACAATCTCCTCTCTCTCCACCGGATGGTCACAAAAAAGGACATAAGGCGGTTGGAGGCGAAAAAAAAAGAAAAAGGAAACGCTTGACGACAAAATTCGATATCTCTAGGTGTCATGGTCGTTACGGCACCAAACATGTTGCCGAACCAATTTCGGAAACAAAGGACACTGTACGAAACGGTACAAACAGCGTTCACGTGTACGTGTGTGTCCTGTGCAGCTTTTTGCGCGGCAACGTAACGCAAAACACCTAACTAGTGTGTGTGTGTGTATTTATGGTATAAAACAGTACACTTCCTCCAAGATGGTGGCTCCATCCAGATGATGAAGACAACGGCCGACGAATCTCGTTGCCGGTATCGTTCCAGGAACGTTCTAACGAAGGATCTAAAGATAAATAAATAAAAAGGTAAAAACAGGGCAAGCAGCAGCCGCAATTGGAAGGATCAAGCCTGTCGCGCCGGTGTGCTTCCACTGGAATGGAAAAGGCTCAGGAGGAGAAGCAAGAGGGATGGTCACACAGAATGTGCGCAACGACTGGTATTTTTTTTTTTTTTTTGTTTGTGTACCAAGTACCATGAGATGGAAGGGAGATAAAAGGAGAAGGAAACATATGCGGACAGCGGCGACGGATGGTGCTGCCTTTGCCCTACAGTTCCGCCTGGTACATGTGTGTAAGAATCCTCCCGGTGCCCAGCGCCGGAGTGCAGGGCAACATAAAATACAAAGTACCCGCCTTCGGGCTGTTTTCTAACATACATCTCTACTTTACCTTTTACCCTGTCCGGGGAATGTCCGGGAAACCGATGAATCCGATCGTTCGTCAACGGGTCTCACCATCGGAAAGGCAATGGAACTAGGTTACGTTCGGTTGGGTGTAAATTCTAAGAAATTCTAGCTCACCGAGCAGCGGCCATAGTTTGAAGGCATACAACGCCTGGATAGAGTGGATACGGATAGTGGATACGGAAGTACGGTGGAAATTGCTATCGTGCTTATTTTCACACCATATGAGAACACTTAACGGGGAAAACTATGCGAAGCTGGGGTGCTTTTTGTTGTAAAACTGGATTGAAATAGCGAAGGATTGAATTGATTGGTTGATAGCGGGAGCGTGTCTTGAAGATGTTTAAATATACTGCCATTCTTTCTGCTTTAATGTCATTCACACTAGTAAAAGTTAGTTAATTCAATCTGCTTGTTAAATCACTTGGAAGTTAGTCCTGATTATAAAACAAATACTTACGGAAACATTACAAGTGATCTATTTCTTAAAAAATTATACTTTCCCCTCTGGAACTTTGTACACCAACACATTACAGCCTCAAACATGTCATTATAGCGGACTTAAACATGCCATGGCAGCTGAATGAAAACCAAAATTTTAAATTTAGTACATCTCTAGTGGATCTATAGAAAGGATTACAAAACTTTCAAAAACTTTACGTATGATTTATCATTTGTTATTATTTCTTTTTTCATCTTTTTTATCCATTTTTCAATGTAGAAGCTATACGTAGATAGCATGTAATGGTAAAGCGATGATTATACTAGCTGATTGTAAAAAAATATATGAAAAACTGTTAGGAGAATAATCTATGAATTGTAATGACTATTGGTTTACTGCTAATACATGTTCATTCTGTGTTACAATTCAAAGCCTATCAGACGTGCTTTTTAATACTTTATTAACCCGTATAAGAATAAGGTTCTGATAGTTTGAAATAAAAACAACCAATTTAAAAATAAAATCTCAAGTTTGTATAATAATCTTATTTTATTTAATATTTTAATTAGGTTTTTTTTTATATCAGTAATGGCGGTTGGGTCGTATTTATTTTAATAACAAATTAAAAAAATTAATTTCATATCAATACTTTACAAATACCGCATCCAGATATTTCACCCTTAACATAAAAAAGCAAACTATTCCCAAATTCATCGATATCCGGCAAAGTAACAGGAAAGTAGAACATGATCGAAACTGATTGAACCAAAATACATTTTCCAACGGAGAAAAGTAGCACCCAACAGTGCGAGACGAACTGCCATCGAATAAAAAAAAGAAACCAACTGTTTGCACTGTAACGTTCGTTGCATGAAGTCATGGAAGTTTCGCAGAAAATCACAAATGACGGTACCCGGACGAGTTTCGGAAGCCCAAAATTTGTCAACGTCCGATGGAGCCCAGCAACCGGGCATATATCGGAGAAATTTTGCCATCAATGCCCTGAAGCATGTATACCACATCGAACACAGTAAACGACTAGTGAATGTCAAAAACATGCATGTAGCTACACACATGGTTTAAGTGAATGATTTCCAAATCTAAAAAATAGAAAAGAGTATAGAATCATTTTTTATCGTATTTTTGTGACAGTTTCATCACACATGTGTATTACAGTATTGTATTACTGTATTAGTGAAGTTGATCACTAGAAGTGTTTAAAATTAAAATGTTATGCAATGTAAAGTATAAATTTTATGTATAAAATTTTTTTAAATGAAAACTAAAGCAATAAAGAAAACCTTAAATACTGAAATAATCTAATGGTAATAGTAAATGAGTAAAGAAATCATCATAACAATAGAAAACAAGGTAATTAAAAGCATAAAAACAGTAAACTGCTTTACAAAAATACCATTACCAAAGTAATAAAGAAATTGATTTTACAAAATGAATTTGAAAGCATGACTCATATTTTCCTACAACACTAGAAAAAGAAAAACAATATAGATGCATAATCACAGCACTTACAGCGTTTGAAGATGTTTTACTATTCAAAGTAAGATCAGTTATGTATAGAAAAAATATTGCATCTTAAATGTAAGCTGTTAACTGTAAATACAGGTTAAAGTGAAAGAAACAATTAAACAGAAACAATGTGGTAACAAAAACAAAATAAAGTACTAAAATAAAAAAAAACAATAATTATGAATGAAGATCAAAGCTGCACAAAAAATATCAACCAAACGAAAACATACAGTATCATAAATATACAAAGAAGCAGGACACTAAAAATAATTTTAGTGACCGATAAAACATGGAAAGTGTATAAAAATAATCCGAACTTAAGGCAAAAATATGTACAACAAGAAAGAACTTGTGCCAGTAAACCAGTAAAAACAAGTAAGCTGCCACAAAAGAAGCCCAAAGCAGGATACTCAATAAATAGAAATCACAAAAATATAGAAATAAAAGAAAATGAACAATATTAAAAGAATGTAATAAATACAGGCTCATGAACACAAAAAAAGAAAATAAATAAAACAGTTTTTAAAATACTAACCGAAGGATATTTATAAACCTTAGTGAATCATTTAATTATTCTAACAAGGTCTCCGGGCTAAAGACACGTAGCACTGTAGCGCGTGAAGCTATTTCATCAACTCAATAACAACAAAAAATAACCCTTCCAATCTCGTTCGAAAGACCAGCACAGAACAAATATCATTGCGTTGTGGCTTGTAACTTTCTTTTTTTTTTCTTTCGTGCTCTGATTTTTACTATTGATGAACAGCGCAAACATAGTGAAGCAGTGCAGTTTCCGCTTTTTCGCTTATCCCCTTACGATCTCAGCACTAGTGGTCCTTTTTCACGTGTATTCCCTACTTCGGATGCATTTTTTACCGTTGCTCCTTACGGTTGGCTTGAATTTATCGGTGCGGGGATTTTAATTCCGGAACGCATCCTCGGCCTTCGTTCATGTGTTTTTCTCCGTTGTGTCACTCTCGTATGCGTGTAATGTTGCCCACAGGCATGCATACAAGCCTGCCGGTGTTGGTGTGTGTAACTTTGGTCGTGTGCTATTCCTTTTACTTCATGCTGCACACTAGCACGCGCAGCGTTCCCCTTACACGCTCCCCCGGAGAAGGAACGCAGGGACGCAAAACAAACACCGTACGACCATACCTACCCACAAGGGAAGCGCTGAAAGGGCGAACGGGCGTGCGTACATGCGATGGTGGGAGGAGAAAGAGCAAGCGATCAAAAGAGAGAGAGAGGGAGAGAGAGAGAGAGAGAGAGACAAAGAACCGAATCCTGAGCCGTAAACAGGTCCCACACAGCCAATCTCTCCCAAGGCAAGCATCCACCACCACCAACACTAGCGGGACAGAATCGGGGATGATGATGTTGGACAATGCGATATGGTGGGCGAAATATGCTGCCGATGTTGCTCCCGCTGCTGCTCGCAAGCAAAGCCCGCCAGGCAAAAATGGCCGCTTATGTACGCCACCAATAAAGACGATGCGCGTGCGGGTGCGAGAAGATACTGCAATGGACGGAAATCGAACGATGGATGGAGGAATTGATGCGGGGGAGTGGGGGGGAGAATGAGGGATATACGGGGATGAGATTGGGAGGCAATATGCGCAAGGGAAATGTTTTCATCGTCTGTACACAGAAATCAAATTAAATATTCAGTGCAGAAATCCTATAGGGTGCGTTGCTCCGGGCAACGTTGGTCCAAATTTTTGCCTTTTGCCCCGTTTTTTTTTCTCGTGGAGTTGTTCGATATCGCGAGAAGGAAACGTTTCTGTACGGCAACAAACAGGACGAGCAAAAGTGAAGCGTTATGGACTTACGGCTTACAGCGCCCGAGATCAAGCAAGCTCGGTACCGAAGAAGAGTGGCGTGGAAAGATAGAACACAGTTAATAATGCTGCCGTGGTTTGAATGCCAATCGCCTTTCAATCGTACGTAGAACGTTCTTTTCCTATTTTTCACATTCTCACCCGGTTTCCGGCTGCCCGTCCCGAGCCTTCAGCCCGATCGCTGAAGTGTAAGAAATCGAACACCGTGGCTTAGAACCGGCCGTGGTACGGCGGAGGAATAGCAAAAGCGGTTCAAGAACGCTGATAATTTGCTACTAAATTGGTGGTAATTTTAATGTCCTCTCTGCGCGGTAGGAATGACATCCGCCGACCGGGACCGGCTGAGTTCGAGTTCGCGTGGCACGAGCCAATCGGCAAGAGACGTCGTCACCGTGCTGGCTGACGCTGACTCACCACACGGACCAAGGTGAAACGGTTTAAATCGGCCTGCGCCTAGTGCCTGGCTGGTTGATGCCCATTCCGAGAGGCTATTGAGTGACAGCTTATCGGATGGGGCTGGATAAGTAAGTGTGTGT
>KB671863.1:0-56145 GCA_000349105.1 Anopheles epiroticus
GAGAGAGAGAGAGAGAGAGAAACAAACCCAACCCCTTAAAACATGTTTGTATTAGCGATAATGAAAACAAAACAAAACCGATAACGATCAAGCGTTGATCTAGATACATAGTGAATGAATTATCTTGCAAATTGCGATAGAAAAGTATTACTGTTTCATTAACTCACGGCACACTCACGACGAACACGAACACCGGAAAAGGGTCAGTGACAAAACAAACTGAGACAAACACAGAGTTTGGTGAGGTTTGGACAACACACTGGACAGCGAACAAGGAAAAAAAACCAAACAGGACCGACGGACTGTGCTGAACGTATGAAAGGTAAATGTGAGATTAGCCGAGCAGAACCCGACTTAGTGTGTGAGATACTGATAAGGAGCAGACCGCATACAGTTGATAGTGTATGTGTACGTTTGAGTGTTTGACGGCAGGAGGAAAAAAAGAAAGCAAGCAAGTGGAAAAATGTTTAGAGTTTGTTTTACATTTTTGATCATTTTTTAATCCTCCTACCAAATAGAATTTAAATATTGAATCTATGTAATCGAACGGCAAGCAAGCCTTCAAATTGGGAAGCGAACAGGAGCGGCCGAAAATGAGGCTATGGATGAAAGCAACCAGTAATTACAAGCAGAAAAAAGAAAGGGACACCCCCACTCTTTGCTCGCTCTTGCTTTCCTCTCAGGCAGATCATGCAAATCACACTTTAAAAAAAAAACCCCCAAAAACAACACCTGTACTAAAACCCTTCGATAAGCGTGCGTGTGAGACAACAAAAACAACAAACAGCAAAAACTGTAGCAAAATGTTTTACCCTAGCGCAATGTGTGTGAGTGTAAAACCACCTGCTGTTACGTACTGTGGATCGGCATCGCAAACGAGATCCTACAAACCCATCAACCCCAATGTGTCACCCTTCACCTTCATATCTCTGTTCAGTGCGTTTAACGAGGCTGCCTGTTTTAACGACCCGATCCCGATCGATTCTTCGGCTAGAGGCACTACTTACGAACTGATCGTACTGATGATACCCTAAAGATAGAACAGAAAGTAAAAGAAGGAAAATGAAAGATTCAGAGCAAAATATACTATCCACTATACACTAACGAATTCCGAAGAAAGAAAAAACGATGGCGCATGGGTGCGGTGGCCAACATGTGAGTGGATAAAAGGACAAAAGCCTATGAAACGTATGAAAAAAAACACTCACACACACACACACAAACACATTCACAACATACATGAAAAAAGCAACCTACATTTACGATGGAAAAGGGAATTGAATTTTATAACAAACAAAAAGAAATAAAAAAAAGTAAGCCAAATTAACAGATAGAGAAAAATAATAAACACGCAACACTTGCACAGAGGTGCGAAGCGAAGCATACAAGCAAACAAAAACAAACACTAAACACTTATCGAGTCGGGTCGAATGAAACTCGAGCAACAAGCAAATCGATCCGATGAAACGAAAACACATAGATTCAGATAACGATTAACCATGAAGCACGAGGAAGTAGCAGCAAAAGCAGAGCAACACAATAGGAAACACAATACGAACAATATAAAAAAGGGAAAGAAAATCTATACAAAATTACTAAAACACTACTAAAAACTAATAAATACTAATGATTATTATGATTACTACACATTCCGAAGTCATCTACACACGAGGTAACAAAGATACATTCACACACACCTAAGTACACAAAGAAAAAAGGGAAACACACGCAAAAACACACCGAAACACAGCTATTGCAAAGTGTAGACGGCAACAAGAAAACACACATGCTTATAATTGAGCAGCACGATCCGTTGTATAGCAAAAACATCACTTTTTCACATGTTTCTTTTTGTATAGTTTTATAGTTTTAAATGTTTTCCTTATTTGTTTTCTCTCTTCTCCTACGTTTGTTACCATGTTTTAAATGCAAAATGGATTTAAGTTTGTTTATGTATGTTTTTCTTTTTGAGTTTTTAAAAGCAATGCTTGAATCTTGTTTCAAAAACAATGTTACATTGCACCACCAACTAATCGAACAATGAAAAAAGCAAAAAATAAAAAAATACACAAACACACACACTACCAATAAAGATATTTGCAAACCTACACATACTTAGAAAAATGCAACACAAAAACGTTGACAGTTTAAAGAAATATATTAGTTAAATAAACAGAGAGAGCAGCCGTGTACTAGAGATCAGCCAGAAAGAGATGATAAACCCCCCAAAGCAAAATAAGGCAACATACTCAGCAAACCAACCGTTTGGTTCATTGCTGTGCATTTCCAACCAAGTAGGCTAGAGGTATCTCTCACTACTTGGACTTTAGGATTTTAATACTACACCCGTCGTTTCGTATCTACGGTGAGGGTGATCATCGCAACGGAGAGGGAGAGAGAGAGAAAGAGAGAGAAGAGTGAAGATGAGAGAAAACAGACATTGAAATTCACCGATAATCAATTTGGTTTGTTGTTCAATGTGTATTCATTTTGATAGAGTTTGTATTGATTGTGTTGGGCGCCTTACAATGAGATATGCAAGGAACGATCGGGCACCGAACCTAAGGACAAATGGTTGCAATAGGAATAAATAAAAGCTCTTCCACGTTCTCTCTAATAAATCGGAGCGAAAGCGAGCTGCTCCCTGTCCTTCTCAATCATCTGTATTTGTTATCTCTTACCCTCCTTGCACGACTTCATTGCAAATACACACGCAAACACGGAACCTCGGCACGCCGCTTGAAGCGGGCCAGACACCCCAAAAACATGAACCCCAGATCTTACCACTAAAACAAAACCTTGTGCCAATTATTGATAAGATTTACTAGAGAGCGTACACGAAAGATACGGAAAACTGTGCGAAAACCCTTCCCCCTTCTTATCGTACATTCGGATAACCTGTTTTTCTTTTGCTGAAACAGGGCATGAGTGCATGGATGACAGAATAAAATACAGAAAAAACTCACATCCCACACACGAAACACAGGAAAACACACCTTTCACACACACCGAACACGTTACATGCAGAACGAACGAACACCCTTACGAAAGGAAACAGCTCTAACAGCAAAAACAGAAAAACGAAAAACAAAACATGTGAGTGAAATCCGCAACAACAACAAAAAAATACATAAAACGTTCTTTGTATAATTCCCGTTTTCCTGTCCGTACTTTTGTTGACGACATAAGCGTTGATATACTAAACAAAAAAAAGAACAAACACACACACACACACACACGCGTAACACGTAACTAAATACTCATTTTACCCGCAAAACTAACTTTAAGCGTCGGACTACCGGCACCCTTAGCAAACAAATCCTCGAGAACGCGCTGCAAAAGTTGAAGATGTAACAGAGGACAAGGAAACAAAATGGCAACCGTGCTGGCAGAGATTCAAGTCTAGTTAGTCAGTGTGAGAGCAAGCTGAAAGAACACTAGCAAATGAGACAACAATCCCCAAGCAAGCATAACAGAGTAGAAAGAGGAAATGCAGCTAAAAGCGAATGCGAACAAACAAAGAGAAAGTGAACAGGAGAAAACGAAAGCGTGAACGTAGGGAAGGTGAAGCACTGCGAAAGCACTCCAACATGGCTGCGCTCAAGTGAGTGAGTTTCCAGACTTTCTTGAGTTGGATTTTGTACTCCTTTGGAAATGTCTAAGTATTCAATAAAGATAATGTAAACACACAAACACACACACACACACTTACAGACTTACACACACACTTACCTAACACTAACACAAATAAACATACACGTAAGTTATGCATGAACTACACCCGTATGAATGAATGAGGCAAAAGATACCAAAAAAAAAATACTGAGTAAAACGAAAATAGCAAAACAAAGCAAGTAAACCAAACCGAACAAAAGGGTGCAGATCAAACATGCAGCATTATGAAAAACACACGTACACACACACATACATGCAAACCCAACAACAAACAAACAACAAAAACCAATGTTCTGAAGTCGTTAAGAATACTGTGTGGTCTGTGTGTTACTAATGTGTGAAAGAACGTTACGACGTGTTGAGGAAATGGTAAGTACACGGGACGTGAATAAAGGTACAATAAGTGGACAATTTAAACTTAAATGTAACAAAAATCTCACCTAACTATCGACCTGTTTCTATATAGCATTTTTAACCGCTTTCCTTCTGTTTTTTTTTTTTTCATCACAGTAAGCTTAGCAATAAATGCTAAAGATACCAACGCTTATCGTGTTTAAGCCATAGAAATAAAATATCTCCCTGGTTTAGTATGAACCCTGGTTAGTAATGAAATTTGATACAGAGCATGTTATAATTATTTAACAATGTGCACGACAAAGTGCTACATCACTATTAAGAGGTCGCTTGTTAGTAGACGAAGGTTACTATTTTAAAATGAAATTTTGGCAAACTCTTGTGCTTCTGGTTTGATTGACCGTGGAAGCAATTGCTAATAATCAAGCTACAGCGAAATGGCACTACTACTGTTCTTTACCAACCATTCATTTATTTTCTGTACAGAAAATAAAGCCTAATAAATAAATAGTCTCGTGCCTATAGTAATTGGAAATTGTCGCCTGGGTATTTCGTTGGTAAACTGTTGCAGGGCTCCTCAGCGCAATTTAAAGGATTGGTCACGCGCAAGCGTAACTTTTGCCCTACGGTGAGAAGAGAAGATACGAACTTTGGTATGGTATGATTTGGCTCACAGCCATGAATCGTAAAAATTAGTTTTTTTTAAAACAAATGATTGAATTCTACATCAATATTTCATATAGTTTGATGTTCCTCCTAAAATACGTTTGTAACGAAGGATAGATTCGTAAACGTAAAAATGGTGGCATTAGAGAGGAAGTCTGTCTATTCAACTATAATTACGAAAGAAAGATCTTCCCTAGACCTTTTGAGCTGGCTACTTGAGTCTCTCGTCTTGGACCCGACTTGAACACCGACTTGAAGAAATAAAAGTGCGCTCTAGTGAGAAAAGTGATGGATTTTAAAAATCAATATTTAATCACTTCTATGGAATGCATAATATGCCATAACTAACCCACCTACTTAATTCTTCTTTTGTAATTTTGTTTTTTCCTATTTTTTTGTTTCTCCGATATACAGCAATAAATCGCTAAAGCTAGTTTTATTACAAATGAATTAATTCGACATTGTGTGTGAACGTTTGAAATGGCAATAGCTAACTAATCTGACTTGCTTTCGTAATGAAGCTTAAGTATATGAAAAACAATCCATTCGATACATTTGAGGTACCTGATTATGCGAATCGAATATCAAATTAGTCGCGTATTGGCAGCGAATTTTCCACATAAAAGTGCACGGTTCCGCTCCGTCTGTTCACTCTTTATTGCTATTTCAATACAATTTGTCATATTGGAGATGAAATGTGCACAGTTTCTTTTGCTGATGGCTGTTTTCGTCGTGGCAGTGATTGCTGACGATCCAGGTAATTCTGCAACGAAAGTATACAGAACACTTCACTTCTCTGCATATTAACCGTGTCGCCCGTGTTTTGCAGAACAAGGATGCGGACCTGACGAGAGATGGAAGTATTGCGGAACTGAGTGCGAACCTTTCTGCTTCGGGGAGAAACATGATTGTAGCACGTTCTGCATTCCAAAGTGCGTCTGTAAGCGAGGATTTCTTCGTGAATTCGAGGGTGATGTTGGCAAATGCATTCGAACAGATCAGTGTTAGTAAAAAAGTAGCTAAGTAGACATCGTAAAACTAGCCGTTAAAACCAGCTGTAAAACAAGATTTAGTAGAAATATGTTCGGATTCAATTTTTCCACGGAAATAAACAAAACAAATGCTACTTTTCCGTTACACAAATCAATTACACCGTTGGACGAGACGTTCTCCTCTTATCCTCCGCAAAATTGTCAATGACGAAGTTCGGTATAGCTTTGTATTGAAATAAATTATTGCATGAGGATCAAAATCTATCCGCCAGTGAGCTTCCTGCTTCCATCAGCGGTCGCACAGTTTTGCCCTAGATGTTATTTCCTTTGCTTAATGATCGGAAAGTATCGATGGCAGGAAAAGTCAAACTCTGGCGGCAGTTTCGACTGTCTGCTGTGTCCACTGGCCAGCAGATTCATCATCACGTAGTTCATTTTGGCAACCTTCACTATATCATTCCACTAAGAAAAGATAAAACGGTTAGCATGTATAAGAACGTCCAAGTGGCATAAAAACCTACCTCTTCGTCCGGATTTGGGAACGTTTCGAGCAGCGTTCGCGCTTCGTGAAAATGTTTTGCCGCCGCCGCATACAGATCTGTCGCCGAAGATTGCAGCATAATCATTTTCATGTGCCTAAACTCACTGTACGGCATCGGAGGTGGTGTCGAGAGGTTCGCGAACGGTGCAAATCGATGCTCGAACCGTACCTGTTCATTGTCAAACAACGGCAACGGTTCGGGTATACGATCCTCTTTGTAAAACCCGGCCAGTGCCTTATAGTAACCACCGCACAGTGTTTCCATCGCTTCGTTAAAGAGTATCTCCTTCACGTCCGTTTTTGCTTTTCGCTTTTTCGACTTCGGTTTCTTCTGGTTCGTTTTGGCCGCTTTCGGATCGGCCATGTACTCCTGTTCGGCCAGAAACGTTTCCGCCCGCGTCAGGGCCGACACGATCCAGCTGAATAGGTATTGGTAGAGGTACCAGAAGATGTACAGATACTCGTGCACACTGTACAGCTCGAGCTCCAGCCCAGCCAGCAGATAGAAGGACATGGCGCGCAAACAGTGATAAAATACCCACGTGCCGAAGCATGCCAAATGGCGCGAGTTTTCACTTCGGGGCGTGAGCGAGTGCAAGTACACGTCGACCCGTTCCGCACCGTCCTGCAGGTGGGCAAAGTTGAGCAGTATCAGGCCGAGGTGATCGCGCTGCCGTGCCCGATTGTAGCCGCAGATAGCGAACAGTGAGTAAAACGTTTGCTCATTGTACTCGAAGAACGAATTGATACAATTAATCGCCTAAAGAGGGAAAGGAAAAGAAACATTAGCATCAAAAGCGTTTCAAAATGCATTGAAATAAAATGCTTACGAAAGGATTGTTGTAAAGGGGATTGTCCGGACGAAGGGCTGGTGGGGCGATGAACGCTCTAACAGATTCCTTCAAAACCTCGATCAGGGGTTTCACACCGAACACCAAGCGTCCAGCCGGTAAGTACAGTGTTTGTGGTATGCTTCGGGACAGCAGACAGGGTGTAAACTTTTTGTTGAAATCCATTAAGAAGTTCTGATGTAAGGTAAAAACAAAACAATCAAAATAACTTTTTTGGGAAAATGACTGGCGCCACGAATCCGAAACTCACCAAAGCTGCATGATAGCTGGTACAATTGACGATTTTGCACGCATGTTTAATGCGCTGTATTAGCTCGGCCAGATATTGGATGCTCAGGTGACGGTCCTTGATCTTGGTGCTGCGTGGAAACGTCGGTGGTAGCAGCCGTTGGTTTACCATCATAGAAAAGCCCATCGGATTGGGTGCATCCGCTAAAGAGAAATGAGTTTTTTTAATACATTCGGAATCATCTCAAGGTAAGTCGTGCTCTTACATCCTGCCACTGGCTGTGTTCCAAGTTCAATCGTTTTCTCTATCACCTGTGCCAGCTCCAAGGCACCGTTCAGTGACTTGACAATATCGATCATTTCGGTCTTCAACGAAACGGCAGATTGCTGTAGAATGTTGAATCAAATCCAAAGCATTAGCATCACGCATAAAACCTAGTATCAGCTTAAAAACTTACCGCAGCGACCTCTTGTCCATGCTGCCAGGATGTACCTTGCTGTGAAAAGAGGCAAACCCGGTTAACGATTAGTGAACCATTACCAATTATCATACTCCTATGCCAAATACCTTCAGCGGATACAGTCCCACCAGACTCAGTAAAAGCAGACGTGTGAAGCGAACCCTTGCCAACAGCGCCTGTAGCTCTTCCTTTTCACGCTCGTCCTCCGTTTCTTTGGTTTTCTTGATCAGCTCTTCTTCCGCTGCCTTCAACATATTCATCGCTTTCGTTTCCGTAACCTCCGCGCTCAGGTTGTAGTCGAACGAGCTGTGCTGGAAATCTTCCTCCTCATACACGTTCGCCCTAGCAATGGAAAGACTTAAACGATAAATATTTGCAGTAAAGAACATATCGCACAGGACTCTTACTTGAGCGTGAAGTTTCGTATGAGATTGATAATCTTCTGTATCGCAATCGAAAACGAGCGGATCGTTTTGCATTCCACCTTGTTCGGTTTGTGCAGATACAGGCAGGTCAGCACGGTCTGGGCCATCGAGTGTCCCTCTAGCCACGATACTGTACACGAGTACACCGCATCGATGATACCAATTGATTCTTTTGGTAGCAGATTATTGAGCTTTATCTGTCCCGTCTGCAGAAGATGGCAAGGTAAACAAGACATCCCCTATTAGTGAATCGTTGTCCGCATTTAGTCAATGTACACCGTCGTACCTCTACGGCAGTATCGAAGGTAAGCGGTGTCGCCTCTCGATTACAGCTCATTCCAGCATCCATCTTTGGGTCCATCATTTCGATTGCCGACATTGCCTCCAGCAACCCAAACGTGGAATCGTGCACCAACTCCCCAAGCTTGAGATCTAGTGGAAGAAGAGCATGGATTGTGTGGTAACCTTTCAATCCTATTTGCAAACCCCATTCTCTACGCCCTTTCTCACCCTTAACACAGTCGAAAAATTCTGCAGTAATATCGTTCCAATCGTCGCTCGGGTCTAATTGTGCTGCCGGCGCTCCTTCCCCACCAGTTGACGGTGGGTGAGAGTTTTCCCTTTCTCCATCCTGGTGACTAGAATGAAGCAAGATGAATGTTTGTTTGTTAGTTGATGATCTTACACTGATTTTTAGCAACTAGTGTTACCCTTCGATGTACACTTCCGTCTCCGTGTGGTCACTCATTTTTATACGATACTGCACAAGTTTTAGCTTAAAAACTGGCAAGAAAAACTAGATAAATAAATAGACTCGATCTGGAGTGGACGGGCTGTCAAAGTATTTCTACACCACAAACAACCCATCGCACACTGTAATCTTACGGTGGTCAAAAAATTCCATCCGCTGGTTTTTGTGATTATAGATCAGACATATCGCTTTCTGTTGATTAAGAAACGAATTTTCCTGCAATTATAATCATAAAGTGTGCTGAACAATTCCTTCATCCAGTTGAGATTCTTACAAAAAGCTATGAAATTTCATTGAATATCGGTGTGCCAGTGTGTACAGGACTAAATGTTTACGGCTAGCTGTCAAACGCTATCTCACACACACCACCACAGGTCGCGAGTTTATTATCGCTTCCCTCTAAACACACACCACTAAAGTCGCATGAAATCATCTGTCAAAGTAAAACAACAAACGGTTATCGGCGCATGCAAATTGCGCTGTTTTGCGGGAAATTGGACTTAGAACGAAATTTGTGCAAGATTTTAATGCAAACGAAACAAAAACCTACTAGAAACTGTTACAGCTCATGCCTTACTTATTATTTTTTTACAGAATGCACCTTTCGACACCATCTCTTGAAAAATGATGTTCGTGTTACTCATGAAGAAACGAAGGAAAGCGGTCTATCGCGATACAGAAAGGAGATTGTTTTTTATAATTATATTGGGTTTCAAGCCTGAAGCATTAGTTAACCGTTTCGATTATGTACTCCACGAAATAACGCTGCTTTGAAAGTTTCGAATGAGAACAGAAAGTGCATTCGGAGGAGCAAATATCGTGCTATTGCTGTAGATGGTCTAACGAAAGAAGGAGACTCTTGAAAGAACTGCTTTCTAGGTTCATGGAAACACTGTTCGGTTGGGAAAGCTGATGGAAATTGTGGCCGATCTGGATGGAGCCGAATGCATCCGGCGCATAGTAAATGTATGGTTTGACTACGGTTGCACTATGCCGATTAAACTGTTAATTTTTTTCGTCACTAAATTGAAAACGCTGAACGATTTGCAAGCGATATTGCCGAAAATTGAGAGCCAAATTGCCAGCTCTATAGCAAGAAATCGATCTTACCTCGTATGCAGAACAAGATAATGCCGCTAAAGTCTCTAAACTTTTGGCCATCCTTTGAAGAATGGCACCAATGGATTGATCATGCTGAACGTGACTCTTCAATCATGTACGCATTCTCAGAGGAATTGGAAGATGGAGTGCAATTTGAATTAACGAATAGAGAAAGCTTTAAGCAGCAAGACATCAACAAACATGGGCTCCATAGCTATCAAATATCCTAATGTGAGATAATTGAAAGCACAGAATCTGCTCAAATCCGATCATACGTCTTGACTAAGCTTGACAAGAAAGATACCACAGGTTGTGGTGGCACGATTGGTTAACGTTTATGTTATCGCATGCGCCATCACGTGGGAATATGCAAAACAACAACAACACATTGTTGCTATGGATTTATGTGATACGAATGAAGTTCTTAATGGAATGGAGATAAAAGATAATTAAAACACGATTATCCTAAAGTAAAACATTCGCTCTGAAAGGCATTGCTGCTCTGGGAGCTATCTCTTTAAGAAAATTTGGAAAGAAAAGCACTAGAAAGCTTGATGGTAGCATTTTTATTAATTTGTATCAATTTCATACTGAATTATCTATAAAGCATATGTAATGGATCAGAACACCACCCACCTGCACCTTAGACAAGCCTCCGAAACAACAAAAGCGAGAATGCAAATGAGGCGCAACCACCTTATCTCCGGTGCGGTTTTGTTCCGCTCTCGGTTCTACTGTTCCCATGCGACAAACAAACATTAGAGAGCATTAGAAAAAACAAAACACATTCCAGCACGGCGAAGTGTGCTCACAAACACCACAATAACCGGTCTCACGGTGCGCTGTAAACAAGTTCCATGTCGCGATCTCATCCGCGGCTAACGTCGTCATCGTTGTGCGGTTTGGGTTGAGATCGGTCCACACCGGATGGTTAGTTATCTACCGTGACCGCTATCGTGAGGAAGCATAGCTATCATTGCAGGCTCCTTCTTGCCGTGGTTAGCGACACTGGTCACTTTGGTTTGTGTCTGCATTCCGTACTTTTCCTCTCCATTCTGTTCGAACCCGACCAGAACCCGAACCATGTCGTTTGTTACGGTGCCACAGGGAAGTGATTTCCCACTGGAAAACCTTCCGTACGGAGTCTTCAGCACTGCTGCTAATGTAAGTTGTGCAACAGTGAAGAATTTAAAGTGAATATCTTCATAATAATTAATCTCCTCTACAGCCGACTGCTCGCATTGGTGTAGCAATTGGTGAGAAGATCCTCGATCTGTCAGCGGTGGTGAACTTCTACCCGGAAAGTGTGCGAGTAAGTAATGCCTCATTATTATTTCAAAGTTTTAATAAGTTTGAGCTATGTTATAACCCTCCTTTTGCTCCTATCTTCCTCGCCAGAGCGCACTGCAAGCGACCGTTCTGAACGATCTGATGTCGCTGGGCTGCGACGCGTGGGCAGAGGTAAGACGCGTCACGAAGGAGCTCCTGCTCGAAGGTTCTCCACTGCACCAAGATGCTTCACTGCAGCAGCGTGCGTTGGTGTCGCAATCTGACGCCAAGATGCATCTACCAGCGAACATTGGCGATTATACCGACTTCTACTCGTCGATACATCACGCCACCAACGTTGGGGTAATGTTTCGCGGAAAGGAAAACGCACTCATGCCCAACTGGAAGCATCTGCCGGTGGGTTACCATGGGCGGGCTAGTTCTGTTGTCGTGTCCGGCACTCCGATCCGTCGCCCATACGGCCAAACGCTACCAGTCGAAGGTGCCGATCCAGCGTTCGGTCCCTGCCGGTTGATGGACTTTGAGCTGGAGATGGCATTCTTCGTCGGTGGACCACCGACCGAGCTGGGCGAGCGTGTGGCAGTACGCGAGGCCGCAAAGCGTGTGTTCGGGTTCGTGGTCATGAATGATTGGAGCGCCCGGGACATTCAAAAGTGGGAGTATGTACCGCTCGGACCGTTTACGGCAAAAAATCTCGGCACGAGCATCTCACCGTGGGTTGTCCCGGTGGCTGCGCTGGAACCATTCCTGGTCGATAACTTCCCGCAGGATCCGCAACCGTTCCCGTACCTGCAACACGATCAGAAATTCAACTTCGACATCAAGCTGGAAGTCGACATTAAGCGTAAGTTAGATCGAACGATCCGGTTCTGGTGCCACTGCGCGCGCTTCAGAATCGAAAGTGAAACCTGTTTTAAACGGCATTTGAATATTTTACGTTCTTCACTACGTTTCTTGTTTCTAATGGTCTCTCTCTTTCTCTCTCTTCTTCTACATCAGCGAAGACAACCGGCGTAGCAACGACGGTGTGTCGGTCAAACTATCGAAACCTGTACTGGACGGCACTGCAGCAGATCGCGCATCACACCGTCACCGGATGTAATCTGAAGCCGGGCGACTTGATGGCTTCGGGCACGATCAGTGGCGATGCGTCCGATTCGTTCGGCTCGATGCTGGAGCTCAGCTGGAAGGGCACCAAACCGGTCCCGCTGGCTGGGGGTGAGACGCGCAAATTCCTCCAGGACAACGACGAGGTGGTGATCCGTGGATATTGCACCGATGGCGACGGTTTGCGCATCGGTTTCGGGTCCTGTGCCGGTGTCGTTCTTCCGGCTACACCGTTCGAGCCGTGAAGCAAAGGCTGGGAGAGAGTTTCGGAAGCGCTCGAGTAATACTTCCATGCTGCAATGTGTTTTCCAGCTACAATTTCCAATAGATATTATACGCCTTTATTAATGCATTGTATCCACTTTTGTTTGTTTTTTGTTCTTCTTTTTTCTGGGTTGTTACTATTGTTACTGTGTCTTATGGCCAGGGTTTGTTACATTCGTTTCTTCACTTTCTGATTCGTTTTTTCTTTTTTCAATCCTTTAGTTAAGTTTCTTTTCAACAACACATAACATCTAGGGGATAAGGGAGATTTCGTTTAACGTTTTTTTTGTATGTTCTCTTGTATGTTTTTGTGTATGTGTGTTTTTATGTGTTTGTTTTTTGTTTCTTTTCGTTTTCGTCGCCTTTTTTTGTGTGTTTGTGTGTATTTCGGGGAATAATTGATTTTCGCTGTTTAGTTATGCTTTTGCTATCGGCCTTTTCGTCCTTTACGATTATACGATCGCGTTCTATTGCAATGAAATTTTAAATGCTCGATACAGCGCTCGGCAAGAAAACAGGGAATATAGACGAGACGAGTTCGTGAAGATAACTTTGGCAACATTATTTTCCCTTCTTCAGTTTCTTCGCTAACCATCTCTCACTGCAACTTAAGCAAACGAAACGGTACATCGAATGCGTTTTGATGTTCTTGTGTGCTCTTTTCTACGACGTGTTAAACGTGTGTTACATCCCAATACATACTATGGCTCCGAGCGTTCGGTTTCCGGTATTAATGTGAGTATAGTGAGTGTTTCGAGGGTGCAACATTTTGCCTAAGTTTTTGCGTATGCGTACCTTTCTGCTTGGCTTTAAATTCACTTTCACATATTACAATTACATAAACGATTCACATCACTTTCGAGATGAAATATACAGACGGTGACGATGGGATGCGGGCTGCACTTCTCCCACCCCTTTCCGGGTGTGGTTGGAGGAAGCTGGGATCCCAGATCCCACTGGGGGCCATCCCATCGTCGGCAAACGAGCGTGTATCTGAGAGTGAGCGCGAATCGTTGTTTAATTAACATTTCATTCGAAGGAAGACTTTGTGATTTTGTCGTTCGTTTTATGTGCGTTTTTTTAGTTTAACGATTTTTTCTTCTATTTCTTTTTCACCCCCTCGGTTGGGGAAAGAGATACCCAACATTGGGGCGTAATCATTTTAAAATTAGAATTCCACTAAAACCCATACTACCCCCCCACAACGTGCTGCGTCGGGTTTGTCGACTTTGTCGAGTATGTCGACTTGTCGTTCTGCTAAGTAAAATACTAACTTACATCTGGGCAATCTAAAGCTTTTCCGCTTACTTGCCGTCGTTGAAAACCCGAAGTGAAAAGTTAACATGCTGTAACAGAAGAGGTTGGAAGAAAGCGTGCATTAAACCTAATTCTGTTGCGTGTATAATACAGAGTCTAGTGTAACAGAGCTCTTTTTGTTTGTTGTAGGTACAGTAACATAAGCGAATGCATTCCTGTCCCTTACCGCGACGCCACGCTCAACTCTGTCACACATTTAATAACCATTCTTACACACAGTAGCCTAAATATTTTGCTTATCAGAGGGACTTGTGAGATCCTCGACATTTGCATACTACACATTACACAGGACACAGCACAGCTCTCAACAATATATTCGCGTGGCGATAACATTCTCAGTCACAGGGGTTACTTTACTTTGTGTGGCCATTTTATCTTGCCCTTCGTCTATTTCTTTATACCTTTCTTTTGCTTTTCCGCCCTCACGGTACGGGACATGAAGCGTTTAACATACCTTTAAAGCCTATTATTTACATACATCTTGCATTGTCTTGTACAACAATCCACAACTGAGCGGTCCGGTGTAAATTGGTATCGGAATCGAGTGTAAGAAGAGCGTCAAATCAAGCAACACAACGGTGCTAATGTTAACTCAATCTCACTGGAGCTTTGCGCTTAATAAATGCCTTCGGTTTCGTTTATTCGATTTCTGGTTTTGCAGTACACACACTACACATCTATGGAGATGGTCAAATGCAAGCGGAATGGAAGAGATGTCTGTCATGTTCCTTCCTTTCACGCGGTTTCATAACACAAGTACTTCAAGTCATGACACGATTCCAGAACATCCAGAGAAAATGCAGGTGCATGTTGATGGAAGGATGAGAAATAATGCAACAACATCGATGCAACCAACTTCAGAAGCTGCCTCGGAAGCGTCCAATGGCCAAAACTCGTGGGAAAGATGGTTCCGAAAGATGTGGGGTACGGCATGCTCCTGAAGGTTGGCACAGTCCGTGTATAAGTATGTATATATATATAGAGCGGGATTGTGTACATATGTATATATAATCTCTCTAGCGTTTTGTATCATTGTTTTTCTGCTTTGTTTCGAGTTTGGTTTTGTGTATATATAATTCTTTTTATTCCCCTTCGTGGCGTCCATGGGCAAGGGGGAATTGAACAGTCAAAATCTCGGTAAATAGTTTGAGTGGCTTTCTTTACGTTTGAAACATTCACTAAAAACCCATGCCAAGGGAAAGGGGTAAGGTGTGTAACGTAAACGACTAACGGCATGTTTTGGAGAAGATTTAAATGCATCCGTTTAACAGGGTTCGAGGATTTTACGGGCGCAGGGCATCTACACCCAGCGCCAGCACTAAACAAAGTGATATGTCTTTGACATAGTACGCGACTAACAGAAATAAATCTCTCTTCTAGGGAAACTCTAAACTTTAAATAACAATTGCGATTAAAAACCACTCACAGATCCGTTCTGATATAACTAAAGCGAGTGCTTCTTGGGTTTGGGCAGGCTTTTGTGTCCTGTTCCAATCGCTTCCAAGCGGGCTCACTTGCCACCCAGCAACACAACAACTTGGTTGAAGATATTGATATGTCTTCACAACTGATACTCATTGGTTGATTTGGTTTTAAAATGTGTGTGTCTGTTCCTGCTTTGGCACGTGCGTATGTGACGTGAAGCACTTACTACGCTCTTCGATCGCAGCAGCTTACAGATCCTGTCCGAGACGATCGATCTCGTTCAGCATGAAATCCACGTCCGCCTCCGTGACCGCAATCGAGGAGATGATCGAGCGGAAAAAGTTCGGACGACGGTCGTCCGGCTGATAGCCCACCATCAGCGTACCGGACTGCATCATGCGCGACTTGATGATGGGGCAGATCTTTGCCAGCTCCTGTTCCTTCTTCGCATCGTGCGGCACGCCCCGCAGACGCTTCGGGATGTACCAGAACGACACGTTCACGCACTCCGGCTCCATGATCAGATAGAACTTGTCCGACTGCTGCTTGATGCGCTTCACCTCGTACTCGGCCAGCTCCATCAGGTGGTCCATGTGCTTGCCGAACCCTTCCGTACCCTTGGAGCGCCACTGGAGCCACAGCTTGAAGATGTCGTTGTGCCGACCGCACTGGATCACCTTGTCGCCGGTGTCGTAGCTAATGTCGTACAGCTTGTCCGTCATGAACAGGTACTCGGCGGACATCTGGTTGCAGCTAATCAGCAAACCCTGGGGCAGATAGCGAAAGGAGCATTCGTGAGAAAGTGTCATGCGTTTTAAATGTAAAGGATTGTCTGTAGAAGTTGTTTAAATTGTTTCAATAAAGGATGTTGGAAGAATTGAAGAAATACAATTATTTGAGGTCTAGAAAAATCACCAGAGTGGACATACTGAGAATTGTTCCAGGGGTACCTAGGTCCCTAGATATCTAGGCCCTGGATCTTCTTGGTCAGTTTTCAAGGTCTATGTGGAACCTTTTGAGTTATCGAAGACGTGTTACGAATATGGTCTTCAAAGAATCCCTCGGATCTGAAGACAATAATACCTCCCTTCGATCCTAATTTTACTTCAATTTAGAATCTTATGGATTCAGAAACACGATGCAATAATAATTTATTGCAAGACATGTTACCAAAAAGATTGTTAAGGAAATAAGCCCATTTATAGCATATAGCAGGTATGTCAAACTGGCGGCCCGCGGGCCGCATGCGGCCCGCAAGAAGATTTAAAATTATCGTTTTGAGAGCATAGATTACCGAAAAATTCATCTTTGCGGCCCGCGAATAATCGAAAATGTGTTAATGCGGCCCGCCAATGAAATGAGTTTGACACATCTGGCATATAGTAATGGGATAGATTATACTAAATTAAAAATAACTTTTCTTCATATATAGTTGGATTCGTTTTCAAAGCTGATGTATTGAAACATGAAGCAAGAGAGTTGATTTACTGAGAATTCAAATAAATTTAAAAATAAATTACAGAACAGTTTCCCATCGCCAAACCATGCTCTTCAACACCATAGTTTAAAAAACTTCCACCATTAAACGCATACTATGGAACATCTGCGCTGGTTCCATGGTTTTCGAACCAAATACGGGCCTACCGACCGGTCTACCGAAACGTTCCGCTCAGTAGCAATCAATCGTAGCAGCGTAGGCTCATCGGAGAACATGGTTCATCAATTAACTGTCACTACTGCCAACGCTGCGATGTGTTGTTCATCGTGCGAAAAAAACAACGGCGAACGGGCCCGGAAGCAGGGATTTAGAGAGGATTACGCGGCTAAAACTTCCTTCATCCACTTTTCTCAGGCTGTGCCCGCATCATGTTCGCAAAAGTTTGTGCTCCTGTTATTTGTCGAGGAAACACACTTAACGAAGCAAATTTTTGCACTCCACACGTGGAACATGGCTAGCAAACTTAACATCGGTTGGGCCACCTTTGGCGCCTCGTAACGGGCGGTGGTAGCATATTGGGCGCAAATTAAATACGCTTGATTTACGAGTTCATCATTTTTCTCTTCTCTTGGGCAACACATGCAAACCCCTCTCTTTCTCTTTGTTTTACTTTTATATATAAGGGTAAAACTATTTGAATCACGGTGTAATTGTAATAAAAAGACCCAACGGGCCGCTACTTACATCCTCCTTAAAGTGAATCGTTGAACACTGCAGCAGTGCACCCATCAGCTTGTGAGGGTTCCATGTGATCGAGTCGCATCTGGAAGTGAGAAGAAAGCAAACAATTGTAATCCCAGTGTCTCCTTTTTCCTCTTTCCCAGCCTGTGATTTGGTTCCTCCGGGGGAGAGGGTGCTCAAACATACAAAAAGGGGTTCCGACTTTGCCTTTTCCAGCCTTTTGCCGAACCCTCCCGAATGGGTGGTGACAAATTTTCCAACAGCAAACACACCCAGAGGAGTGTTTAAGAATTAATTTTATGTACACCACGAACGCGCTGTGCGCTTTTTTATGAGCTGTCCGCTCTGCAACAATCGAATTTGCATCAAGTGCGGTCGCTTATCGGTGTTTGTACAGCGGCACGGCTGTTGTTTGTTACGAGCACAAGGTTTTTCCATTGCATCGGCAAGATAGCACGAAACCGTACTTTACAAAACCCATCATCGCTGTCAGGCTAATGTAGGAAAGAGATGATTTTTCCTGTTTATAAAATGAGCCTTCTCCTCTAGCACTTTCCAATACAGAGCTCATGCAGGCTGCAAATCAGTACTGTGTTTAATCCTCCACATCGTTGTGCACCTGAGTACAGTCACACGGCACACTGCAGAAGCACAGGTGTGGCCACGTTTCGGGCAGGGATTAAACAAGTCAGGGATTAGTTTGGAACAGGCCGCTTGACGCTTTTTGTGCAATGCTGAAAACACATATTTCACTCACCGTGGCACAAATGGCACAGAAAGATGCCTAATTTCAGGGTTTCTGGTACAATATAATTAATTTTTCTATCCCAAAAAAAAGTATCCACTCGTTGTAACTCACGTAATAAAGTCTACCAGTAGTTGGGGAGTATTTTCAATTGAAGCTATTATCATTTGGCCGCGTAATAAAGGGAAGCATTTAAGCTTTTAAGATTTTGCACAATTACATTACTCTACATTTTACAACGATTTACTACGCACTCCCTACCAAATTGGAGTTTAAAAAACCTTCACATAGAAAAACACACCAAAAAAACGCATCAAACACGCTTCTCTGCGGTTGCGGTTCACCAAAGTCGTGGGATTATCATAAAATTACAATTCATTTCCATCCATTTTCACACCGCGATCGGGCTTTGTGAGGATGGGTTTTGATTTTGTGCCAACACATTCCCGGCGACAATCTGGAAAAGCTTTTAGGCTAATGACAGTTTGAGCGTCAGCAGAACGCTTCAACCCGGTGCGGTAATGTTAATGATTGGGCAGATTTTCGGTTAACGGTGGCTTGGTTAACTTTGGGTGACTTTTTCTTGCAGACGCACAATTGATTTGATTAATTATGTAGTTGCGAATGTGCGGATGGCGGTAGTGTGTGTTTAAAATTTCTTGTACCCATAAGATGGGAAGTGAAAACACACTACGAAAAGTCGTTCCATTTCGCTGGCCCATGTCTTGCAAGCTGTTACCGCTCGCGACCCCTACACTGTCGGGGCAGGAATTTAATTTCGTAACAATTAGTTACAGCAGCAGACTCCGCTTCGTTCCGCCCGTTACAGCTGTGCGAGTGCTGCTGATGTGGATGAACGAAAATCAATAAGCATTCCAGTACGGGCTGCGAGGGATGCGAAAAAAGGTCGCCCGTCGGAAAATGGAAAGGTTCGCTGCAATGTTGCCTTTGCCGGATGTTGCCAGTTGTGACCGCCACGGTAGGCCCAATTGCGCTCCTGACTTTTCACGCTTTTGGTATTTTAATTTTACTTTTCCTTTCCAACGGCATCCTTTCTGTGTGTGTGTTTTTTTTTTCTTTTTACGACAAAAGAACTTTTTATGAAAAGAAATATTAAAATTCTTACGTGTATGGCAAGATTTAACCCTCCAAATGTACATTTTTCTAAAGGATAACTAACGTTGCCCACACTTGCGAACAGAATAGACGCACCACACTAAATGCACATCCTTTCAATATTCTCTAACCATTGCTTCCATGCTGCACAACGGTTTCCCCCTCGGTAAGGCCACAATGCTGCGTCCGGAAGTGGCGGAAGAGGAATCCCCACCAACCGACCGACAGCGAGTTTTGACAGTCGAGTGAGTGATTAAAGTCTCGACATAATAACCTTCCGAACGCACAGCTGGTGACGCTGGCAGTGCGGGAACTCTGGGCGAGGAAAAATTACTTTTCCTCCCGCTTTCAGGATTTCAGTTCCAAACAGATCTCTCGTCCCGGGCCCAGATTCCAATGTCAATTGTTTGACTTCAGTCGGGCGAGACAGAGAGAAAAAGGCACAGGGCACAGATTAAAGCGGTGCGTTGTTTTGCTAATTGCAGGCTCTTAACATGCTGGTCTAGCTGGCCGGAATCGATTTTTCACCCACAGTACATGTTGCACATCCTTCCGGGATGTTACCCAAGCCGCGAAAACGTACCTTTCGATGCCGGTAAAGCGTGGATGACGGTATTTTTTCGACAGCAGCAGCCCACCACCCCAAGCGGCCTGAAAGCGAAGAAAAGGAAAAAGTGAGAAACATTCAGTTTTAAAGTTGTAGAGCAAAGCATTAAATGAGAACTTACATCAACGTGGAACCAGCAGTTGTACTTCTCGCAGATGTCCGCCACCGCGTTCAGCGGATCGAACGCACCCAGCACCGTCGTACCGGCGGTCGCATTCACGAAGAACGGAATCTGCCCGCGTGCCTTCCGCTCCAGTATCAGCCGCTCCAGCTCGGTCGGAATCATGCGTCCATGCTCGTCGGACGGCACCATCACGCAGTTGTCCGTACCGAGCCCGCAGACGGCCGCACACGACTTCACCGAGTAGTGGCACTGGTCGGACGTGAACATGACCAGCTCGCCCGGTAAGGCACGCGCACCGTGCTCCTTGTAGTTCGGGAACATCTTGTGCCGAGCGGCCAGGAAGGCGTACAGGTTCGAGATGGAACCGCCGGGCGCCAGGATCGAATCGCCCCCGTCCCAGCCGATGATCTTGCGCATCTTCGACAGCACCACGTTCTCCATCAGGATGAACACCGGCGCAATCTCGTACGTGAACATGTTGGTGTTGGCAGTGGCGGTCAGCCATTCGCCTGCCATCGAGACGACGTCCAAACCGCACGACAGCTGATTGAAGAAGTGTGGATGTCCTGGAACGAAGACGGGAGAAACGAACAGGCTTTAATAGACACATCCGAGCCGCATTGAGAAAGCACTCCACCAATCCATCAAGAGGCTTTACCAACATAGCAACGAGGCTTTAGTGGGATTTTGAACTGTGGGCCATTAATTATGGGAGTAGCGTCCGCTGTTCAGAGATGACGCGCTCTAGACCACACCTCTGGAGCCTCAGAAACAATCACCATTTCCTGCTAAATGTTGCGTAAAATAATCCAACCTGCCACAGTAGCACACTGTCACATCACTCCAGCGTGCTAGAAGCCTCCGAAGGCTTATGCAAATCACTCACCCGACCACTATCGGATCGGAAAACAGATGCTTGAAATGGGATCAGAATCTGGGGTTCGTCCCTCGGAACTAAAAAATCGCCTTAGAAAGGGTAGCCACAGTGTCGGTGTTTATTTGTTTGGGATAAGGATTAAATCCTCACCGAGAATGACGAGCCTCCGACACGATCACGGGCATCGTCCAGTGCTCATCGGAATGGCTAATCTAGTGCTGTTGCAGCGCCGTTGCAACAAAGAGTGGGAAGATGAGGACATCCCAAAGAATGTCAACAATCAACGGAAACTTCCCGGATGGGAGAGAACCAAGAGAGCCAAGCCTCTTCGATTGAGGGGATCCGAACCCTTCGCCCCGATAATCTCAACCACGACTACCGCACGTTCGAATTCAATTACATCGATAAGTTTGAGTTCCGGAAATCCCTCACTCTCCGGTCCTTGTTTCTGATTACGATTTCATTGAGCCGCAGCGAATCGATCTCCCTCGATTGTTGGAGATGAATTTTTCGAATCATTCCAACACCTTCCGGAAACCTCAGACCATGGGGAGTGATATAGGTACGACGGGATAGAGTGTGATGTCGGTGCTCTGTGGCGTTCAAGTGCAATTCAATTTGTGGCGATTGAATTGTGAGTCTTTTCGCAATAAATTGAGCTATTTTGTGGCTTTAGTCGCATCAGTGCTGGGCGTGTATTACTGTATAAATTGATTACTAATCAAAAGATTTTTTGTGAAGAAATGTTTTGGCAAGCTCTAATGCTATTTAAATTGAGTTTAAACTCTGCCATGAAACTCTCACGCATTGTGTCCACAGCACACGCGTCATTAATTAATGCGCGGTGGAGTGCTTTTGAGGCGATAACAAAAAGCCGCAATCAATCACGCACCACCACAATAAACACGCCAATAGATTTTCATAACACTTGGACCAAAACGTCAAGAAGGTTGTGGAGTAGAACCCCCTCCGTCTTTTGTCCCACTAGACTGTGAGCAGACTAGCCTCAAAGGATAATGGAATTAGGTGGCAATAAAATACATTCAATCTGCTTCACTGCGAGGAGTCCCTAGTCCTTCGAGTCAGGCTCCCAGTAAAAAAGTGGCAGCATCCCGAAATTTAATCCTCACTCATTGTACATTAACATATTTCACTCTAAGCGACGAAGAAGGACTACTCCTGTGGCTGACATCGTGCCGTCATACGCATCGCTTGCAAAAGCCCGACCCGACGCCTTTTCCCCCTTTGGTGTTGTCGCCGTACCAAAGTATGTCCCTTCGCGTAGGCAACGTTGGTACAGGAAATGTTGGCCCCTCAGTTTTTCCCGCTATTTATTACTGTTTATTGATCTAATCTTGGCCACGTGTCCGCGTGCGATGAAAAGGTGCCTTTTGACAGCGGCCAGAAGGGAAATGCAAACATTGAAAAGCAGATTACAGTGTCTTGTGGTTGCCCAAAAAGAAAAGGGATAAGAGGCATCATAAACACGTTCATATTGATAACTAAAAATAGTTTAAAGCTGTAGGAAAATGTTTCAAAATTCAATTAAAACTAAATACTTGGTCGACTTTTCTAGGACCTGGAAAGGCAAGACCGTCCTTCCGCTCTAGGGTGATGCTCCTGTGCACCGTTTCCGTGTGTCATATCTTCATCACTCGCATCCCTCGCCCACCAGAAGGTGAAAAGAAGTCAACCAGATTATGACTCTTGTGGCGAGATTTATGCCCCCAATCTCGTGCCCTTCCCCATCGAAGGGGTATTGAATTTCATCCACAAATATTTTCGCTTCCTAGTGTCGCTGCTCGTCCGACGGACGATGGCAGGTTCTGGTTCTTATCGCACCCCTTGAAAAGGCATTTATGTTCCGGAAGTTCCCGGAGAAGCGACAAGATGTCGAACAGAAGAGAGAAAAAAACGACATGATGAACACCAACCCCGATAAGGAAGGTAATATCCGGGGAAATCGGATACTTTTGCCACTTTTCCTGGAGTGTTGGAGATGGAAAAATCACATCTCCCAGAGGAGACAAGTAGCTTCACGCACGTCCCCATTTGGTGCAGTGCTCTGAAGTGAAGTTAATTGCTTCTAAATGGCCCAACTAATGAGCAAGATGCTCTCAACCCAAAGGAACAGAAGGTTAAGCGGTTACCTTTCATGTTTTTTTACTTCCTCCTGGTAGGTATCTGTTTGATAAATGATTCTTGCAAGATCTGCGCCACACCTTGTCCCGTGTTGGATAAGACCCTGCTCAAGCTGTCCCGGGCATGGTTGACGTCCCGCAACGAAGAGGCATTAAGTTAAGCTGTATCCATTCCGCTGAGCACGTCCGAATAAATCAGCCCAAAACCCCCAAAACGACCCAATTTGTTGTGTCCAGCTTTCTAGAGCCACAGCTTGAAGCTGATCCGGATATACGTCTGTTTTCACTTATTTTCCCATTTCGGCCGAAGACCGACCCCTACAAACTCGAAACCCGCATCATAAGCGCCATTTCGCAGGGAGCGTTGGCGTTTTTGTTTTGCTGCTTCCGACTAGAATAACTTTGGTCGAGATTTAATGTGTGACCGTTTTTGCTGTTTTTCGTTAAAAAGCCTACCTACCTGTCTTGACCTGATACTTGAGCGTCATGGCACAGTCCTTCACCAGCTGTTGCAGTGTGACCGCCTCCTCGGGAATGTCCAGCGTGAGCAGCTTCTTCATGTCCTCCGGATGGTGGAAGTCGAGAATTTTCTCCTTCCGGTCATTCTGTATGTTGACGTAGTCGACCAGCAGCTCGGCGATTTTGTTCAGGAACTCGCGCGTCTCCGCCGAATCGGACGACTGTACGACCGGGATGATGTCTTTAAAGGCGATGGTTGGGAAAAAATCGAGAAAGAGATTATAATAAAAGAAAGGATTAGAACGAATTTGCTTTAAAATACAGTAAAATATGAATAATAGAGAGCCCAAGGAACCATAGTGCTTTCGCTGCAAACCTTGACGCAATGAATATGCATTCATGATTTGGTACAACTGGTGAAGAAAACGGAAGCATCAACCAGAATGTATTGTGAGCTGAACAGCTTAACAATTTATTCTATAAGCGATGGTTATACGGTTTATTTAATAAAAACTATTAGCCAAAAACTCTATCTTACATAGACTTTCTTTTTTATAGAGGTGACTCACGTATGGACCAGCGCGTCCTCAAAAAAATATAAAAACGAGAATTCTCTCAGGTACGAGTCATTTGTCAAAAATTCACTTTTTTTAGTGAAACATTCTACGACTTCATAGTCCTTCTTTCATTTCATCTATCAGAGTTTTATGTATGATTTTATGGTTTGTTTCATGTTTTTATCTTTTTCATTTCGGTAGTGACGGCAAAACCGTATTGCTAATCATGTTTTTATCTAATGAAACATAACCTTTCCTTTACCTTATCCTTATCCTCACCTTAATTAAAAAAAGGTTGGAACAACCGTTTTGTTCTTACTTGGAGATGCCGGGTATCGATCCCGGTACCTCTCACATGCTAAGCGAGCGCTCTACCATCTGAGCTACACCCCCATGGTTGAGTAGAGAGTGATTGTTTTGGGCTAAAATTGCCTCGCCCAGCATACTTTTTTGATCAGTGCAGTTTAAACTGGTTTAAAGGCACACACAAGCGCAATTAAATGCGCTCAAACCCCTTTCCACCTCGCGGTGGGGTGGGCACGGTGTTGGTGGACAAACGATTGCGCACGTCAGCATACCGTGTACAGCGCGTAATCGCGTAATCAGACAGTCCATTCGCGTAGAGCTGTCGCGAGTGAAAGGGGCCCCAGTGTGTGCACGCCTTCCTGCGAGAGACACCTGTGTACCGTTGGGTGGTGGTTGTGTTTTATAAATAGATCTGTTTTCTTAGTTCGATGAGGGTGGGAGTCGTTTCAGCTACCAATGTTGTTTTAGTTTAACGTTGAGAGCTAATCTACTATTCGTACTGTACTGCTATTTTCTTAAATTAATTTTAAAACTTCCTTCAGCGAAGCCATCGACATAAACTTCCCATCTTAAAGTCGGTGTAAAAATTATATAAATAAATTATAGCCCAAGCTTTGAGCTGGCTCTAAACCAACTAGTCACAGAAATCCTCAATTAGCAATTATTTGTGTAATAAAATCCTATCCCAGTAAAAGATTCCTTCAGCTCGGAGCTCGAGCCGTGACGTCTTCTGTGCTGCAATAGCGCAACATTGCACAACCTTCCCAACAAAGTTAAACCTACGGCTACCGTCAAACGCTGACATGCCGAGTGGATTGTTCTTTTCTTCCCCTCTGCTTATGCTCATGCTGTGCCGCTGAAGAGCAACCGTGTGCCACATAATTCCAAGAGGGATTTTGATATTAAAGTTCCCATCAACCTCACTCGCTTCATCGCTCCTGCTGTACTTTATCGTTTCTCTCCCCCCCAGGTTGCTTGCTTTTGCAAACAAACAATTTCACCCTCTTGTGAGCACCCATCCGGGGACATGACGTACAGCTATTTATTTCCCTATTTTCGTCTATCACTGCTAAAGAACGCGCTGGGAATAGGCATGGACGTTCCAATATCCTCTCCCTTCGTTGGTTGTCCGACAGCAAAAGAATGTGTTTCATTTGAGCAATTAGTGTTGATATCGTTTTAATTAAGAATTTCTCAGCATCGGAGGGTAGCCGTGGGCCGAAAGGATTTCGCACCAAAGGGAAATCGGGAAACCATCCAAACATGTAACCACCCATTCACAAAGTCCTTTGGCAGCCACAGGATGTCTCTCTGGGGACCCATCACCCATCAGCGTCGAGGCAGTGGATTAGATAAAAAATGAACAGTATTGACAGGTAGTGGCCCAAAACGACCCGGCCCAAACACTGCTCCCAATACTTCCTGATGCCATAAGCCGAGGTTTTGAGAAGAAAATGGTGAAAAACGATTTTTATGGACTTCGAGAGTGCGACGTAAGCACAGACCAATCTATCTATCCATCATTGGGCCTAATCCTGGCGGCGAATGAATAGGAAATTGATTTTTTCCCCTCTTTCTAGGGGGCAAGTATGTTGTTTCACCGTTCGCTGACATCTGTTTCCAGTTACGCAGAATGTTGTGGAAGAACTCGCTCAGATAACCTTTTTGCTCTTCTGACCCACGCAAGAAGAAGCACGGTTTCGTTGGCAGTTTCTTTGTTCTTTTACCGTTGGGGCGAAGAACGTGCCATAAAAGGATCCCGATGCTGGGTGGCGGTTATCATAACTTACAAGATTATGTTCATAATGATAAATCTATTTTGCACCTTTCTATTGATTTTCTCACTCTTCAAGACTCACATTCGATGGTTGAAATTGGATTGGACTTTAGCATAGAAAGGGATGCCTTTGTTGCTATTGTACTTTAAAGGGAATTCCTAAGCGTATTGTGAGATACAAAGATGGGATTCTTTTGACGTTTTATGACAATAATCTGCAGGGGTTTATACACACATCTTTTCTTGTTTTCTGTTTGGACAAGTCAGTAGAGGGGAGCTGTAATATCATACTTAAGAAAAAGATAGCCTTTTATATGTTGAGAGACTATTCTTATCTTGTGGTTTTGGAGATGCCGGGTATCGATCCCGGTACCTCTCGCATGCTAAGCGAGCGCTCTACCATCTGAGCTACACCCCCACACTTGATATAGGTGCAGTCGTTGTCGTAAAACTACTTCATCGATCATGCACTTTTGAGCCACGGTTGAGTGTGAGACAGTGGGGGTCTTTGAACTACTTTAGCCTTTCTCTTTTACCAATATGTTTTGCACTTCCTTCCAGTTTTAAATCTTTCAAGAAAGTGCCTTAAAAGTGACGACGGTAACAAAGAATTCCATTTCAGATACCTTTTCTTATAATTCGTTTAATTTTTCATAGTTATTGATGTGCCAGATACAGGCTTGAGTAAGCTTTACCTTATTTTAAAAAAACTACAGTAATAAAGAATAGATCAATAGCAATGAAGAATAGATGACATCAAGAATACATGAGAATTAGGGTAAAATCTCATCTCAAGATGTGTATATAGAACGTGTTTTAAAGTGTTTTAAACTAAAACAACAACACTTTTTTTGATTCTTTGCTTCTTTGAAGATTTCTGATGCTTTGATAAGCAAATTTTCAAGCAAATTATTCCGCTGTAATCTACCAGTGCTGCCTATTCTCTTATCTAGCAGAGCTACAACCTTCTGCAAAAGATTCTCATCCCTCCCATACCTGGCCGGATCACACGATTCTTGATATCATAACACAAAGATTCTTCGCATGAGTGGTCACTCGAAGGAATACATATCGTTCCACTCGAGAAAGAAAGCTGTCACAACCAGGATGCAATCGAGATAAGGTCGAGATGAAGGCGGAATTTCTTCGCACAAGCTTGCCGTCCTTTCGCCGAGAAGCAAAAGACTCTCAAGATGTGAGATATAGCGCAGAGAGAAAGACAGGGAGGAAAAACAAAAACCATTTGGTAACAAAGCCGTACATGTCCTGCATTTTCCTGACAGGTCCAAGCGCATTTGCACCGAAATCCCTGGCAGGCGGCTGCCGTTTGGCTTCTGCCGCTGCTGCCGCTGCTGCCGCTGCCTGACCGCCTCTTGGTTGTCGCGCACGAGTGATTTCAATTATGTCTGCAACTAACGATCCGTTAAAGTGTAGATAATCGGTTTTATATCGTAGCCAAATATTTGCGTCCCCCACTGTATTGACACGCGTTCGGTGCACCCTTCGCTGTTTCACTCTTCACGGAGCGAAAGGGGGATGCCGTCTGGTGTGCCATTTTCCCCGTTTTGTTACCATTTCCGCTCGGGAAAGGAATGCAGAGGAAACTAGTTTTCCCAACCCCGTCCCCGTTTGCTTTCCCTTCCTGCTGCTTCCTGTCCGTGTGGTTGCTCTGGAATGTTTTTGTCTGCATGTTGGTTTACCTTGCGCGTGTGTAGCAGCAGAGCGCAAAAGGGGACGACAGAATTTAATAAACGACCACATTCTTCAAATTCCTTTACGCAGTTTTCCTTCCCCGTTCGTTGATAAATAGCGCACTGGCAAATTAAAAGCATCGCCCCGGAAAACGTTGCTGCATCATCGTTTCGGGATTGTTTTGGGGGTTGAAATTATTTTAACACACATAAAAACCCCTTTGCAAAATAGGTGTCCATACAAAAGATATCCCTGTTTTTAACTGCAGCATCACAGGCGCAGGAAATAATCAAAAACTTCCTCCTTAAGGGGGCGGGTTTCCCTTCCATCAAGCTGTTGTGTGTCAGTTTTGTGACGTTCTGTATCTCCCCCTTCGTTCGGTGGATGGCTTTTTATTTGTCGTGCAGACACTTTGCAGCAGCAACCCCTCGAATGGGCAAACATTTTAATATCGCAAACATATTTCTCTACCCCGTGCGCAATCTGTTGATGACGGGACGGAAGTAACACTTGTGCCCAAGTGCGTCAGAACTTGCTTCGGTAGGATTGTTGTGAGGTGATGCCTTTTTATTTGCTGAACCTCAAAAGGTTTTGCTGTAGGTGTTGCTGATGATATTAACTTAAACATATGTAGCAGTTTTACGTTAAACATCAGTAGCTCTCTGACGCAAAACCCCTTCAGAAAAATGGACTGTGGTGAAATTCGGTTCACATGGTTATTTATGTTTACAAAACCCTTGCGGTCTTCTGACCCCAAAACCACACACATGCGCATCGTCAGCAAGAGCTGTGGCGTTCTAGCAGGAGATGTTATGCAATCCTCTATGTCCTTGCCAAAAAATATTCTTCTCTTTTTTCCTTGCTCCACGAATAACGATACCCAATGAAGTCAATGCTAGAGTAATTTGAGATGCCTAATTTACATCTTACTGAAAGAAATGCTCATTCTGAGACCGATCTTCAAGCATCCTGTGAGCTTCCTGTTTACTTCCTTTGTACAAAGTTACGATATTTAGGCGAAAGCCAAAAGTCGACTTCATTTTCTGGTTCCAATTACATCAACGCATGGTTCAGAGCGCATGAACTGCATGCAACGAAGGTCCTGCGCAAGCTCCACAAGGGCGGACTAACAGTGGAGAGGGATCTAGAGCAGTGAGAAGTGCACAAATAGCAGCCCCATTTGTTACCCCCCCCCCCCCCCCCCCCCCGGTGTCCTAATGAAGGTCATCAAACGAAATGGGATTCCTGGGCTGGTGCTAACTAATGAACGATCGTTAGTCTTGCGAAGAACCAAAGAGCTTCGAAGCATGTTTAAACCAAGATTCGGTGCAACTGTTAACTCTAATGATTTGCAATTACAGCAGCAAGGCTATAAAGAAGACTTTACGCCAATAAGCTGCGCCATTTTTTAACTTAAGCATGTCGTTTGATAGGAAGCTCATTTCATTCCGCTTGATTGGTTTTTCAAAATCATTTCGTAAACCTTCCGTACAATGGCTTTGTACGTTTGTTTTCATTTAGAGCCCCTACTATCAGCTAGCGAGTGTTATGTAATATCCGTAACGTTACGTAACTCCCATTTCCCGTGATAATGCTTACCTTTGGCTGTGAGCTTTGCCGTTTTGTCGGACAGTTTATACTTTTCCACGTTTATCGACGTCATTTTCCTGTCTGTGTGTTCTGTAAATGTGTTGAAGAGGATGAAATATTTAAGTTTTGTGCCATTTAGTGCCATTCACGGCACCCACCGACCTACCTTTTGATAGTGGGTGTTACTTTGCTTTGCGTTTGCGGTGATACGATGTTTGCGTGGAAGCTTTTGCCTTTTAGCGACTTATCTTTGACGATTATGTAACAGTTCCTGCACACACAAACACGCACAGACACTCTCTTAACAGATCGATCCACTGGTACAACCTATGCGAGGGTTGGAAAATGTGATCCGACTCACGGAGGAAAAACGTTACACCGGGCTGCTTGGCGAAGAAGGCTCACGTGGACCACTGGCCGAGGATTTCGCACCACTTTCACAACCTGGCACACTCGCTGCTATCCGGGTGGACGGATCCAACAGAGCTGATCTCCGCACAAAACAAAACCGTACTGTCCGACGTTCTCACGAGCTGTGATGGCTGTGGCACAGGTCCACCGTCGAGCAGAACGAAAGTTGCCGTTCTGTTGGGCCGTGAGCTTTCTGCTTCGCCCAGCCACCCACACAGAATCCTGCCCGACGCTTTGGTTTCATTACGTCATCGTTCTGGAGCGTCCGGATGAGTGTCCTTTTCCCTTGCGCCTCATCCCCAAGACCCGTCCAAACGCCGTCCTTGTGGGAGAACGCGTAGCACTGTGGCCGCCATCATGGTTGGGGCGGAGCTACACACTCGCTTGCTGCTGCGCAAGGATGCAGAACGCTTTGCCTTTGAGGGGAAAAATGAATATTTTATGTACTGTTGCCTCGACTCACCGCATCTCCCTGCAGTATCACCACCAACGGATTGTGGGGAAATTTGTGTGGGATTGTGGAATGGCTTCTGGTGGAGGGGGTTGGAGTGATACTATTTTGTAACGTTTTTACCAAGCATCGAAATCCATCGCAAATTCCACGGGCCAACGTGTCAACAGGATCGATGCCACACACCTTTCAGGACAAAACGGTACAGCGCACCGTGTTGCGTGTGGAAATAAATAATAAATAGTTTTCCCATTTGTTGGTTTTTTATGCACTCCGTTTAAGCTGCTACAATTTCTGTTCGTTCTCCATAGAGGAACCGCTTTATGCAAAATGATTTTCCCGGATTTTCCGGTGGACATAGGAAAGGATTGATGTTTTTTTCCCCTCTGGAAGTGTCCTTTCAATTGGGGCAGCAGCTAGCTCACACACAAATGGACTTCTCTTGAGGTTTACTTGTTTCGGCACCACAACCCAAAAAATCCGGAAATCCCGAATGGTGTGCAATTAGGCTAGGCCGCTGTGACACTGAACGCCGCAACGTGTCGTCCAATGACGTCAGATGAGTTGAGGGAAAAACGTTTCACTTTTTGTTAGATGAAGTGGAAGGTACAGCAGAAGAAGATTTCGCAATAAAAAGACCCAAAAAGTGTTAGGCTGTGCTTTAGGGACATCCTCTAATTTATTTTCTACATTCGTATAGTTTTAACTTTGGCATTTAGCTAAACTATTTCATGCAATAAATGTGAAACTATGCTAATACTGGACTTAACAAACATCATCCAAACATGCTCCGGTGAACACAAACAATACACTCCAGAAAAGCAGCGCCCCACGTGAGATAACGCAAGCCGAACGCAATGACCGCATGGTAAACGGATTACCCATTTTACGATCCGACCCCGCCGTCCTGCGTCAAACTGTGAGCGTGTGTGCGTTCATTAGTGCCACGCGTTGGCATCCTTAAGCCCGGCGACAAATTAACCCATTTTCCATTCGACTGGTATAGCTTGTTACGCTTGCAGTGCAGCGACATGATGGCAAACGTGTTCCCATAAAATCCGTCACATGCAGCATCTACCAGATGACGGTGGCGCTGGTAGGTCGGTAGGTGGTCTTAAATGGTGCCTTTCCGCTCCCTTCCGCAGCAGATCTGATACTGATGATAAGAGACCGTGGTTTAGCTCTCTCACTCGTCACTCCACGTGTCACAGGACACAAGCCAACGGTTATAAAATCGATAAAAAAATCTCACATACTGTAAAGCTATAAAACATTGAGTGCATCGATGCGGTATCAGTGACGCAAGTAGAATAATATGTGCGCCTATTTCATAACGTCGGTTTGAAACATTTCAGCTCACTTGTAGAAAATATTCTGAATGATAATTGATGAAAAATCGATAAGTGAAGGAAACGTAAAATGTTTTACAAATGGTACAGCTATGCGTTTCAGGAAATGGAAGCGATAATTTAGGCGGGAACATGAGCATAATTTAACACCAGGTGTATCATTAGCACGAATCAATATTTTAACGCTATTCTCATGGAGCAATACATAAAAATAGCAACGAAACGATGTACTTTGCTGTGTACGAAGCTGTGAAATATTTAAATTTTCGATTGACGATGACTGTAAATAATTTATTGTTTATAAAGGATCAAAGATTTAAATCAATTTTGAAGTTTTTATATTTTTCATGCAACAAAAGTGTTCAAAATTTTGAAAGATACCAGAAATTGCAATACAAGAGCTTTGGAACTGGTTAGCAGGACTGTTGGGCCATGAAAGATGGTAAATTTTGCAATATTTTTAGGCCACAGGCTTTGTTGCCTTAAAACTAATTAAGGATTATCAGTGAATTCTTGAAATATCAATCGATAGGTAATAAAGAACAACGTAATCAAACATTTACGATAACTTTCAAATCTTTACTTGTGAATTAACAACTCAAGTTTATACACACTACATGTAGTCTGATGGCAAACAAAGCTATGCTAAAACCAGTAGCAAAACTTATATTGAATACTAAAATACCTGTGATGCTACTGGAAAACGGTGTATTTGAACGTTGTCAAAATGAAAATAAGAATGATATACCTCAACGACATGTAGGGACTGAAAAGACCCCCATCATAGAGACGGTACAAATACATAGAAGAATAACAAATGCTTGAGGTTTTTTAGTCACAAAACTTACTGACTTTCCCGATATAGATACACAAAGCCACAGAAAGTCAATAACATAAGTGATTTGGCAGTGAGAGTGATTGCTTGTTTTAATAATGAGAAGAGAATAAATATTTCACACAGAGTATAAAAAAATGTACACACATAAACATTCAAAATAGGATAGTTTAGACTCTAGAAAGAGGAATATCTTCTTTAGTACGCATCGTCAATTTCTCTGGTTTTTATTCCCTAAAATATCCCTGGAACATAATTTTCAGCAATCACTGATTACATATCTAGCCCATCTTGTTCTATTAATCTATTTGTAGTTTTTGATAGAAAGCATAAATTTGTATGTCATTTTGTTTCTGTTTCACTTATCTCGTGAAGTAACGTTCATAGCAACTAGTAAGTAGTAAGTTCATAGTAACCTAAATTTACACACATTTTGACTTTCTTAACAGTAACGTTTAAAGAAAAAGGAGCTGCATTATCGTTTTAAAGTACATGTTATTTTCTATAAATACAGACAGACTATTCTATAAATATACAGACATTCGTACAAGTTTTAGTTCAACTCTTTGCCATGCGCTAACCTCTCCGAAACCCATTACATCACAGTTCCGTCGCGTCTCATACATTGCAGTACAATTAAAGTACTTCAAAACTAACTAGCAATTCTGCTCATCCTTGAGCATGCACAACCGTTCCGATTTATTGTGCACACGGTAAATATTGTGCTAGGTAAGTACACCTAAAAAGCTTTCGTCCAGCCGGCCAGACCTCCATGCGATAAGAAAGCTTCATCACAACGACCACACTTCGCTTCTTTAGGTCGTCCCTGTTTGTACCGCTGTTGTTGCCGGATTTTCACCGTACCATATGGGTTCCGGACACTTGACAGCATCGACTCAATCGGCCCTGCCGACCTTAGCAGAGCGCAGATAATCAGACACCTACGACACGGGTTTCTGTATCAGAAACCGCACACAACGCTACTGATAATTGATCCCGTAGCGATCGATAAAACCGATACCGGAACGCGGCCGCGCACTGAATCGGCACGGGAAAACAACAAATTGCCGATATTGGGCTCAACCCTACTCTATCTGATAAGGCAATTGGAAGGAGCCGTCGTAATCTAAAGCCGCGATAGCAAATCGGCTACAAAAATCGGCTCGCTCGCGTACGGTTCGTGCAGTGATAATTGGCGCGACTGATCGGTAGCACGCATAAAACGGGGTTGCTGCAAAAAAAAAAAAAACGCAAGATTAGTAGAGAATACAAAAATAAAGGAAACTTGATCGAGGGAAATTGTCGCTAAAATACTGTCAAAGCTTAACACCCGAGTACCGGCGATTTCTATGTATTTTGTGACAAGTCTGAATTCAAACGAAATGAAAGTGAGTGAACATCTTTTTAACCTTCCAACCTAAGCCGTAGTAGTGTCTTGACGTTTGTAAAATACACTCTTTTTTGCGTCTTTACGTCGTGCTCTCTTCTTCAATGTAAACCTAAGGATCGAAACCCAAGCGCGGCTTCTAGTAACATCTCCAAAGCAAGGCAATAAAAGCGGCCTCTAAGAGGCCAAATCCATCCATAGCCATTGTGAGCTTATATGATTGATTGGACAGCAGAGTGGCAATACTTGAAACCGAGTGACACGACTCCAGCAAGCGCTTTCCGGTTCTTATAAATCACTGCCCTGACAAATCGTCGTTAAATCGATTAGTCTAGCTTGAAGTTTTCAATTACAATGTATTATTACATTGTATGTATTGTAATGGTTGGTGAAGAAGAGAAAGAATTTCCTCTGTGTGCGATGATACAGAACGTTCTAGAACTGCTCAGCTGCAGTGGTTTAGCTTGGCACAGTTACACAAGTGGATACAGCGAAGCAAATTATTATTCCCTTCATTGAAGTGTGTAATTTGCGGTATCAGAAAAAAAAAACAACCCAAAAAGGATCTTGTCCACAATAGTCATCTCATTTAGTTTCACGTTCAATGGACCATAAGACTAAGGGGAAAAGTTATTTGCCCGAAAAACTATGATTCCCACATTGATGATTTGCTTGCTGGTGGAAAAAGTGCAAATGGTTCTCGTTTCCTTTGACTTTTCTGTTTGAGTGACAAAAAAAATATCGATCCTTGTTTTCGAACAAACGGTGCAAAAAAGTGTCCAAAACGCCCCCAGCTAGTGGCACAGGAATACATTAAGTTCCAGTATTAGGAAAGTTGATCTTTCTCCTTTGCCCATTGCACTCGGAGGTTTCTCCATTGCGCCTCGTGACTACACAAAGTCTTGTACATAAGCCAACCTCACCAGCAAAAGTGTGTCCCAGATAATTGAATTAAATTATCCACGCCCAATCGTTTACCCGTGATGGCCCTGGTTGCCTGTGCTTTTTCCCCTTCTGTTCCTTGCAGTCTTCGGCAACCTGTCTCGGTAGGCTAGGGTTGGAGGTAGTGCTGCTATCGCTGCTCCTGCTGCTGCTGGCCACCATCGCTGGAACGCATGCCCACACCGAGCAGCTCCTGCCGCCGGATGTGGCGAGTGCGCAGGACTCACCGTTCGACACCACGGGACACAGCGATAACTCGCAGCAGTCGCATCCTCCGGCGATAGACGCTAAAACGGACGACAGCGCTGGAAAAAGCGTAGTTGTGAGCTGGAAGCTGGCCTGCAAACAGCTCTGCAGGTGAGTAGCGCAGTAGTGGCTCCTTTGGGTTAGTGAGCACTAGTGAGAGAGGATAGCAATTTGGAAAGGGCAGCGCTTATACGGTGTGATCCGGCAGCAAGATAATCCCAAAGTTCTGGTGTTGATGGGAAAAGTTTGGTGGAATGTGAAGCTTCGGGAAGGACGTAATCCCCTCCGTGTATGGCTCGGTGTGATGTGTGGAAAATGGAAAATTTTACATCTCAACGCTTACGCCCGTTTGATGGGAAGACCATCCGTCTTTCGTTGCCTCTGACAGCAAGTGTGTCAAGTGGAGGACGCTGCAGATGATTGATGGTTTCAAATTGTAATGTGAGGCGCTTTTGTGAAGTTTTACAGATTGCATCGCGTGTCAAGCAGTCAGTTGTCTGATTGCTTCCAATGCATCATTTTGCCTTCTTTTTTGGTGAACAGATTTGCCGACGGCACTAGAGTCGTCTTTGAAGCAAATCTTCAAGATGTTCATCCAGAAGATGACTACTTAACATCTTCCTTGCCTTACAGTTTACTGCCCATACATTTTCGCGTGCCCGTATTATCAGCAGTCTATTGCCTTTAGCGGCAATTAGGGCCGCAATTGCCATCAACCGGTAGCAATGATAAAGGCGCACACCTGAGCTTCTGCTGCTACTCGAAGCAGCGCACACATTCCGCCGAGCGATAAACCCTTCGGAGCACCAGACGACCAGATAAACTGCGGGCTCCCAATGACACGACGCTTTTTTGGCACATAGTGCTGCGTACTACAATAGTTATTGTGAAGGTTTGCATGTTTAATATTCTCTATCTTCCCTTTCTCCTCCACAGTGCAGGGCTTGGCGGCCCCAGCTGCGGGTCAACATGGCTTCGCACTTCCACTACCGACCCGGACACGCTGCCGGTGGATAAGCGCACCCTGGACGGCGTGTGCCCCGCGCTGTGTGCCAATGGGCTAGGTAAGTTGTTGTTTAACCCACCCAGACCACAACAGCAGGTAGGCGTCAGAGCAGGGCATGAGACCACGGGTCTAATGGTCACCTTAATGACGTGAGTCTGCCGCACCGTAAATCAATCCCGCGGTTCTGTTGAACTTTAGCATGTAGATCTGGCTGGAGAGACAAGCGGCAGAGTATCTAAATCCCTGCTTTTTTGATAATTAATCGGCCCATACCGCTGTGCCAATTAATTGAGTTGTTTCACAATACGGGGATAAAACAAGATTACGGACTTACATATGTAGCCGGTACTGGGACAAACTGTTTCGTTTACGAACAGTACGTCATAGATTCTGTCTTAGATTTTGTGATGCGATGAACAAAAGGGGGCTCGTCTCTTACGTGCATGTGAGGGATTAGTTATCGCCAATCATGAGGTATGTTGGATAATATTGTGGAGCTTAGGGGGACCGTACATGGATGAACATGTTCAAACGAGTTCCGATCCATGAATCATTTTGTTAAGCATGGAGCGACATATTCTATTGTACTAAACAGCGTAGGTCTGTGTTGTCTGGTTGTCATTTTATGGACATATTTAATAAATCGAATCATTTCTCTGATGCGTTGAATAGCGCTTTGAATATCTTGGTTAGTTGCTGTGGTAATCATCCCGATCGCTTTATTGTGTGATCAACAATACGACGCAATACGTTAATTATCTACACAGCACTTGATATGACTGAGTTACACCTGACCCTGTTCTCAAATTCAAAAAATATATAGCTCTCTTTATGGTGAATTTAATTGACATTAGGTTGAAGGTTTTTATATGATTTGAAGGATTCTTGGTTCCAGGCCAAGGTTAGAACTAGCATTTTACCGACGGTATCTGGTATCGCCTACGATACGATACTTTCTCCACGAACTTACCAGAAACTTCTTCCTTAAAAAAAAATTCATAGAAGTGGCTTTGAAATGCAGTGCTTTACATAAACTTAAATTTTATGTAAATCATTATTTTCTTCATTTCAGTCTTTTGGATCCATTTTACAGACTAAAGATCTGAGATTGACTATAAGACAATCAGAACTATCTAATGGTAAAGCTAAAGGATCTCTTTATCTGACCTTCGTCTGTTGTTTGTTCTCTATTATTCGTGTATCTATTTTGCTCTAGCCTCACCATGACCTGATATTGTACAATAATATTGTTATTCGGAATGTCTCAGAATTACTTTTACAGCTTATTTTAAGGGTTTAAACAATTGAAAGATTTTACCCGTATCTGAATGGACTTACCCTAAAAATAAGAATTCCCTTTCAAAGCTTCCCCAATAAGGATGTCACCATTCAGCTATCTATTTGGACCCCTCACTAGATCTATTTGGGCAGCACGAATCTAACTTACTCGACTTTTGTTGTCAAGTAAACGTTTTACTCTATGCAGGGAGCTCTTTTTAGATCTATACACTGGATATAATGGTGAATACTTACTTACTTACTTATCGGGCGCTACAACCGCTTCGCTCAACGCCATCTTCCCACCTCAGCTTGGGCCTACCCCGCCTCCTCTGTCCATGTGGACGGCCTAAGAGGACTTTACGGGCTGGGTCGTCCGGGTCCATGCGTATAACATGGCCAGCCCACCGGAGCCGGGCGAGCTTAATCTGCTGCTCAATAGAGAGGTCATTGTACAGCTCGTACAGCTCGTCGTTGTATTGGTTCCTCCATTGTCGCTCCTCACGTATGGGGCCAACAATCCTTCTGAGCATCTTCCTCTCGAACGCGGCAAAGAGGGTTTCTTTAGGTTTGGACAGCGTCCATGTCTCAGAAGCATACGTGAGTACTGGAACTATATAGGTGCGACCTGTCGTCCGTCGCGACAGGTTTTATGAGGCGAAATGCTTCCTCAGGCTAAATTTCCATATAGGGCTCAGGAGGAAGCAATGGTGAATACAACAAGTGTTTTTAGGAAGTCACAACAACTAGTTGTTCATAATACATATTTTAATCAATCTTTGGGACCTTTGCTCATAGAAGAGCATTGCCAAGGAGAGTCTCTTTCTAAATGAAACAGTATTAACGATAATTCCAATATTTACCTGGCAGATGGAAATTCCTCGTCAAATAAACTGTATGTCAGCACTACTTTCTGACAAATAAAAAAGAAGTTCTGTAGTATGCCTCGTGAAGGAGAACACCGAACTGATTTTGCACCTCGTGTGCAATGCTAAGTTGATGTCAACTATGCTGATTGTCTTTCAGTAATTAATTGCCCAAGCATTCGACCACATATTCTTTCTGTTTCCATAGCAAATAAGGATAGTGAAACATTAAAAAATATTAATTGCATTATTCTCATTCTATCTTTCTCTCTCTCTCTCTTTCCCTCTCTGTATTGACTCCCCATTTGCAGGTGTTTCAAAGTGCAACTGCACGGACTACCGGCCAAAGGTACAGTTCAACCAGAACCTTATCTGCCAGTCGTTCTGTACCGTGGCCAGTGTGCAGCTGTCCGGTTGCAGCAGCTGTGACGGAACCAGCCCCAACCAGGGCAGCTTCGGCGCGTTGGAAACGATCGAAACGACGACACCGAACTGGGACGAGCTGTGTTCGATGTTCTGCAAGATGGGCGACGGCGGAACACTGTGCAACTGTGATTTGCCACCGTTCTTCTAGGCAACCGCAGCGCTCTAACACCTTGCCCGTGGGCACACAAGCGCGTGCCCCCGCGGGAGACGTCCCGGAAACATTTACTTCCAAGCATTTTTTTTACCGCGGGTGTCCTACCCACACACAAGCAGTACAAAGCAAACGAGAAGATGGTTTAGTTTCGTGCTTTTCCGTTTTTCGCAACGAAACACGTGGAACGTGCAGCACGTTCTCGGTAGAAGGGGAGGGATCGGGTGCAACACTATCATTACATATCCGAGGGGCCTGTGTGAAATATAGCGTTCGACAAGCCCCGCATACCGTGTTTATGTCGTTTCGTTTAAAATTCCGTTGTTGAGTTCCATTGCAGTTCCCTACGTCTTGTCTGATTTCAAATGACTAGAATAGCATATCAGGAGAGGATAGTAGGATAAGGATGAAACAAAAACGTTCGACTATGAACGTTCAGCGACAAATATCACTCAAAAGGGCTTCCAGAAGCGGGTGAAACAGGGACGCAGCACGGCGTCTCTGGAGAGGTAGAACGAACAGTAGCAGTAAACGTGTAGCTATCAGTCAGAGTCAGTTAGGAGTCTCTTGATCTCTAGTTAGGATTTTCGGTTCGGAATGTTTTAGTCCCATTCCGTGCGGCAACCGTCGGGGCAGCACTCTTTGTCTCGGCACTGCAGCTGGCCCTTCTTCGCGTTTTCGCTGCCGGAAGTAGCAAATGCAAAACGAAGCAAAACGGATCGTCCGACCGAGCGGCCACCGGCAGCCGGCCTGGACACGGCGTTGACTACCCTTCCATGTGTCAATTTGTTTAGGATTAAATTCTCTTACGAAACCTCTGCTTTCGGAAAGCCACACGGTGAGCGCCCACACGTTCGGCAGGGCGTGAGAGATGCACGCAGTGTGCAGTTTTAATTATCGATTAAGAACGTCCGTGCAGTTCGTCCGTTCAGTTCCGCGCGCTGTCTGAGGACTAGCGGGGTTTCCGCACAAAAACAAACAAACAAAAAGGAAACTGCAGCATTTCCCACCTTTCCCAATCTTCCCGTTCCTGTTTAGCAGAGATTCCCGTTTCTTAAGCATCTAAAGAGAGCTAACAAGCTGATCGAAATCATCTCATCGAAGGCGACAGTATGATCACCATTATCATCACCATGAAAAAACAAACGATTTGACATTACTTTCCAAAATTTCAAGCAAGCAAACTCCACCAGGTATTGCAAATATTGCTGTGAAAGACAATAATTACCAAATACAACCCTATTTGGAAACTAGAGTAATGTGGCAGGCGAAAAGAAAGGAAGAAAAAGGAAAACTTGACCGTTAAAAAAAAAAAAACGAAACGAAAACTCATTAAAAAATATTGAAACTAAATTAAAACAAAAAAAAACAGTAACTGCTTTACTACAAAAAATCAACCCACACACGATATCTAATTGTTGTAGATGTTTCCCTTATTCCGTGCCGTAACATATATATATACACACACACTTATATGTATGTAAGCAGCTAGCAGAGGGTGCAAACAATGTTATACACTAATCGATGTACTGCACACGCTGTATGCGCTTTGTTCGGGTCGTCAAAAGTAGATCGCCGTGGAGAAGCGCAGAACATCCAAAAGATTCCTGCAAATCTACGAAAAGTGACAAACATCCACACCAATCTTGATCTCGTTCTCATCAGCCTAGACCGTCCGACGCAGGGTCAGGTGGTTTTACATTTTCGTGGCAAGGGAAAACTACGATAATGCAGTTGTTATGCCGGGTGCCGATTTCGCTCAACTATAAGTGCACGTGTGTGTAAGCGCGTTTGGCGTGCGCCTCTATGTGGAAAGCTAGGCCACAATTCAGATAGGTGTACTGGTGCTGGAAAGCAGGGACTGTCAGTGGAAATGCTCGCTATATGTGTAAAACAACAGAGAAATTGCAACACGTTTCATTACCGGTCTTGAACTATAGGCAATGTTTAAATAAATGTGTACACTGATCAAACGTTGGATGAATAGGGTGATTCGAAGACGAAAGATTGAGAATACAGGAAGACAGCGTCCTGTTGTGTTTTTCAACATTTATACCTTACTTTTAATTTCAAAAATCACATGGAAGCAACGGTTAAATTCAAATTTACCCTACTTCAAGTATCTCACACATAGATGGCGCCACATTTTTCATCGAGAAGTGCGCGTTTTCTGAGCTCCTCTGCAGTCAGCTTGCCCTCAGAGGATCCTAGATTTCCAGGATTAAATTACTATTTCTTTCACTAATAGCACACTCGCAAGCAATTATGCTTTCTTTGTTATTCTATTAGTATCTTTATTAATAGTATATGTTACAAGAGTTTCAGTGTGTTGTGAATTTAATTGTTGTTTTCCTGTTTCCTTTTTGTTAAGAAAAATAATTTGCCCTTGCCTTTTCCCTTCTTAACACGAGGAACGTTTAACCTGAACGGTAAACGACCCCCATAAAAAAGAAATAATCCTAGCGTACCGCACACCAACGCTCTTTCCGCGACACTCAAATGCAGTCCCTGCGTTCGCTTTCGACGTTCATAGCAAAGTGAACACAAAGAACGTGTGCGAAAGCGCAACTCATTCGTACAATTATGGGCTCGGCGTACTTTTTTTGCATATTTAAAACGAAAGCTTTCCATTCTATGGAACAATTGCCTTTTGCCAGGTGGCTTAGAGCACGCCGGCAGCGTTTCTGATTGCACACAATGGCCAGACATAGGACGGACGGTTCAATGAGTGACGGAATCGGGTTAACACCCAGATGATGCGTCATTCTCACCGGCCAGGCCGGGTTAACGTTCTCATGTAAACCGTGCGGGCGTGCTCTCTCCTTTGCTGGATTTCCGTTTGTCTTATACTGTCCTACTATTCTAACTCGATAGCGAAACTCATTCCTCTAATGCTAAAGCTATAAAGATGTGTATGGACAGCAAGATACTGCGATACTGTGCTCTTTTTTTAACGAAATTTGTACTGCCTTCGACTGGATTTGACTTGGTGTGCTGTGGAGTACGCTTCAACTGAAAAACAACCAACTCGGAGCTCTTTTCCCCACTCTCCCTTGCTCTCTGTCTGGACCGATCCAATAAAATGCACTTCGTTCCCAACGTGTCGCAAAACACTTGTTGCTACCTATTAAAAAAACCGTTCCATTTACCTATTAACATTATTAACACTCGCACACACTCCCATACCCCCTTGACCGTACCCGACCGGACGTTTAACTTAAGAAGGCAACAAGCTAAAGCATTTCTTTTTACCGCGCGTTCTGGTGATTTGATGATAATCGTAAGCTAGCTTAAGTAACGAAAACAAAATGAGAAAGGAGCGGCCGCCGCTACATCATGCCTTGCGTTGTCGATCGATTCATCTTTCTGTCCGAGTGTTTGCCTATCTTTGAGGTTATTTTACAGTATTTTTTATAAATTGTTGTATAATGTCTACCAGGTTTTTTGCTTTGCTTTACTGTGGAAAGATTTTGCAAATACAGTTCAACTACTTTTCTACTGCTGCTTTATGATTTTCCATTTTCGTTACATTGGCAAATTGTGCTCACGGGGCGCCTTCATGCCGCTCCTTCTCACACCACGTCACGTTCACTCCATATCCCACGGATTGGAGATTATACCTGTTCATCACCTCGCAAAAACGGTTATATTGTTTTGTTATGTTTATATTATTAAGTCTTTTTTTCCTACTCTGGGTATACTCGTACAAAAGAACACGTTTTTCAATATCATGCTCGAGCCTCACACGGACAAACACGGGTTGTCGTTTACCAAAGCAAACTGTAAACCCCCTTCCGGTGTGTTCTACCACCATCTTCCATCATCACATACATTAGTTTTGCGTTATTGTAGTAGTTCTCGTTTTCCCAGCCTCTCTGCACATATTACCCTATTGAGTTATTGCTTTCAGAACGATGTTGACGAGTTGAAACGGGAACAAACGGGCAGATAAAAAGGTTATACGTAATCTCCCGTGCATACGAAGGGCTAGAGGTTTAAACATTTGCAACGAACGAGATGAAAATCTGATGCTGAAAAGTATCTCTTTTACTGTCTCAGTCACTGGTGTTGACGCTTCCAATTTAATTTTCCTTTAAATGGAAGACTTTCCACATAGAGCGGTTGTCTATGAGAATGGAATGACACTGTTTTGATGCTGGACTGTACCTAACTTCCGACAGCTGATTGTAACTGAGCAAAGGATAAACCATTCCGGTGCCATATGTGTAGCTCTGTTTTTCTCTGCATTAACTGTTTCCCTCCAAGCGTTGAAAAGCATCAAATCTCGTAGATATACAGTTTTAAGGGCGTGGGGTATTGTTAAAACCGATTAGCGAGCACATGTTTCTTCCTATTGGACACGTAAGCTTATTGAACTGAAGCTCATTAACGTAGAGGCGGATTACATCCGTCTGAACCGGACTCGCTTCCTACTCAGCCAGCTCATCGATGCGACATCGTACCGCATGCTCCACAACCTCGAGGCTGGGATAGTCGAGCTCCTTCACCAGGCAGAGGGTGGCAGACAGTAGGTTAGAGTTCTGAAAATTGAAACATTAAGCTCGTTAAGAAAGGTCCATAGTTTACATATCTCGCATGACGCACCCTACTGACGGGCCTCCGATGAACGCCGGCAAAGTGATTCAGTAGTGCGTTGGAGATGACACTTGCACTATCGTTGAACCGAGAGTCGGATCTCCTATAAAAGAAGATAGTGAAAATACACGATTAGACACCTACTTTACGATATTTACGCGGCTCCGGGAACACTTGCCTGTTTTCATTTCTTCGCCGATCAACATCCTCCCATTCGTCGCGCGATTCTGGTCCCTTTCCGTTGCCATTCCGGTACTGGTACAGTTCCCGCTCATTCACCGTACTGCCGGCGATACTTCGTCGGTTTTGCTGATAGTTGGATTGGCCGTGTTGCTGCTGCTGCTGTTGCTGCTGTTGGTGACTGTTGGCTGAATGTTGCCCACCGTTATTGTTGTTGTTCTGATGATGACCGGCCTGGGAAGATTCGTCCCACTCGGTGAGATCCATCTGGCTGTGCCGGTAGTGGGCAGGAGGGTTCTGGCGCTGATAATCCGATTGATAGTATTCCTGTTGAAAACAATTCATGTTATAGTTATTCTACCTCAAGCTTACATTTCATTACTGTATTTTGACATTTAAATCAAATTGAACCGTTTAACTCAAAAACCGTAATGCAATAAAACCACTCACTCCCTCTCTTCTACCAGTTGTTCCTTTTAACATCGTTTACTAGCGGTCATAAATTTAAAATCGTATTTCATAATTTTGAGTGAGACCTCACGACCACCCCGCAATGGGGCCATGTTACGTCACCCCCTAACTTTCATTGCTGCTATTAATAGTGCTTCGCACAGTACATTAAAACGTTTGCCACAACCAATTAATATACTATCAAAATCGTTAACAAGCGGGTGAGAGGGCTATAGCTCTTTCATTTTACACTGTTTTGTCCGGGGTTGAAACCTTTCCAATCGATGCACTTGATCGCGCGGAAGCGTTAGGTGGAAGAATACGATTGTGAGCGATCATGTTTGAAAACAAAACGTTAACAAAACGATGCTTTTATTTATTGTTCCTTTTTATTCCCGCTGTGTTCCATTTCATTCCAGTGCACGTGGAGTGTGTGTTGCTCCTCTTTCGGTTAATTAAAAGGGCCAAACGTTTCCTTGCTTCTTCTGCTACGTGTAGAAAGGTAGCTTGCAAAGAGGGCCTTTCCACAATCTAATTACACATTCAATGAGCTACAAGCTACACATGTACAGTGCGTATTCAACACGTCTAGTCTGCAATATCAATTTCTGTACAGCTTTCCAGTTCATTTTTTTCAGCAACAACGGGCAAGTCGGGGATTGGCCACTGGATTTGTGGTCTCGGATGGTTTCCGCCTCGCACCCAGAACCCTATCTGCTCACCTTCATCGAGTGCGTTGACATACTGGGTGCAATTGGAACCCGTTCTCGGTAACCCGACACCGGGCTGTCCTGGTCCGAGCCCGGTGATCTCTACGTGGTGTTGTTGGTGGTGGTGGTGATGATATGGTGTCGTGGTGTGCAAGTGATGAGTGATCGCACCGGTTGGTTAGTTTGCCGGATGAATGTCGTGTGTTGGTGAAGTGCGCGCCACATAAAGTCGATTAGAAATAGATTACATTAGTACCACTCTTCGAATGCGTAAAAGGGCGTTACATCATGGGCGATAGAATCGATTGCAAAAAGATAGTAGAGGCATGGCGTTGAGTAAATGTCTAGTGAATCGGTTTTTATAAGGATTCTTTGCACGATAGGTGAGCGATCGTGAAGCATAAAAGCATTTGGATGGTAAAACAAGCATATGTTCGCTTACATCGTACTGCTGGTAGGAACCGCGGTGATTGTTCGTGTTGTAGTGCGTAGGGGCATGCGAATTCTGTGCCTGTGACGGTGGTGAATAGCAGTCCCTGTTCGGGGGGCTTCGCTGTAAAACAGAAGACGGAGCAGTTTCGAACATAAAATAAACAAAACATAACAGCAATGCAAAACAAAAAGAATGTGTAAACTAGTGTCGAAATTAATAAGACTAACAATAAACTAAACTACTCTTCTACTCATGGAGTGTGTGTGTGTATGTGGTGTTGGTATCACGTGGAGTGTTCGAACGAGCGATGATAGACATGAATGATAAATCATGCAAGTGTATGCTTGTTGAGACATAAAACAGGAAAACACATAAACACGAAATGGAAGAAAAACATCATGCAACAGGCAGTAATGGTTGGGAATAAGAAGCACTAGCACTAAAAACTCTTAACAGAGCACCAAAAGGTCCGGTTTGTTTTTAGAGCACCACCATGAAACGGTCGAATAGATGAAGTTGTTGCTGCGGTGCAAGAATCGAAACAAGCTTCCAACAAGGCGCAGTACCGGATACTTTGCAACTAAAGAAGGAAAGCATAAAAACACACCACTACCGGACACAACATAAACTTGCACAATTTACAGCCACATAAACGGCACGGTCGAAAAGCGCCCGCGTGTGTGCAGCTGCAGTCGCCGAATGTGCGGTGAAGCATACTCCAAAGACGAAGTAAAATAAAAAAAAACAACAAAGAACGTAGAACCAGGAGGAAACTACGAGGTTGTGAATAAGTTTCGGAGTGAAAAAATGTGGAAGTGCAAAAAGTCATACGGCGACGTGCATCGGACATTGAAAAAAAGGGAACGCCTGGTCAGGATGCACATGCATGGTTTGGGCAATCGGGATCTGCGCCTTTTTTGCCGTTGATTTTGTTTTATCCTTGCTGGTTGGGTGCATTTTATTACCTGCAACGGTGAGGATGGGATCGAGGCCCGATCCGCCGGATCACTGATGCACTCGGATTCCGTATTTTCCGGGCTCATCTGCTGCTGGTGGGGTGAGTCGGTGTGTGGTTTGAGTATGGTTGGGTGGTGAGGAGTTTTGATGTGTTTTAATTAGAGCGCACACGATGGTATTTGGATGGTTAGTTTTCGACAGGGACACGAAGACACACATACAAACACAGACGGGTCAAACACGTGGGTTGGGACAAGTTAACGGCGACACATCATGATGGAGAGAGTACGATGGTTAGTGGCATGAAAGAAATAGAACGGAGACAACAAGAGTAAAGAGACACAATTTTAGTCACGTTAAAAAAATAACCGTATGAAAATGGTAAAGATTGAAATGCATGCGAACGAAATTGGGGGACTGTAGTTAGTCAGCACGATGCTCTCGTCGCACCGTTCGTGTGCACAAACCTCTATGACCGGGCTCTGCTGACGGTATTGCTGCTGCTGGGACACCGGCTGTTGCGCCGGTGGCGGTGAAGGATTTTCATACACTTCGTGCCGTTGCGGTTGGGCGACCGGCGCCCGCATCGCTTCGGCCACCTCCTCCGGCGACACGTCCACATTGTCCAGCTTCTTGAGGTTTGGCAACGCGCGTAACACTATCTGCCGGTAGCTCGGTCCAGCCTGCTCGACCAGCGGGTTCTCCTCCAGCCAAAGGTATTTCAGTTTGGGAAGATTCTGAAACGTTAGACGGGAATCAAAATTTAATCAAAAGTTCGGACTTAACGTGGATGGAAGAATACGTACCTGCAGATATACCAGCTCATCGATGTCGGTCAGATTGTTCTTCCTGAGGTACAACTCCTGTAGATTTATACAGTTTTCGAAATCCGCTAGTGTACTGATTCGATTAACGCTGAAATGGAAAGAGAAAAGGAGAAAACGAATAAATTCACCGCCGTTTATTAAAGGCAACATTTGCGCAACCTTTAAAACAGGCCATACTGGTGCTGCAGCAGCAGCAACAACAGGAAATGGCCACAAAACGGAAAGACTTATTTTGCTCCACCAAAATGAACAAAAGAGAGAGATACAGTACAGTACTCTCCAGCTAATAGAAAACGGTCGATCACATAACAACGGTCTTGTGATTCCCTTTGTTGAACGCGCCGCGACGTACACCAAAGCACGGGCCCTCGGTTGGCCGCGGTCGTCTTTGTCCGTGTTACACGAACACCCTGGGATGTGGCGGCTTAAGAAGAGGCCGCCGTTTTTCTGCATAATTCATGGTCGGCGCAACAAGCTACTGACCGCAAAAACCTACAACAAGCACACCATCGGCATGGAACAGACGTGATGCGTGATGAAGACCTGGGGTCTAGGTTTTCCACGGCCATCCTATCCCAGTCCTTGTCTGTGCGGGTTCGGCAGCGTTTGGAGGAAAATTTGGACTTGAATGAACGGTTTGCCCTAATTCAATAAGTAAAAATCTAGGTGAGGAAATTATGCCTTTTTTCAAGAAAAATAAAAACTAAGTAAATATAACCAAATTTTAAAAAGAATTCATCAGACACAATCATGAAAAAGAGATAAGATTAATTTTTAGATCTCATTAATAAAAATATTTCATACAAACGACTTACTCTTCGACGCCAAGATACATTATCGCTACAAATTACTTCACATTATCCTCAACTATCCGTGCTTCAGCAACACCACTGAAGGTGATTTCACAGCAACGCGTTGTCATTTACGCTAAGCATTTTCTCATCGTCAACATCTTCAAGAAACAAACCGACGATTCCACTGATTACTTCTGTGGGAACCAGTACCGAAGCTTCCATCATCATCCCCCGTTAATGAGTTCTGCAAGCTGGCAAATTGGTGGAAATCAACGCTTTTGCCAGTGATTAACAAAGAGAACGACTCCACTCGACCCATCTCCCAATTTACGTTCCCCAAGCGAGACGAGAAAAACAATCAACAAAGATTACACTACTACTTCCACCCAGCTGGCAAAAGAATTAGCTCCAGGCTGTTTGGTCGACTTTGAAACGATTCTTCAAGCTTTTGCTCAAACACCACAAATACGGTTTTGGGGTAAATCATTAACCACATCTTTGTGGATGAAAATAAGATCAAGATCGGTTTCTTTTCGGCATCCGCTGTCAAAGAAAGTAGGGATTGCCTGGCGCTCTCGCCAAGGGAAAGGGCTCTAATAATAATGTTCGTTTGCCATGCAACAGACAACGTGGAAGAGCGCTCTCCCCTCATCATGGTGTGATGATGGTGTGCTGAAATAGGTGAAGCAGGAACTCCATCTATGGAATTGTGTCTGTAGACTTGCTCTTTGGTGGTGCCCCTTCATGGGTCTAGGTGTCTTTTGGCGGGATCGGTGTCGATCGATAGAGCAATTTTCTCCCCGGAGGTGATTGATCATCATTAAAGGGGGGCCACTGGTAGGGTTGACAAACGAGGAGAAAGTGAAACCGTGTGCCATGTTCAATGCCGCCTTGGTGAAGGTAAGGTTGGTTTTTATAAGGTTTTGAATAGCACAGCTTTTGATACGCTTTTTTAGATAACACAGTGATGTTAAGAAAAAAAAGGGTCAAAGCGTTATTGGTGAGCACGAAACGAGGAATTGATATCGCTAGAGGAGATTTCAATAGTCATTTTTGCTCTTTGAACTCTTCTCGCTTTACGGTGATCTCCTCTTACAGGGTTTTCCGAGTCATTTTTAATATCAGACTGTTGTTTAGACACAGCTTAAGAGATTCCAAATGATCGCATTCTCATTGTAAAATAACTAAAGGAAACCCCTGCATGATGGCGGTCGAGGTTGTGGGTTAGGTTTTTAATGGAACCACCATACACTATCCATGATCACCTCTAGCTACTTGAAAGGTGGCGAGTGAAAGGCAATATGATTTATTAGTCGAAAGTTTTGCAAGACCGCAACCTTTGAAATGCCTGTTCGGTAGCCTCTCCTTTGTGACTATCGTTTGCCTTTAACACGATCTTTGCCTCTGTTTGCCCTAGATATAGACTCAAAGCAGGAGCATCATGATCGATATGGAACTTCGTTCGTTTTGAAGTATGAAGCAAAGATCTGCAACCAAAAAAAGTTATTTGTTCCTTCCAATGAACAGTTACAGAACTAGCTAACTTCACTTCTATTTTACTAACTTTAAAAATACTTTTTGAAAATTTGTCGTTTATACATTCTTGAACACCTTCAGAAAAGTTGAACTCACCCCAACAGAGAAGCATACTTGCCTCGCAATCAGGGCGGGGTCAATGGACCGTTTTAAAAACTGTTGCACAACACCGACGGCGGCTTACTTCCTTTCGAACCTTGTGGACGGAGGCCACCACCACCAGTGGCCTTACCTTGCAACCACCCAGCCAGTATACGGTGGTACACTGAAAACGCACTCCACCAAATCGGATCGAACTCTCGGCGTGGGCATAGTGAAGCATAATTGGTTGCCTCTACCTTAAGAGCCCACCACGATGGCGCTGGAGACGACAAGCCCAACGGAGACGACGACAAGCCGATTTGCTATGCTACCACCAGCAACAACAGCAACGCAACCCGGAAATGTTGCGGGAAATGTTGCGGTGCACTGCACACTAAGTGAAGCAAGTAGAGAGCGAGTCTGAAGTCCCCCGCTGCACCGCGGTTTCCTCCCCAAACGGGTACTATTAGCATTTAAAGGATTGAATTAATTAACCGCTCGTTTGGGCGACGTTTGACGTTTCCGGAACGCGTGGAGCAAGCCTACAGGAAGGAAGTGTGTGCTTTTTTTCAATTCACACCTTCGATCGGAAGAAATCGGATACACTTCTTGTCCGAGAGTATATTAGTATCGATTCCAAGATCGAATTTATGCAATGGAAAAGTTTAAAATCATGCAGAACTGGTAGCGACACAATCTTACCTTAGTCTGCCTCTGCTGCTATTTTCTTTCATTTCCTGTTTGCATTGCTACACCCGCTTCCACTAAACCATCTCATAATTCATCAAGTTTGACCAGTTTATTGGCGCTATCGAACTATTACAGCACGTGTAATTTCACACTTGTTCCGATTTAGAAAGTGGCGATCGGCCATCGTCCGTCGTGCGGTAAGCGTTTGATAAGCCATTCCACCCACCTACCGATGTGTAGGCGAAATCATTTCTCTTACGTTGCTGCATCGAACAACTCGCCCATGTTCACACTATTAAATGCATCCCTCGATCCTGTTGCTCTCGAACGACGATCACACTAACCACGGAGACTATAGCCCAAAACGCTGGGCAGCAAAATAACAACCTTTCGCTCATTGTACCTCATGATTCGATTGATTGATTGAATGTATTTCGTAACTACACCGGACCAGCATAAAAATGTGGAACCGAGCGGAGAAAGTACCGATTCAATTGCAACAATTTCAAGCGAGACAGTACACGCGCGGTGGCCCCGGTTGTGTAACGCACGATTAGCAACCCGAATCTTGTGCTTGAGCAGTTCGAACAGCGCAGCTATCCCCTTTTACTTCCTCTTCCCGACTTAAGCCGCTTTCAACAAGACTTTTCACCCAGTGTAATGATCGTTTCTAGACAACAATAAATGAATATATTTTTTCCCAAAAATGGAATGCGGATGGCTACGGGCAACGACCAACGATGACAACCGACAACAGCGTTGGCAGCGTTCCCGAAAAAGGGCAAAAGCACATCTCTTGCATCGCCCACCCCACACACCCAACGACATCATTAGTTACCTCCTCACCTTTCGGGAGACTTCCCCGACCAACCGAAAAGAGACAAGGCTTGCCCGAGATGCATCATTATCTTCTGGGTGCATTAAAAATTTATCGCATAAAACCACCTTCTTCGCGGGTTGGGCTTTTAGTGCAATTTTCATTCTTCCACCGCACACGGGAGCATCACCATATTCTTGCTTCTTGCGCCAGCATAAACTGCAGCTGCAGCTGCAGTGCACATTACAGTACCTGCACAACTGTGGCGGCAACTGTGGGATGATTTCCGGCGAGAGCAATTTTCCGACCGGCGAGCATATTATATCGTGCCAGATATGCGATCTTCCGTGTTCCCCCATGCAAGACACTCCTCTGTGTGTTGTGCAGCGAGGAGATGATCGTGTAAAAGGTTTTTTTAATATTTCTCTGTTTTGTCGACTTTACTGGTCCGCCCTCGTGCTATGGCAGAGGGAATAAATTATGCATGGCATACATTTCTAAACAATATTACTTTCCAACCAAGCGCCACCATAGAATGGGGTTAAGGGTTTAGGGGGGGGAGGGGGAGGGAAGAGCTGTTCGAAATGGGATGCATGGGGGTTAGAGAGAAGCTTTTTTAGCGTTCCGACTGTTGCGCCAACTGCTCGATATGTATCGTGGGGAGGTTAGATGTAGTAAAAACTATCTTTATGATTCGATGGAGAGGAAAAAAAAGACACGGGAAAATCATCTTTTGGCTGCATCATTACTGCTGGTTTTCCACTGGAAATTTCTATTCCACTTGGAAACATCTCTTTGAAATAAAAATATTTATATAAACCCAAATCAAATTAAAAATGGGAAAACTTAGAAATGGGTTCAGAAAATAGCTTTCTCAGCCCAAAACCATCCCTAAATAAAAAAAAAGCAAAATAATCCCATCCTGCCCCATCAGCATAAACGGTTCCCAACGGTGTGTTTTCGCTAATCAAAACCCACTCAGTAAGTTTGTGCATCCGAACGGAAGCTTCTTGTGGCTCTTTCACCGGCCCAACCTGACCGGATCATGTAAATACCCGGCCGGACGGAGCAAAAAAAAGGGTTACAGAATTAACATATCAGCTGTTAACAACTGTTCTGCATCCGATTAGCCCACATCTCGCGTCTGCCAACGGCCCTGTGAAAGTACTCACCATCACAGCTCCTCCAAACAAAAGCTCCTCCCAAAGCGGCAAACCAGAAGCAAAAAAAATAAAATAACAAAAACACAACCACCTTCCTGTCTTACTTATTTCGGTTGAGCTTCCAAAATCCGGTCAATTTTTCGCCCCCGTGCTGCAGGCATACGGACACCTACTATGTGGGTTAGCGAGTGACCTTCGGAGTGTGGAAATACTATACCACCAACATTGCCCCAGCAAACACCGGGCGGGCTAATTGTATGTTTGCATTATTTGGAACGTAAAACACCCACTAAATCACGAGAGCACTTTTACAGTCCCTGTGCCCAGTGCCATTTGTTGGCAACCTGCGAAAAACTAGTTTTCCATCGTTCAGGGTTAAGCGTGCAATAAAAACCGACCGCCGCACCCGTGGAAACGCGTGCGGATGGCATGGCTAAGGTCAGTGACATGGTGCCACGCCATTTTTCCAAACCCGTTTTTCCGCATTTCCAAATGATTGCTTTAAATATCCCTTTTCATTTTGAAGCGCTGGCGTGTGGTAGACTTTTCTCTCCCACAATCAAACACAATTCTTTCGACTTTCTTGTTTTGGCTTTATCCAACAAGGGGAAAAACGACCCTTTTATCTGATAATTATGTTTGCGGTGGACGATCGTTACCGTGTGTGTGCGTGGCTTTTTTCCTGTCCCCGTTGGAGAGTTTCATTCAAGAAAGGTGCGGTCCCGCTTGACGTTCTACGGGAGAGGTCCCTGTTTTTTTTCTCGCTGTGTCCAAAATCGATAACGACCCGCGAGTAAGTAGCCTTAATTTGATATTCATAATTCATCAGTTGAATCAATATTTTCCTGTCATTTCGTCCTGTGCGTCGTCGTTTGTTCCTGGTGGCTTTCGGACTTGGCAGTGTGCACACAGAGGCTATGTTTGCGATGCGGTTTGCTGTTCCGTCACGATCGAATTCCTTTCGACGCGCAGCACAACTCACGGGAACAAGTACAAGCGGCAAGAAGGAGGAACATTTTTTCACCTCAATTAGTTTCCTCGATACGAGACGGATCTGTGATTGATGATTTGTCCCCGGTACGCGTAATGACGGGCGCTTTCTACGGTTGGGCAACTCATCATCCTTTCACACGCTCGGTACTGGGCTTGATGAATAAAAGGAGAAGCCTTTTTTTTCAAACAGTCCTGAGCTCATTAATTCAATCCTCGTCTATTTACCAGGTTTCGTCCGTTCATGTATCGAAGAAACCGAAACAAATTGGACTAAATTGGACATGATCTAGCGGGCTGCAGAGTATGACTATGATTATTGGATGAGTCTCAAACATAGGTAAAAAAAAGGATTAAGAACCTTATAAAATCGTTTATATTTCGATTGTTGCATTCAGTTTGCGATTCTCATCATCTTTACTTTTCCCAGACATGGATCATGTCTTCGCTGCACATATTTCTAACTGGGTCCCTGCATTTACCACATTTTTGAGTGTATAGCATCACCCCTAGGTTTTTGTCCCAAATTCAGCGAAAAAAAAATTCCCACTCTTTTTTATGTATATTGGAAATGATACAGGAGATACGTGAGATAGTTTATCGTAACATTAATTATTACTTTTATCGCTTCTGATTGTGACCATGTTTTCACTATCTGTAATTTCATAAAATATTTAATCTTCGGTTTCATCAACTTTTCTGCATATGGTACACATTTGGAATGATTTAACAATTACCCAGATTCTAATGCTGCTACATGAGTCGAAAAACCAATTGGTAGACCTTTGGAGTTGTAGGTTCCCTAATCCGTTCAGATTTCGTAAGATTCTTGTCTGAAGTTTCTTTGAAAGGTTTGGAAAGGTCTGTGAAAGTTTACTATTAATCCGCCTGCGATGACTTACCTATAGTCTCGTTCGACGAGGCATCTTCATACAAAAAACACATACACCAACCCACCCTACCGATAATGAGTATCCTTGTCTCAAGCACGTGGACCGGTACTACTCTAGCAGTGTTTATGGTTTTTCTTGGTCCTAACCGATGTTGATGTAATCACTGTTCGCATCGTGCAATTCCGCCATCGACTTCGACATCGACTGTGTTTCCGTCATCGTGTTAAATCAATTGTGGCGACTCGTTTCAAAATAACACATACTTCTGTACATTAAATAATAACAGGGTCCAATAGTTTGGATCTATACCGATCAAGACAGACCATGACTATAAGAAGAAGGGTCTGAGAACCTGGGTTCCGTTTTTGAGTTTTTTGAAAAAGGGCATTCTAGTTGAGATTTTGTCCTAGTACCGACATGTCACCAAACCCGCCCGTTACCGATCAACCTGTCCGGCCGACTCGCATGACGCATATTAATTGGCATTAAAACTTGTCATGACTACACCTCCATAGCCTTTACCTCTAATAATCAGCACCTAATGCATCTAACTCAAATTATAAATGCATCCACTTCCGATAGCGTTTCTTCCTCCAAAGAACAACACTCCTACGTGTATGTAAAACTATTTTACATGTACTTCTACCCTTCGGCGGTGCGGAAGCAGCGGGGAGTTTATTTGTATCCCAAGGCCACACCGTACTGCGTCGGGCACGTCCGCACACGATACCCATCTACATGCGACGCGAGGATCGACATCGGAACCGATGTCTTGGGGATTAGTGATCGTGCCTGCCCCCACTCATCATCGCCTTCCCCGTTTGGGCGCACGGTTGCGGCGCAATAAAAGTTCGCGATCGTGGTATGCAAAAACAAACCGAACAAAAAAACGGACCGGCACGATCGCGTGATACCAACATATGCTCCACTCGAGCCTCCACAAACCGTCTTCCATGGAGAGGGGTTGCTAGAAAAAAAACGAAACAAAATTCCACAATGTATGTGGTGATGATGGCTGCTGATCGCCCGGGCGAAATGTGTTTTAATGGTTGATTGATTGATGCGTGCAGCCGTTTTGAACCGGGTCAGTCTGGTATGTTTCATTCACAAAAAAGTGAACACTGCCCCACCACCACCCTTTAACACCTCATCCTTTCCGCGGCAGATGGGTACAATCGATACGAAGAGTCTATTTCCGTTTCCCGTAATGAACTGTAAATAGCTTGTTAACTGTCTCGCACGATATCGTTACAATTCGGGTTTGTTAGCGTTAATGTCTGTGGCTTCTTTTCTTTTTTTGTGTGAGTTGGAATAAACCTGGCACGACAAATTAACGTCTCACGCATTCGGCAAACGAGTCCAGCGACAAGAGCTGGCCGACAGCCGGCTCCGTGTCAAATGTTTGGCGAAACAAATTGAATTACAATCGATCTACAGCACCTCCGAACGGGGACGGTTACCACAACTCCCAACAGGCCTCTGTAAACGAAAAGAGCTGTGTTTTGTGTGAGCCCGAGCAGCCAATTCTAGTGGTACATAATGGATTCTGAATGCAATCGACACCTTGATGGACGGGGGTGGTGGGGACGTAAAACCGGCTTTCTGCAATTTTATGCCCTGTGTCTCGTGTCGTCTCGTTTCGTAATGCAATTGTTTAACGTTTTGTGGCATACCAGACGGCTGGGAGCTTAATATTAAGCCGGCGTGACAAAGGTCTGGCCATCACGGAAAAGTCAAAACGGGTGGTAAAAACCATTTATTTCACTTTTTATCGTCCCATTTCAACACACTGGCCGGGGATGCATTTCATAATGCCCGACTATTTGCCCGTTTTGTGCTTTTAAAACTAAATTAAATTAATAGGAAATAAGTTTGGTACGTTGATTCACGTTCCCTCAAATAAAATAAAGCCCCTTAAATCTGAACCACAAAATCTACCTACCATACCTCTTCTTGCTACGTCAAACATCAAACCTGTTCCCGTCACCATAACCAAACCTGGAGACCGCGGCGCACTGCGCCTCGTCTTGGAGGAACCATTCCAAAAAAGGAAAGGATGTTT
>KB671864.1:32077-87119 GCA_000349105.1 Anopheles epiroticus
ATCATCACAGCACAGCATGTATCATCATCATCATCAACGTCAACGTCATCGATGCTCTGGATCGATTGTGGTGTTCTGTTCGTCTAATCAAAGCGCAAAGGTGTGTGTGGTGAGCATGACTATGGACTATCGCGTTTGTTCGAGAATTTGACTTTTGGCCAAGTCACCACCAACAAAAACAAACCTTCGGTGTTGTTTGATTTTGAAAATAAATAAAAAAAAACGAAAAAAAAACAAAATTTGAAATATCATTCAGCCGAAAGCCATCAAATCGATCAGAATGATAAACACACGTTACAAAAACTTGATACCTGGCACAGTTTGTGAATCCGAAGGTTCTTCAAAAATCATTGGTCAAAAATCTCATTTGAAGTCATTGTTGACTATCATGAGAAAATTGTTGCATTACATAGCTAGCACATCGATCACGCACGATCTGATGACATTTGCTTTAACAGTCCAAAGTTTACGCCTTCGTCCATAGCACCGTAAAATTGCGCGATGTGTGTCGCTGCCTAATGTCGTTATCTCAAAACACACACTCGCCCGTACTCTTGGTAGGTGAGGCTGGCGGACACACGACAACCGAAATTGCATCGCGTTTCGGAACCAATTTTATGCTTGACTGACATCGCTGAAGCGGAAAATTCTCGGTCGGGTTCGTTTGCTGTTGATAAAGCACCAAAACAGTGTATCAATGGCAACGCGGGCCACGGAGTGTGTTCGTGACGTTGCAAATGAGTAAGATCTTAATCACGACATGTTCGTTCGGTGGTTCCAATATCTCCCAAGCATGGTCGGTCTTATCGGCTGCGAAAGATATTGCACCGCGGGGTCAATATAAAGCCTTTACGGTGGGCCCGCTCAAGACACAGTGTACTGGCAATTGTTGGAAGTTATCATGCAGTCGGTTGCGTTTTCGGTGGCCATCGTGTGCCTGCTAGCTGGCACGGTATCGGGCGGTATTGTGTTCGATCGTCCCTGCCCTACGGATATCTACGTGAAGGAGTACTTTGAGGTGGACAGCTATCTCGGCAAGTGGTACGAGCTGCAGCGCTACGAAAGTGTATTCGAGGAGAACTTTGACTGCGTTCAGGTTCGGTACACGCTAAACGATGACGGTTCGGTACAGGTGTCCAACTCGGCCTACAATCTGTTCAACGGTTCGACGATCAATGCGCTCGGTCGGGCTGTGCTGTCCTACCCGGACGAGGAGCCCCTTCAGGCCAAGCTGAATGTGTCCTTCTTCGGTGCACGTAAGTGGGCTAAATGTATACCGTGGAAGATACATTTTAGGGATTGTGTTGGACCTGAAGCAATCATATCCTATCCTTGGAACAGCGAATGACTTGTCCAACTACTGGGTGCTGGATACCGATTACGAAACCTTCTCGGTCGTCTGGAACTGCCAACCGGTTGGTGAGCAGCAGTCGGAGGAAAGCTTTTGGGTGCTTTCGAGAACGCCAACACTTCCCGCCGATACGAACGTGATGTTCCGGATACATTACATTATGCGCCGCTACATCGATCGTAGCTTGTTGCGATTCACCAGACAGCTAGATGAACGGTAAGTGCTGTTAAATGGGTATGAGTCATCTCATGTTTAATACCTTTTTTTTCTTCGCGGTTAGGTGTCCTGTGTTTTAGTAGGACCGGAGAGGAAGGAAGTCGATAAAAGCAGTACGTAGCAAGGTATTTTTGGACAATAAACTACCAACGCTGATACGTTTTACATCCGATCATTACGATTATTTCGGAGTGCAGTTATCGCGCTTTCCCCTGACACTATCTCAACGTATCTTAATTATTTTATGACCGAAGCTAATCAGCTACCTACAAAACCGTTTCGTAGTATTAGGTTTTATTGTAGACCATGAGAAAATTGTTCGATTACACAGGGGAGATTCTAGTACGATCGAGGGCATCGTTCGTCCGATTGGTTGGGCACTTCGAACTTGGAGGCATCGGCGTACTTCTTCACCAGCTCGTCGACACGCTTCACCACAGCCTCGTCCGTGGGGTAGGTGGGATTACGCGAGAAGATCCAGAATCCAACTGTTATTGGAGGGAAAAGATTGGATTGCGGTAAGGAAACGTGCCTCCCGTCTAGTTGGTTTAGAGCCCAGCAGCTTCTAGATACTTACGGACATTCTTGGAGGTATCGCGGAAGTACGGCTCACAGGACCAAACGACGGCGAACGAGGTGTAGTCAGTGTCCAGCACCCAGTAGTTGCTACGATCGGGCTCTGTTTGTGAAGGTGAGGGAATTAGAATGTTTTGTTTTGAAACAACACCAAACAACACACACTCACTTGCTCCGAAGAAGGCAACGCTTAGCTTGGCCGGCCGGGACGCATCGTCCGGGAACGAAACGACACCCGTACCGTCCGCCACCACGCGCGTATTGTTGGCAAGGTTGTAGGCACCATTCTTCACCGAGATGCTGTTCTCGCCCGTTTTCTGATATTCAGCCACGACGCAGTCCAGATCCTTCTCGTAGAACTGCTCGTACCGCTTAATTTCAAACCAGCGGCCGGCGTAATCGTTGAGCGAAAAGTCTTTCATTGCCGCGACATCCTGGGGGCAGGCGTCGTCCGTCAGCAGCCCAGCAACGCAGGCCACCAGTCCAGCTAGCAGCAGCACGATCGATAACGCACGGGTACGCATGGTTTTGCCGGTGTGTTTGCCTTTTCCCTCACGGAGAACCTTTCGCGGTGCGATCAACAACAAGACTGACCGATGATCGTCTGCTGACTGCGAAAGAGATGACCCTTAACGCTTGGCTGATCCGCAAGCCTCGCTGGTGGTGGTGGTGCTATTTACTTATTGTGTTTGGGATGGGAGTAGAACGATCAGCAAACAGAAGCATTGACCGGTGGTAGCGTCAAGAGGAACGATCGTTTAAGCGCGATAAACTCCAATCATCGCACCTTCTCCTCCTGCCAACCGACTCACCAGTGGCTACAAGTTCTTCGACAAAGACACTCGCTTGCTCTCTCTGAGATCATCGTGAGAAACGACTAGAACAATGTTCGACAGGTGCTAAAACGGAACGGGACGGGAGAAGATCGTTTACAATCGCCAAACAATCCAACAACTCATCTAAACATAAACTCGTCAATAAACAGTATGATCCAGCGACAGGACAGGTAGACAACCGGTTAGGGAACTTTTTTGGAGAAGAGTTCTTATGCGCGATGAGGCAAACGCTTGATGTGTGCACAGCGAGCTTGATCGCTCTTATCGCGCTTGCACACATTTTCGCATAAGTGTTCCAATTGAGTTGGAAGCAGGGAATTGAGCTGGGCAGCCTATATCATCCGCCTCCCGAAGCCGGTTGTCTTGCACTTTTTCCATTCTTCTCTTCCGTCTGGTTCTGGCTAATCTCGCACACTTACTATCGGAGGGTCGGAATGCATGGGAAAGGTTGTATTTTGGCTAACGATAACGATGGCATGTGCTGTTGAGAGATTTTGGGAAGCAAGGGAATGGGACGAGAATTTTGCACGGTCGGAAAACAGTAATCTTTTGGAGCACTTGAGTGGGAAGGTCATGACTACCATTAAACATTAATTTGAAATTGTTTCAAAAATGTATGCCGCAGCGGAACAGCATTTCGTACTAATGTCATTTGATTTTATGTCCGCTGTCTACTGTTACACCTAATTTTAATTTTTATCGGATAGATTTAGCTCTGTTTGGCAATACTTAAGACAAAATCTTCATGCACAGATACATGCTTTTGAAGAGGTCACGATAGTGTCCAATGTATCGGACACACCTCAATGTGCATTCCAGGGAATCCTCTTCTTACAACAGGGACAAGCTGTTTTGGGCTTTCATTACCTTTTATAAATCTTTTTGAATTTAATTGTCTTCCAAAGAATGCAGTACCTTTGATGCACCTATTGGATTCAAACTGCACTTGGCGCTATTTAATGTTCCGAAATGGTTCGATATCAATCTTATTTATTTATTTTTGTTTGTCAGGTCAAGTTTCTAGACATATCTTATCTATGAATAATAATCTAAATCTAATTCCTAGCACTGATTATGGATGGAAAGGTGGCTGTTCTTTGCACAAATATAGAGACACATTAACGTCAAACTGCTCCTGAACAACATAAAGTTCACGACACGATAAGTTGTAGTTGGGTTTGTTTAACAGCACTCAGTCCATAAGAATTTGTCCTGAGGTTCCTTTAGAGTCGCAACATTTTAGTATTAGCAAGGAGACAGGCTGACTAAAGGCTATGAAAAGTTGTCCCTAAAAACCGAAATTGCCAGAAGATTGCCATCCGTCGGTATAGCACCGCATCGTCTCAAGATCATAAGATCAGATGTATATTACGTTCACACGCTTAAGTCCTCTTAAGCTAACCCATCACCAAAAGAAAACTCATGTTTGTTTAATTTTAATTCCTCTAAAGATTACATTTTATTGTCTTCCAGCATAAAACATGGGATTCTTATTCATGGAATAAACTCTTCGGCTCACCAGGAGCGCACCCACTTACTGTGGGCACTGCGGGTAAGCGGTAACTTCGGGATCGATCGTGCAGCAGCTGTAACGTTGGTAGAAAGAAGGCGAATAAGCGAACTGTACCTAATCATACGCGATTTAAAGCGTCCAGTATACTTACAAGTCAGAGTCCTGGATCGTGGGGCGCAGATCGTCCTCGCTCAGGAACTCGTCCACGTATCGCTGAACCTCGGCCTCCGCCTGCGCAGTTAGCTGGGGCGTACGGGACAGAATCCAGGCACTTTCGGCACGCAGCGTGGTGCCCACTCCGAAGCATCCCCACACAACGGCGTAGTTGTCATAGTCCGTACCCAGCACCCAGTAGTTGGCCGAAATATCGGTGGCAGCTGTTGGCGGAACGGGAAGTGCGTGGTTAGTTACATTCCTTAGCACCGGAAGCTCGGAGGTTTCTACTGTACTTACTCGCATCGAAGGTAACGTTCAGCTTAGCCTCCAGCGGGGACTGGTCGGGGAAGGCAACCACGGCACGGCCCACATCGGACTGGCGCACCTGGCCGGGCGGTACCATCATTGAGTTGAACACGCGCACGCTGCCATCGTCGTTGAGCGAGTACTCGGCCGTGACGCATTCGCCGCCGCGCTGGAACACCTGCTCGTAGCGGCGGATCTCGTACCACAGACCGAGGTAGCGGGGCACATCGAAGTTGACGTGCACCGGATAGTCCTGGCAGACGCCGGTTGAGACGAGCTGTCCGCTGGTCAGTCCGACCAGGCCCAGCACGAACGCTGCTGCGAGCAATTGGATGGAGTTCATCGTGGGAAGAGGGCGAACGGCGATGTTCTTCTGCTACGGTAAGACACAGGAGGTAGTTTGTGGCTGACGCTTCCGCAGTCCAACACTTTTATACGAACTTTTCGCAACTGGCGCTGTTATCTAAGGGCACTTAGCAAAGAGACAAGAAACAAGAACAAGACTGAGCGCTCCCTCTGCCCCTCCCCTCGACTTCTGGGCTGGTTACTCGATCTTGGTAAAGGGCGTATCGTAAATCTGCAATTAGAAACCTGCTGATAAGCGACCGCACCAAAACAAGCGAGACCGGGTCCCGTTTAGACAGTGGGCCAATCGGTTTCGGATTGGCGCTTTCGGTGTCTATCTGATCGGAAAGAATCCTTCTAGAAAGTTCCGCTTGTCGCACCGCACCGCCTATCAGCTGTAAATCAGATTTTCCGGTATCAGAAACACGTTGTTTTGGCGTCCATTTGTCTTCTTACTCGCCCGGCGCTCGCAGTAGCAGTTGCGTTTTCCTGCGTTTAGTGTTGTGCGTACGTACGGAATGGACTTTTCTCTGGACTTTCTTAGAAGCAGTAGCGTCAGAAGCGCACTCCTATCTAGCGTGTGCGCGCTATCACCGATCATCGGTGCAGTATCGATCGATTTCGTTTATTTGTGAAATCGATTTTGGGAATGACGGGCACGTGCTTAACCCAATTTTTTGGTTTTGTTCTCATCACGGCTATTGCGTCTGGGAATTTGCGATGCAACCGTTTCTGCAGGTAGTTGAACTTCAATGTTCATCCTCGTGGACAGTTTTTTTTTTCCTGTCGCTGTGAAGGCTGCAGTTTGGCGCCGGAATTAAGCTGTTAATGGAATCGTTGTTCGCTGGGGAGGGATAAGCGCTATCACCAGTTCCAGCTAGACAGGTGTGCTGCTTGGATCGCTATCGCATGGGCTCGGGGGGAAGAAATTATACCTTGCTGGAGGATAGGTGCAGTATGCAATGCATACTCTATCCGTTTGTAAGAGACCTGTATTATCTAAGCTGGTTTCGACCGGAAATTGTACGTCGTATAATTGGAGCATGACTACATTGGCATGGAATCAAGCTCAATATGTGTTTACCTTATCAACTTGCTTTAGCTAGTGTTGCTAAGAACTCTTTGAACAAACTTGAATAATTTTACTGGTTTATGAAAATGAATGATTCATTGGAGCCTTTCAATTAAGCTCTTAATGCTAAGCGCTATTGAAGACGATAACGAATATTTAGAATGCAAGTATCAAAGCATTCGACCTCATCAGAAGCGCCTGGTATCATACACAATGCTCTCCTCGGAGTCATCAAAGAACCTAGGCTAGTATCTGGAGATAGTCTTTCACAAGGCTTCACGAACCACAAACGCCATGACCACCCTGATGCCGAATAAACCTGACCCTAAAAGCAGCATACGGATATCATTGATCGACGTGGGGAGCAACATCCCGCTAGTCCTTCTTCTAGGGGAGTAATTTCGCTGTCACGAAAGCGGCAGCGTCAAGAGACCAGGCTGGCAACATCAGTGGACAGCGGGAGCAGAGTGGCTGCCAGCGGTTGGATTGAAGACAAGGTGGCTAGTACCAGACATCGCAGTCCACTTCTAGGGCTTGGTGTCTGTAGTAAATAGAGAATTAGATACGGTGCCTAGAGTTAGGCAAATAGTTGGAAGGACACAAGAAGGGCGCCATCTTGTACTTAGCGTCATTAAGCCGTCAAACCACGTGGTTTGGGGACAGGGAGAGATAAACATCGCTAAAATAATAAGCATGCATCGCTAGAGACGCACGTCTAGCTTGGGGTGTGGTTGGAAGAAAAATAAACTGTACAGCAAATGATGCAGAACGGCATTCATTACTGACGCTTAAATCATCCAGTATTAATACTTTTTTACTGTGCCTGGCGGTTAGCGATGGAGGTATGCTGGAGGCGTTTATGGTCCCTTGTACGCATCGCTTCTCATACCTCAGGATAATCGAGTGTAGGGTACAATCCTTCACAGTATCATCCCACAAAATTAATTTCGCCAAAGAGCCTCTTGTAAGCTTCGTAATAACACCACCCTTCCTTCTCCTCGGGGTTTTAAAATAGTGAGGGAAGCGACATGCGGCTAAAGTCAAGATAAAATATTTGCGCACTAGTTGTTGCGATAAAAGTAACCTTCTCTGTTAGATAGTTCTCCGGTTGTACTAGTGATCAATTTCGATCGCATTAGTAGATGGTGGGCAGAACGGCTGCCGCTGAAGGTCTCGCCGGCGACTTCGCATTAGATATCGAATTAGGGATGTAATGAAACACGCCTGCCGTGGTACTGTTTTAAGTTTACTGTCCTTTGCGTGCTTTTTGTTTGATTTTTAAGAGCATTCTCTAACTGACTGGATACTGAAGCGGTCTTATCACAAAAAAATTATGATCCCTTTTAACAATGATTTTGAGTTACGAAAAAAGGGCAGTTGACTCACCTTGCCTTTTCTAGTGTTACTAGCACGCCTAAAGGTATGCAATTCAATAATGTTGCTTTGATGTTTTCCAACACTTTAACAACGATTGTTATGAGGATACTCATTTGAACTACGAACCTCAAGCTTTACCATTTGCTACCAACTACTATAGAGGCACCGCTTAAAGCATGATGATTTATTTGTTCGTGTTTTGTTCGCGTTTCGTACCACTGCACATTTTCATCAGTGTGCGGTCAGTGTATTGATGGATAGAAATCCGCGAAATCCGATCAATATCGATGGTTCACCCTGCGGGTCATTACAGGCAACCCGATTGTTAATGGCTCTTCTCCAAGTAACCTCTTCGTTCTTGGTAATGGGTACTCGAAATCAATTACATTATTTACATCCGATGGATTATTATGGTGATTTTTTTTCCAAAAAAAGCTGTCTGCTTCCTTTTATTTGAATGTTTGTGATCTGACTACTCGTAGTTGATGGAACCTGCACAGGGGATCCGTTCTTGAAATATATATATATATCGAAATTGTAGCAACGAATTGAATACACCATTGAAAAGGGGATTTATTTTTTTATTCGGTTGCAACGGCCTGGCCGTATTGCTAAAAGAGGATTTATTACAAGTAAGCAGAAAGAACGAAAATCATAAAATAACAACGACAAAGGCTTATTTCCCCATCCCCCCATTAATACACAGCTCTGTTCAAGGGTATGGAATTAATATTTTAATGAATGTTCAACGAGCGGGGTGGAAGGTTAATTGTTGCTGTTTCATTACTAGCCATGTTTTCAGACGTATTTTACCTTTTGTTTGATTTCAACATTTTCCACATGCTTTTATTTTATTTTCGCTCTTTATGTCTTTGTATCTTGTTGAGGCCTGTTTGATTGCAGATTAATACTTACACATTTTAAATCCGATCATGGAAGTGAATTTCATACACCTTAATGGTAGTGGAAAATTGCAGGAAAATGGCATTTCTTTCATTTTTTACACACACACACAAATAAATAAACTGCAAATTATTTGTTTTGTTTTGGTTATATTATTTCATTTGCATTATGTATCAATTTTATTAATTGTTTTCCACTAGATTTTGTTTGTTCGTTATCGTTTCTGTCTACACGATAGGTTTGTGTTTTGTTTTGCTCTTTCTTTGCTTCGGTTCTAACCTTGCTTGCTGTGCTTTCCGATCTTTATGTTTTTTGTTGACTTCTTCGTGTTTTTTTTTCTTTGCTTGTAACAGGGGCTGTTGCTGGGTTGAAAAATAGTAAAGATAGTACAGGAAAACAGTAAACGTGGGCCTGTGAAAAGAGGTTTCATACTGGGTTTGTAGTTGCGGGCTTGTTCCAATTTCTGGTTTCAATTATAAGTTCTCCATAAAACGGTTTTTATGTTTTCAAAATCACTGTATGTCTTACAACTTTTGCGCTTGATTTACGCATTTTCTTCCTCATCCGTTCATTATGTACACTTTCAAAGCAATTAAAGTTTTAACTTTCCATCGTACTTTTTCTTTCAAATTTTTGCCTTTTTTTCTCACTTCTATTTCAGTTCATTTGGTTGATATAGTTACTTTTTAAACCATTATCTATCTGGCTCTCTCTCTCTCTCTTCTGTATTTTGTTATTTTATTACCACATTTGGCATTAAGATTGCTTTCGAATCAGGAGACTTTCCCTTTTCCTTCACATGTTACCTTCTCGGATGCTGTATTGGCTACATTCTAAAATGATATGGTAATCTTGCTTGCTTCTTGTTTAGTTTTAGCGCTGTTTGCTTCTTTAATTACTCTACTTATCCAGCTCGGTTTTACTTTTCTTTCTTTATGTCCCTGTGTTGTCGTCTGGTAAATTTTTCCTTCCACAGTGAATTGATGCACATTTGCTTTTGCTTTTCCAATTGTTTTCTCTTTTCACTACTCCATACTAGTCGCTATGCACGGGTTCGAAAACATTCAGTCACGATGTTGCCTACGGTGTTGAAATTCTACTGAGGAAAGGGAGGGGTTTTAGGGGGGTCGTTTCGGGAACGGGAAGATAGATAATGTTTTTTTCTAGTACCATTCCATCTTTCTCATCTGCAGAGGGAAGTGTGACGAATACAGGTACAGAGAGTTGGTTGTTCGAAATAGATAGAAATTGCAATTGGAAATTTAATACAATTCAACATTTAATCCATAAGTTAGCAAGATAAACTTGGAAAATAGTTTGCACAGCAAAGAGGAACGCACAAGGCTGAACATGTTCAAACAAAGGCTACAACAATTAAAAAGCGTGATGCAATAAAGAAAAGATTGAGTTGCACCAGTAGTATCCAAATCTTGAAAAAAAAGAGAAACAACACACTGTTACAGGAGTTTTGTTTCTTTGCTTCATTCAGTTTGAGTTCGTATTCTGTTGATGTTTGTTTATTTTTTAAAGTTCTATCACTGTACAAGAGTATTTACACAGGTTTCGGTTTTATTCTATCATTTTCATAATGTCGGCGCCATTTTACAATTACCCGAGATCGATCGGCCGGTTGAGGTTGCTTTCTCAAGCCCTATCTGTTTACTTCTTACAATGGTGAATTCATTTTACAGTGGAAGAATTCAAACAGATAAAAAGTAGTATAAAAAACCTTAAAAGAAAAAGACATAGTATATCAAACTGCAAGCGCAAAATCACAATATGTGAAAACAAAATATAGCATCAAGCAGTAGAATATCAAGTCAACATACTTACACAAAACGCGCGAAATACACGCGATTGATGATAAGCTTGATGGTATGCGCCTTAATGTATGCAACGCGCAACACATGCCAACTTTGCCTACTGTGTCCATTGCGCCAAAGTGAAAACAGTAAGGGCAGCAAGTGAGAAATCTCCCTCAACGCAGGACGATCGGTACCGGGGACGGGTCACCCCAGTCACGGGGGCTCCTGGCCTACCTTTGCATATTACGTACAAATTACAACCACAAGAGTAAACTCGCCGAACGCCACCGTCTGCTTCTCTTACTAATTCTGAACACATAATCTCACAGTTGCGTGATCGTGTGAACCAGAGCGTGAACGCAAACAAAACCGAGTGTGTACTTAAGCGAGGGCAACGAATCGCCGGATTCTTTGCCGGAAAAGGGAGGGTTTCGTCTGACAGGGAGGAGTGTTGATGGTGTGGATCCTTATATACAGATGGAACACACTCCTGCTACTACGTCGCTCTACTTCAGCTACTACTACTATTGCCCCAAAACCTGTCGTCACCTGTTTCATTTTAGGATACGTGGACTGTGCTCTCGCAAGGATTTGCAGATCTGTGCGCTTGTGTGCGTGCGTGTGTGTACGTGTGTGCGCCTGTGCATTTACAGGGTTTTGTGTGTTCTGGTCTATAAGATACGATTATGGTTAGGGAAAGCTCTCAATCTGACTGCCATTTTTAAGTACACCTAGCACACTTGCCCATTCTCCTAATGCACATACACACCACCACCACCCCCACCCCCACCCCACACACACACACACACACATACACAAGTGAACAGAGGCTTTTTGTTGCAGTTGTTCGGTATCTGTACACAACTAGTTACGGCCTCCTCTCTTGCTAGCCTCAGGAAGGAACCGGAAAACAGCTCACTACAGCGGTTTAGACATGATTGTTTGCTATAGACAGTCTCTCTTCCGGACACTGCTTTCCAGATTCTCTCCCGGTGCTTCACCTTCTAAAACTGTACACAAACTAAGCGTTAAAGAAACTGCCTATCACTACACCTGTCTGTCTACTTCCTGCTAAGACTACTCTCACTGCAAAACACCGACCCCGAACGCAGTCGGTATTGGGAGTGATATTGACACTAAAATTAAAATCACATTCTTGGTTGTTTTTTGCTTCTTCTTCTTCATCATCTTGCTTCTGCTACCGCTAATACACTCCCTACGATACTTTCGTTCTTTCTCTCTGTGTCTCACTGTCGCTCTAATTCCTAATAACAGGGACATTCCGCCCATTTTACAGCGCCATTTCCGACTGTGGACAAGTTTGACTTGTCTTCAGAGCAGTATCTTGCCGTATACAATACTGGATATGAAGGGTCCGGGTACGGCAGGCTTCTCTCAAGAGTCTACCACCATCGTCGACTGCGCGGCTGACGGTTGCTGCTGCTGCTGCTGCTGCTGCTGCTCCCCCTTTGGTGCGACGGCGTTGTTGGTGGTGGCCACCGAGTTGGTGGAGGTTGAGGATGGGACAGGACGTCGATGGCTCCAGCCCGCCACACTGCGGTTGGACGTTTGCGTGTGCTGACTGTATCCCGAGTCGGAACCGAAGCTGGAGTCGCGCGAGTAGATCGAATGGCCCGGTCCACTGCCGGCAGGTCCGCCCGGTCCGTTACTGCCTCCACCACTGCCACCATTCCGGAAGGTGGTAAACTGGGGCAGGATGTAGGGATGGTAGGCAACGCCACCGGTGCTGCCGGTGCCGGTGCTCCCGCTGCCCCCGCTGCGATCGCTGTACGTGTGCGATAGGCACCCATCGTAGATGAGGCCCTCGTGGAAGACGGGCTCGTGGTAGATGTACTGCGACGGGTCCTGCGGTGCCGATATCACTGCCAGTGGCGCCTGCTGCTGCTGCTGCTGCTGATTCCCATTGCCATTTCCATTTCGTCCGCCACCGTTTCGCCGTGGATTCGTTCGGGAGCGTCCACTGCCACCGCCGTAACCGGGCAGCAGTGGGGCCGCCACCGGTCCCCGATGTCCATTCCGAAAGATGGTGGACACGCCACCGATCGGGCCAGACGATGCGGACAGCTGCGCGTTGATGCGGTTCCGTCGCTCCACCGGATCCAGCACCTCCGCCGCACCGTCATCGATCGTGGTGTAGTAGTTGGGCCGGCCACCGATCGAGTTGTTGTTCAGACTGTTCAAATGATGGCTGTGCGCGTGGTGCGGATGGTGATGGTGGTGATGGCTCGTCGCGAGCGTATGATTGTAGGCGGGTGGCGGCATCGTCATCAGGCCCCGATCGTCGTACATCGGCGGAAGCACAACCGGATCCGGTCCACCGTCTAACGTGCTGCTAGCGAACGGTGCTGCTGCTGCCGCTCTCCGTCCGGATCCACCCAACGTTGCCGGATGGTGTTTCCGCGAGCGAAACAATCCCACCACACCCCCATTGCCGTTGCAATTCGTACCGTTGCCGTTGGTGGACACGCCGGTGCCGCCATTATTGTTGTTGCTGCAGTTGCTGCCGTTGTTGCCATTCCCGCATTCCGTGCTGGAGTTGGAGTTGCGGTTGCTGTTGCTGGCACTGCTGCTACCACCGCTGCTGTTGCCGCTGCTTCCATTGTTGTTACCACTGCCGGCTGGCGGCCCGTTGGCCGAGCCCGGCCCACCCCGATGGTGATGATGGTGCAGCGGATGATTATTGTCATTCCCGGACGAGGACGAGGACGATAGGAGCGAGTTGCGTTCGGTGCGGTTTCGCTCCAGGTACGACGACGTCGAACCGGTTCCTTCCGCTCCTGGGCCTGCCGTCGGTGCGACCGGCGCCCCGTTGCCGCCGTCCGTCACGGGCATGGTGGAGGCGGACGCGGTCGTGACGGCACTGTTGCTGCTGCCACCGTTGCTCCGATCGTGGTAGATGGTGGCGACCGTGGTACCGCCACCGTCCGACGGGGACTTGTGGAAGGACCGATCGCCCGGCAGGCTTAGCTCGTCCTCCGCAAAGTCATCGTCCGACTGGATCGGTGGTTCCGAGTCCGTGTCCCGCCCCGGACCGTGCTCCAGCTCCTCGTACACGTTGTCGTGCGATCGGTACGGATCGGGACCGGGCGACGAGCAGATGAAGAGCGGCGGCGACCGTGGCATCGGATATCCGCTCGGATAATGGATCTGTTTTGCGTGCAGCTGCAGATGGGATGAGAGGGAGAGAAAATGAAGAGAATCAACATTAGTTGCAGGGCAGCTATGCACTGTAGCGCATCAAACAGACAAAAAGGTTCTCAAGAGTTCTCACACACTTGGTTTCACACTTCACAGCACAAAGCAGCAAGCAGCGCAAAGCGCGCTGTTGCATCGCGATAAAATCACACAACAATCCTTACAACGCGCATTTCCCTCCCTTGTGAGATTCCTGCCGTGTCAGGCCTAGAATGGTTCCCACTTTGGGCGTTTGCAACGCACGATGCATGAAACACAATGGAGTGAAGAGAACGCTCTACAGCCTCTCGTGAGCCTTTTTTTTTGTAGAGGTGTGATTTTAGCTTCAATTTTCCAACCCAAGAATTGTCCATTGTTAACGCGCCTTTTAACGAAAATCTTTTCGAGAAGTGCTTCAAACTTTTCCCTCGATATGGTACAATCGAAATCTTGCGAGAGACGAGACGTTGCTGCTGCTCTAATGGTATCAATTCATTCGAATAAAAAAGCTTCCCCCAAAGTCCATTAAAGCCAGGCAAGCAGTAAGCAAAGTGCATTAGAGCAAAAGTTGGAGCGTCGATGTCGGAGTTTGCACAATCTTCTGGTTGGAGCTGAGAAGCGAAGAAATCGATTGAGAGTGTGAAATTCGAACCACTGCTGCTGGGTAAGTTTTGTGTTAACAGCCATCTTCCCTTCACCGATAGAAAGTCAACGGATGCGCTGGGTAAATAGTTCGGGACAAAACTGGACCAGCTATTGGCAGGGATGTGTGTGACACGATAAGAAGAACCGAGGATGCTGCTGCCTGTTTGCATGATACCCATTCTCTTTTGTGTCCCCAAAACGGACACACACACACCCACACGGGCAAAGAAAGTGTAACTGAATTTGCCCTCCATTCAACTGCGCTGTGCTGCCACACACTCGAGTGGCTTTCGGTACATACTCCGAGCGCTTGCACCAGCAACTTCCGGTCCCTTCCCTAGCTTACTCACCCATTGTGTGCATGTGTTGGCATGCTCTATACCGTGGTGTTTGCCGCTATGTATCCTTTTTTCTCGGTTCTGGAATAATGGAACCATTCACGGACCTGCTGCTACTACCCTCCACGGAACCTTCCACCGCAGCTTCCCCGGTTCGAAGGGATGAGCAGTTTGTGTGGCTGACGTTTGCAAGCGCCTTACAAACACTTACACATCCGGGTGGAGGAAGGCGGGGAGCGTGTTTGATTTTGGCCACCATCACCACTCCATGGGAATGCACACCAGCAGCGGACACACAATTGTGCAGTAAACTCGTCACGTTTGCGCTTCCCTTTGCGAGAGCTTCCACGTTTTGCTTATGCATGCAGAGGCACTGCTGCTTCCCCACACGCGCAATCCCTGAGGATTGTTGGGTGAAAACTATATTCTTAAAAATCTCGGTGAGTTCACTTCTTTCGCTCTCTGCACCCCATGCTTTCTCCCTATTTTCCGAACGATGATGTATCTATCCAGTTCCAGGGGGTTTTTCACGATTCTCGCTTTACATTTACAATTTACTTTTGCACGTGCACAACAAAAGAATGCACTTTATGCGCGACGGTAGGCAACACAAATAATGTGCAGATATGTGCAGCTGTGTGTCAAAGGGGGAAAACCGATCAGACAGGATGGACACACTTGTGCTTTAGTGGTTGGTTGAAAATTTCACCAAGAAAAGAATTGAGTGTGTTTGCTTCCCGATGTTCACAATACCATAAAACGTAATTTATATTCCATATTTTCTTGCAAAATAAAATGCAAAAAGTGTTGTAAATCGGTGGATGCCGCGAACTATCCCATGTGCCTATGCAATTGTACACATGTGGTTGCAAATACCTTCATGTTTCCCCCCGGGTAGTGTAAAACGAGCTTCAGTACAATATTCTGTAACTCACCGTTAAGTGTATGTACATATATATATAATGTTTGGGAGAGGGTCACAGCCCAGCACGCGGGATAAGGTGTTGAAAATCACAACGATGGAAATGCGCACGGTGCGGAGCGGAGGGTGACTGGTAGGTGAATTGCTGTACCCGACATGGTCATGACACAACAACAACAAACACGTACTCGTCCGGGACCGGGAATGAATGGGCAGGTTGATTGTTCGCGCCATTTCCGGATATCATTATGTGCCGTAAACGAACACGAGCAAGATAAGAGGTTGCTGCTGCTGCTGTTGCCACTGATTTCCTATGCCAAATACCTATTGTTGTGTTCGCGTGAGGTACACTCCAAACTTGGCTCCTTCCTCCCTTCCCCAAATGCACACCTTCATCTCATCTCAGGCAAAGTGAGAAGCACGGCCGGAGGGAATTTCGGGTAGTGTTGGAATCTGAATTTGGAAAAGCATTATGATAAGTGTGGTGTATTCAATGTACCCCCAATGTGTACTTGGCACGAGGACTCTCGTTCGCGAGAGAAGAATTGAAATGATTACCAACAATAGGGGGAAGAGGGGTCGGGGTGGCAGGGAGAAAACATGATCATCCACACGATCTCAAACGATCGCTCTTGAGGCGCGCAAGCGAAGCGAAGACATTGTCCGTGTTTGGACAATAAACATCGTATCAGACATTACCACTGTGCAAACAATAGGACGGGCCCACTTGAGCGTGAAGTTTGTTTAATGTTTTTATCTAACGCGCCAACCAATGGTGGATCGGTTGGAGTGTGTGTTTATCAAGGCTTCGGGCTAGATAATCGCCGTTAGGCAGATGGCTATTTTGGCCGGCGATTGGGAAAGACTGGCTGGTGGAGAACACTTGTGAACATCGCGAACCCGTCCGTCCCGTTTTTGTGTGAGCGATGATGAACATCATTTCCCCCAAACGTATGGTTCTCGTCCGCCGTGTGTGGTCCCTCTGCTCGGACGAAGAAAGACCGGGCATGGCGCAACACGGAATAATACCACCCAAATAGCTTGTGAGCGGGCGTGCGCGCGCGCGCCAGAAAGCTTGTCCCTATAGTACGTCCCTTCCATCGGTTGTGCCGAGATGAATTCCTGTTCTCTCTCTCTCTCTCTCGAGCTGAAGAGGATCTGGCGCACCGGAGTCGTTCATCATAAGAGTTTCGTGCGTGTTGGCGGATGCGGAGTAACGGTGGCGGTGGTGGGCGTGTTGTGGCTGTTGTTGTTGTTGTTGTGGTTGTTGCTGTTGTTACGCCTTTGTTGATATTAAATGGCAACGGTGGGGTTCGAGAGGACCGCGTGCTTCTTCCTTTCAGGGAAAGAATTCTTTTTCAAAAACACTCACCACCGACACCTTCTCCCGGTCGGTGCGCATATCGTTTTACGGTCTAACGCGTCCAAGCCCGGGCAAAAGGCGCGTCGCTAGATCGGTGGCGATCCTTTCCGCCGGGATCGGCCCTCTCTTTCCCCAGATATCACCACCCTCCCCAGCCCTATCAGATGTGTGACGATCGCAAGCGATTGGAAAGCCTGCTGCTGACCAGAGGAGGTAGGTTAAGGTTTCGGATGAAACTAAATATTGTTTGTTTGGAGTCGTGTCTTGGGGCGTGTGAACGCGTTACCCACCCATTTCCCCGTCCCTCTCGGAGACCTTGGCGGGTGGCAGGGAGGTTTTGGGTTGTCTATCAAACTCTGCCTGGTGTTTCCAGATGAAAATATGCAACCTGATGTGCGAAGACGTTGAAAGGTTTCACACCGGGGCGAGCTTGCCCTTCTTTACTGTAAAAACTTCCCTCGCTGAAGTGATCGAACAAGCGCGTACAAGAGAGAAGAAAACAAACCAGTGCTTTTCAGAGGATCTGGTATGGAGGAACCGTAAGGTCTACGAGTTGGAAATTAAGCTCGTTTTCTCAACGATTGGATAAATGCCTATTAGATTTTATGTTGCTGTTGGGAGGGCCGCTTGTTTTCTTATGGTTATCAATTTTTAGCTAATTTTATCCGCCTGTCCACCACAAAAAAAAACTGAGCAGCTGCTCCTGCTGTGATCGACACGACCAGCGTAGATAGAGCGCGTCCAGAGAGCTAGCTTGAACAGCCTTCTAAACGCTATCGGAATAATTAGGAGTGATAAGCGTTTGAGACGATCCACGTAACGTGCCCGATCTGGGCTCCGCTCCACCTCAAAGCGCGGCGGATCACCTTTATCCTAATAAATTCCGTCCAACATATATTGCGAGGCGTATACAGTTGTTAATTAGTGGCAACGCACCGCACCATCGGTGCCTATCCATCGCGCGAGCGAGTGCACACCGATCGCGCGCAGGTTCGCACAGCATGACAGCGACATGGCACACCGACAGCCACACGAGGCGAGCGAGACGCGCATGGAGTCCGCTTCTCATTCGTCGGCGGGACGGCCCGCGGGAATAAACATGTTTGACAGCATTATTACACAGACACGAAATTTGATCATCACACGCCAATCATAATTCGCTTCGCACTCACCCTTAACGCGATGCGACACAGCGGCCGCCTGGGTAAACCCCAGATTTCTTGGACGTTGTGTGGCTTTGTGTGGTGCCGTTAAAAAGCTTGCCTGACCTGCCAGCCACACGCAGCAGAGGGTGCAAAAAACACGGCAAAGGAAAAATACACCCCGAGGAAGAGAAGAGACAGAGGGAGAGAAAGAGAGCTGGCAGTTGGTGTAGATCTTCCAAGAGCCTTGAATCTCACACACTCAGGGAATTGCTTGGGAGTCGTCCCTAGGCGAACGGTAACGGCAGAGAAGGGAAAGGATTACGTCTTGAAGGTTATAGGACCAACGGTGCTGCTCCTTCGAACTATCTTTCTTCTCCACTGGTGTGTGATGGGTAAACGATCTATTCACGCACGCGAAGATCGCGCTCTTTCTCCACTTCTTGCTGGACCTTCCCGAGCCCAGCTGGTACCTGCAGACCACGGACACCACGAGGGCATTGAAGTAGAAGCAAGAAGAGGTCAGCATCGGGTGAGCCTAATGAAATGTAAATGGAAACATATAAATTAACCTCTCCCAGACGAGCCCAGGACACCTTCTTCTGGCACCCTCCAAAAATTATTAAGAAACAACCGAAAACGTCGCCCGCTATGCGAATGGAGCGCGGTCGTGCGGTGCGCGCGCTGTGTCCTCCGATGAGATATCTTACTCATGGAATAATTCAAATGCTCGCACAGGCAGGGCGCAGCAGTGTGGTTTGTCTTTGGCTTGCGCCTTTGGAAGTTCTAATAAAAGCGCGACACCTGAGCACGCTTTCAACAGTGCGCGCGGAACTTGGCGGGCCGGTGGGGTTTCGTGGAATTCACGTCCCAAAACCAAAAAAAAAAAAAAACGAAATCTTCACATTTCTTCGTCGAAGATCGGATGTGGCAGCAGCAGGGAAGAAACAAGGAAATATGATATGATATGGTTAAATTTTCTTGCGACCTACAGCAGGGGGAGTGTTATCTGTGTGGTTTCCATCATTTTCCGGCTCGATTATTATATCGTCCCCGTTTGCCGTTGCGTTTGGGCTGAGTGTGAGACGTGATTGAGCAATGGAAACAACGTCTTAAGTTTACCTTTAAGATCATTTCGAGCCAAGGCAAAAAAGAAACGGAACGTCGAAGAAGGGAAGGAAATGTTTTATTATAGAATTCTGCCACTGAAAGTTCCAAAAGAAGGGTTTTTTTGTCTGTGTGTTACGTCTCTTGTCCGTTTCCTTTTCTCAAGCTCCCCTCCGGGCAGCTTCTGCTTTGTGGTTGTGTGGTGCATTTAGTTTGAAGATTTCTTCCCGCGTGAAGGATGGATGAGGTGCGCTTTTTATGTACGATGCACGGCTCAGGATGCAATGGCACACGAAGAAGTGACACCGTTGTCGTCGTCATACAAAGGCTTCAGGTTTCACAAACCTGCGCGCCTTGCGCCATTGATCCTTTCCCTTAACCAAGCGAGTTGGAACGAAGAGGCAAAAAGCAGGCCACGATAAGGTTCTGTGCAAATTCCGTCCCGAAATCGCCGCACAAAGACGAACTGGATGTGCAACAAGAACGAACGATCCAGCGCTCCATTGTGTGCCGGAACCGGCGCGGTGAGGGCTTTTGGAAGTGGTTTGACATGGATTGTCGTAATATTATGACAGTTTATCCCGGTGGACAGCTCAAAATCAAAGGACAAAGACGGCTGGGCTTTTGTTTAGCTTAGGCGTACGCTGATCCCTCCTCTTATGGTTTGACATATTCACGGAGAGAAGATCACATGATGCTTGTTTTTCTCGCGCTATCACAAACCAGTTAAGCAACTGAAGGAATTGAAGATTTGTTTTCCGCCCAATGTACGCGCATCCGGAGTTCGCTGTAGCGAAGACACAGTTGTGTTGTGACAGCTACAGACAGCGAAACTATACTTCTCTATTTTTTTTTTTTGGCTGATCTGTCACACAACGAACAACTAGGCAAAGATCTAGCGAAGCTATTGTGTGACAGTATTGTTCGATTGTCTCGACAAACCGCTGAATATGCCTCTTGTTCTGAGACCTTTTTCGGTTGTCTGCAAAAAAAAAAACAAACACTTCCTTTCCTTCACTTTGAGTATGAATCACAACGGTACAAACATCGCTTTCCACTCCAAGGTTTCCGGGGTGGCATTCTTTGGTGGCATCCATGTTGGGCCAACACACGCCAAAAAGGACGGGTTCTTCGCTCAAAGTAGCAACGAACGATCGCAGACGGATGGTAAGTTCGATTGCGTTTTCCAATTCATCAAAATTGGACACATTTTTTCCGGCTCGCTGAAGCGATGAAAACGGGTTTGAGAGTTCAGTAATAATTAAAACAGAATAAAAAGAAAGACCACAAATACACATGACACGTTTTGGACACTGTGTATGTTACATGTTGATTGTTCTTCCCATGACGTTGAGAACTGCAACGTTTCTGGTATGACGAGGACTGGAAACGCGTCACGCATAACAAGGCTGACGCAGTCAATTGCAGCATAAAAACAGACTGTGCGCGCAAAAAAAAGCACCCGATATGTCAGAAATTAAAAATTGATTACTGTAACAACTGGCACTGGCATTGTGCATTGTGGGCTTCCTTAACATTCACCCTGCGATTGCAGCGCGCCCGACTCGCCCGATGTGTGTGAGGTGAATTTTTTAATTCTAACCTGCCCTGGCCCCTTTCGAAAATATGTCACTTGGCATTATCCAATTTAAAATGATTTAAGCGCAATCTGACAGCAGCAAATTAAGTTGGACAACGGAGCGAGTTAAGGGAGTGCGAGTATTTTTTTCAAAAGAATTTTTAACGTGAGAGAAGTTGTGTGTAGTTCGTGCAGGCGAAAGAGAGAAACCTGGATGTCTTTTTGAGATGGCTTTTTTAAAAAAAATCTGTACCCCACTTACCTCCATGTTGTGAAGATGGTGATGATGGTGATGATGCCGCATAACGAGCGGATGGTGTCCTAAGTGTACGTCCGGGTCCTCGTACGTCACCGAGTGGGTCGCCGACACACCTGTCGCATCGAGATGGGGCGGTCCGCGGGTAGGCGTCTTGCATGGCAGGAAGTTTTGAACTTTTCGTTTGTGTCTGGCGGGAGAAGAGAAAATGGGAAAGATCGAACACGGTTCGAATTAATCATCACTGTCGCACACAAAAATCCGAGAGAAAAGCGAGCGGGAGATGTTGGGCAGGCGGGTACGGGCTAAAGTTTTTGTTGAAGTTAATTAATGTGCAGTGCGGTATGAGATGCGATGTGGTGTGGATGCTGAACCGGCGAGTTCCTGAGTTCCCGCGGGACTGTGAACTGATGTGCTGCTTTCGAAATGAGCCACCAGACCGCACCGCACGCATTATTGTGTTGCATTTAATTTCACCCGCCTGCCGGCCGTAAGGAAAAGCAAATGTCAACCGCACCCGAACCCGAGAACATCGTAAACACCACATTAATTTCTCGCTTCATCCTGGTTCGCCCTTTGCTTCTAGCTACTTGAGCCGCACTCTGTGTGTGACACGCTTGAATGGAAGGGGAAGATGAGAACGACGGTTGGGACTTTACAGCAGAACGGGCGCGAACGGTAGTAATTAGAGCTGTAAATTAATTCCACTCACAAATCCACTCTTGCACAGTCCCCGGTTCATGTGGTATTCCCGGCGGGATTTTGGAGTGGCTTCTGGGAGTGAGCGAACGAAGGTATCCTTTTACCCGGCCCGCGTTCTCCTCAAGAAGAATCCGTTCGAATTCCGTTCGATGGCAAACCCCTCGCCCGCCCAGTGAGCTGGATGGTACAATAATGCACAATGCGCTCTTTCGGGATCGTTTTTTTTTGTTTCCCTTCCGTTGGCACCTCAGCCGGGGAGACTAATTAACATTCTAATTATCATAAGCACGCGACAGAGAAGAAGCCAAAGAGCGCAAAAATGTGGTTCTCGTTGGCTGGTTGCTCTTTAGCACCTTACTTGGTCGTCGGTTTCGATACAGCACACTCTATCACGCTATCACTACCACAAAGTGAAGTTTTAACGCTTTTCTGCCCCATTAGACACTAAGTTTGCTTAATAATGCCCTCCACCCGGCACGCCCAAGCGGGGAAGTGGTAGTGTTGCTTACTTCAAAAGGAAGAACGCCAACAGGACATCTTCAAAGTGACATTCTGCCCATCCACCTTCACTGAATCTGTAAAGGCGAAATATCGATTCGGTGATGGAAAGGAAGCACCACCACGTTAATCCTTCACAAAATCCCCTGGGCCCCTGGGCCAATGCGTTTTCTTCCGAGTGGGCGGGAGGGTATCAGGTTGACGCCACTACACCCATCATCACACGCATCAACTGTCGCTCAATCCGCTCCGGCAACGGCTTCAACGGATCGAGCATGGTGACGGCATGGTGGTTCAAGTTAACGAACCTGCCTTCATCTTATTTAACGCTTGACAGAGTCCCTTCGCCCCATCGAAAGGCAGCACACGCTGCTGCGTCATTTCTTCTGCACAACGGTCGTCCTTGCCCAAAATCGAACGATGACGGTTGGAAGAGACCAACGGCAGCAAAGGCTCAACGTCCGCACCAGCAGTAAAAAGGACACGCCGACTGCCGCCTTCAAGCAAAACGAAAAAAAGAAAACAAATCTGACAAGTAAGTAACAGCAACAACATTGGGTTATAGCGAGGATACACTCATGCACACAAAAAAATGTCACATCAAATCAAATTCATATCACCGCCGGTTATGAGGTCAGACGAAGCTGACAGGCCGTGGGAAGGATACGCTTCGCGGAGCGACAGATACAGACGATTTCGATTTTCCCGGACAGCTATGGGGACAGATATCGCACACACCGACCGTGCGTTGTGTAAGCGTGGGTAAGAGAGGCGAAACAGATTGATGGATGATAGTGTGTAGCAGCGGGGAAATAAAGTCACCATCAATCCGTACCCATTCCCATGAGGCCGCTAGGGGAGAGCATGTGATACATGAGCAGTCGCTTTAGTGTATCGGCAGTGTTGCTGACTGTGTTGGGACACTAACACTTCGATTGATTAGTACACTCGTACCGAGTTGTGCTCGATGTACACTTCATTGGACATTCGTACACGCCAACTGATGACATTTACTTTAACATACTACACTTCAACTAAGCTACCTTGCTGCTAATGAAATGGTGTAACGTTTCAAACCATCTTCCCGAAGAGTGGCTGGAAAATTCGATTCTTAAGGAACGGGGCTGAGCTCACGCAGTGTTTGAGTAAATATTTGATTTATCCTATTACTTACACTTGACGCCCCGCCAGTGCCTCGGACAATCGATCGATTAAGGTCAAATGTCAGCAGGTCGAGAACGGGAAACTGTTCACGGCAAGAGCGCCCTCTAGCGTCAAGAGCGATCAGGATTAGGATTGAGCAGTGTGTACACACCTCCCCCGTCCAATACTTCAACGCCGCACAGTAAGAAGAGCCTTTAGGAGGCTGGCTAAACGGCAGAGGACGGACACTCTTTTGTTCGACTATTAGCGCACGGTTGACTTTGGACGGGGAGCTCCAGACCGGGCTCCAAATAAATGACACAAACACACGGGGGTGCTAAAACGCCGAAAGCAAACAAGTGCGCCGGTACCTTGATTGCAAGATACGGGAGACAGCTCCTTGTCTTGTCCTTTCCCCCCGGCGAGCCGGCTAGTAATCTCTTCCCGCTGTCACTAAAAACTCCTGGACAGGAAAAGTACCCTCCACGGCCCGTCAGGCTCGTTGACGGACGCGCGCCGAGAGCTGCAACGGATCCGTGAAGGATTTATAGTGCAATTTTCCCTGCGCTGCTGTCCCGAGCGCAACCAATCACTGTGTGGAGATCTCTGTGCTTTCCGCTTCCCGGGGTCGGGTCATTTGACGTCTTATCACATTGCCACATGCTGGAAAAAAAGCGAACACTTTTCCCGGGTGCCCCTCGCCCCCCCCGGGCCTCCTCGCTCTCGGGGAGAAATTTAATAAAGTTAATTTATCTACCGTGCGACAGGCCAAGCGACGATGCCGGGGCGTCTCTTTTTACACCGCTTCCTCCTTCGAGACGCCGTGCGGAAAAAGACGGAAAAACTGAGCTCTGAAGCACTTGGTCGCTCTCTCCCTCGCTCGCTCTCTGCCTGTTTAAGGAAAGTTTTTCACCCAGCAGCCACCTTTGTGCACAGCACCGGGTATCACCGCTAGCTTTATGTGTGATGACCCAACGGGTGGATGTGTGTGTGTGTGTCTTGACTTTTATTAAACTCGGAATAAACTTTCCCAATTTTGCCACCCTTTTATTTTTGTCGTGTCCTTTTCCATGCAAGAAGAAAAGGAAGGTTATGGCCTTTTCCGGCTTGCCTGCTTGCACGAGCGCAAGGTTGGATGCACCCGGGAAGCTTCTCGAATCTTTGGATGAAGAAACTTAAAAACTTAGATGTATATCCGCACCAAGGTGTTATATCCGAGCGTTCTACGCCGTTACCAAGGGGGGGTTAAATCGGAACGGGAAAGTGTCCCACTGTCTAGGTGTGTAAAAAGTTAAACTAAAGTCAATTTTCTCCTTGGTTCGCCTACATCCCGGTGAGCAAGGAAGTGTGTGTGTGAGAGAGAGAGAGAGAGAGAGTGCACAACCGTCCGGGGTTCAATGTTTGCTGTAAGCATTAAAACCGACCAGTCCCCCGGTCGACATCCGGTTACCTGGGTGTGAGTGTATGTGTGTCCAGGGCGTTTTTGGGTGTGAACAACGTCCGGTGCAAAATCCGGACTCTGGTGAAACCGTTCTAAGGCAGCAGCAGCAGCAGGAAGGAAGGTGTATATCATGGCCGGATTTTCCTTTGACCAACACAAACCGGATAGAAGAAGCAAAAAAAAAATCCCTTGGAAACCCTGAAATCAATGACAACTATTTGGTAGCTCAAAGTTTTTCACCTCCCCTACCAAAAACCCCAAATTTTTCTGTTTCGCTTGCCGGAGAAAACTTGCAGCCCAGAAGGCAGAACAAACCCGACGACAACAGACACCCGCAAAGGTTGAACCTGTGTGATTGTGTCTGTTGTGGGCAAGAATTTTTGGGATGAAAGTTTCATCAACCTTGATCCTTTGGTGCTTTTTTACCGCAAAGGAACAGTGTGTGAGTGTGAGGACGCATCGGAACAGTCTATCGAAGGGCATACACAACCGATGTATTGAAAGAGAGAGAGAGAGAAAAGAGCAAAATTGGATGAAATTGGTCGGTAAAAAAAAGGCAACGGGATGATCCATTTTATTTTACGTCAAAACTCCCGGTGGAAAATCTCGACACCCCTGCGGAAAAATTCCCCCACAGAAGGAGAGAAAGAAAAGGCAGGAATTCGCACAGCAAGAAGAGACAGCAAAATAAATGGCCAGTTTTAGCTAGCTAATCCTTTAAAGCCGAAACGGATACAGCTTTAATTGTGGCAAAGCTTTAGGTTTCCGCGAGTTTCCGGATGAGAGCCGGAAAATTTCTTCTGAAACAGGAAGAGAGAGAGAGAGAGAGTGAGCAAAGAAGTGACCAAGAGCACGATACACTTCATCACCTTTTCGGCGGGCGGTTGTATTTGAAAGCGATATCCGGTCAGCTTCCGCCCTTCTTTTAAACCGCGCGGCTTAGAATTGGGATTAGTTGTGTTCCGTCCCCAGTCCGCACAGCCCCAGTAAAGACCGGAAAACTGTGCGAAAAACTCATTCATCCGCGACCGGGCGGGCAGTTCCGTTTGGCTTTCCCTTTATAGGTTCCGGTTTTAATTTCTCGTCCACCGAAAAATGCGAGACAAGGGTTGACATGTTTCATGTTTGCCGGGGGCGCGCAAGTAACAGCTTGTGGACACAATCGCATTTCCACCTCGAACGAAACCCAAACCTTTTCAAGAAGGAGGAAGAGAGGAGAGGATGGTGGGTGGTAAGGATGGCAAAAAGAAAAGCGGAAAATAGAAAGCGGGGTTGATTTTCGTCGCTGCAAAAGGGGTGGAAAGGAAAAATAAAAACATTTTACGCATCCTTGGCAAAACAATCCGATACGCACATTGCAAGCATTAGAGAGAGAGAGAGAGAGGAAAAAGGGACTTGAACCAAGGATAGTGTGTGTTGGTCGCACAACTGTTTCACAAAATGTTTTCCACCTCCTGCACTGGAACCGGTTACGGAAACCGTTCTTACTCCGCCGCGTTTTGTAATTAAGTAAAGCGCAAAAGTAGAAGAAATGAAACGAAAATAATTTGCATACTGCAGCGCAAGATGTTACCGTCAAAAATGTTGCACAGATTTCTTATCCAACAAAATACCCAAACACACCCACACACGCACAGACACAGGAAGAAGATAACATTACCACATTTACTTCCCAACATTTCCCTTTCCTCCCGCTGCTCGCCGCTCACAGCAGCTGTCATCTGCATTTGTGTGTCGAAAGTTTTCCCCAACCCAACACACCGAAGGGGACGAAGAGGTTGCTTTACTTGTCTTGTCTGTTTGTGGACGCCACGGGAACGATGCAACCACCCGGGAGAAGAAATGATCGGGTTTGAGGGGACGCCGGACGCATGCGAGGAAATCCGCATCCTGAAAATCCTTTTAAACACGCAGTCGATTGCAAACACCGAAAGACCGCAGCAGCACTGCTTTACGCCGCTGTGAGGTGGTGCCGAACTACCGAACCACATCACCCTTTAACCGAGCCGTGGCAGTGGGAAGACGTAGCGAAAGGGTTTATCTTCATTAAATGGATTTGTGGCTGATATGGTCCGGAGCGTACGCTTTTCCCCCTTTTTCCTTAGTCTTAATCAACGTTCTATTTTCCATTTCCCTGACGCTCGGCTTGACTGTGTGCGCGACTCATTTCGTGTGCGTGCCTCGGAAACAGAGAAGCAGAAGCGTATGAGAGAGAGAGAGTGAAAGCGAACAGTGGTGATGACAATTTCCCAAACCATAACCCTCCCCCTTTTTCTCCGCTACATGGTGCTTCGATGCAAATTTTCATCGCGTTTAGAGGGATGGAAAACGGGGGTGAGTCGGGTGAATTGCAAATGCAATATATATATTTTTGCTATATAAAACCATCTGTTAACGTGCGTCGTCGCTGTAGTCAAGTGGGCAAATGCTGTTAACGCGACACAACCGCACGCTCGGGATTAGTGAGTCCGAAGAGAGAGAAAAAAAACCTCCCGTAACGAACGATTTGTTGTTGGATTTTCCTAAAGGGAAAATAGGGCTCATAAAATCGTTGGGATTTAATTTGAACGTATGAAAACCGCTGTGGCTATTTTGATGTAGTCGTGCTTGCCCCCCCACATCGGCAGCTGTTGTTAAAAACAGGGTCTCTTCCACGATGAAGCAGAAAAAGGTTTATTACCATCGATAGATTCATAAATTAATCACAACGCGCGCGCGAGATAAGCGCGAGATATACCTTCCACCGTCACATAAATTATGGGGCCCCGCCGTTTCCAGGGTCTGGGGTGGGTTCACCGCTAAAAATGGAGAGATGCGAGAGCGATGCGGTCTGGCATTGCGTGCAGCAGAAGCAAAACACGACCGAGAGACGAAGCGATCGGGAAGTGAATATATCATCGCCTCCAGCTCCCCTTTTAGAAAAGGGATAAGGGACCTTGAGAACGAGAATGGATGATCATTATTTGATGTACTTTTCACTGTACGCACGCACACACACACACACGCCGGTCGCTCATTGATTGGTAACGATGATTACAGCGACAGCGGGAAGGGAAGCAGTTTGAAAATTTATGGAACAACACGTCCAAAAAGCACCAGGCACAATGAAATTATGTAAATGTCGTTTGCGCTTATCGCACACCGGTGTCTTGGGACGAGGCGGGGACAGAAAGCAACACAAACGCTGCCGTGTGATGGGGTGCTTCAAAATCGAGCATAGTTTGGTGGTAGAATATTATTATTATTAGCAAATGTTACACCGGATATTTATGAAAATTATCTTGTCCGAAAGGGTAAAAAAAAAACTAACTGCCGCCGCCAGCAGCGCCCCATGTCTTTTGATATCGATCATTCACGACACTGCCTTAGCTTACAAACACAACACGTTCTCTGGGTATGGGAAAACTGGAGATGGATGTCGGAAATGTGTCGCCCTTTGCCAGCTTAGCTGGAAGAAGAAAAAAAAAACAGGATAAAGAAAAACGCTTCAAATTCCAGCAGGCCATCAGCGTGAGGCTTATTCATGTGAGAAAACATGAACAATGCGTTAGCTTCTCCCGCTTTTTAAAACAACACATATTGGCAAACAACATCGGGTAAAACGTGAAGACAGCATATTCGTTAGATGGGAAGCCCAATCCCGAAAGCACACACCACCGCCTGCAGATGGGAAGCGAGACGCAGAAAAAGCTGTTTGCCGACGAAAATCGCGAACTTCTCCAAAGTGCTACCGCCAAAAATGGCTATTATGTTTAATTGACCGAAAAGACCGGTTGGAGAAGCCACGGGCAGGAGGAGAGCACCAGGCCGAAACAACAGGGAAGGCAGGAACCAGCGCTCGGTTTGTCTGTAATTTATCTTGTTATCTTCGCCGGGTGGCTTCCTCGGTGAAAAAGGCTTCACAGAGCTGCTGCCTTCCGGAAGGCAACGAAACACAACAATTCGTGAACAGTGAACAAATCACTCGAGAACTTCAGCAGGAGTTGCCAACCGCGCCAGCGTGCCCGCGGAAACGTGATCTGTTGTCCGGATTGCCGGGGCCGGGGGAGAGTTGATAAATCTTCTTCAGCACACGCAACGCAGCGATACGGACGGAAGCGTGTCCGAAGGCGCGCCTCCATCTGAAGCTGCGAAAGGAAACTGTAGAATTTTGATGAGTTACTATTACTACTTGCTGTGAAGGATGGAGCCCTTTTTTCCTTCACGCTCTCGACGCGCAGACGATCAGACAGGTGTGTTTGTGTGTGTGTGTGTGTGTGTTCATCCACACAATTTTCCGTCACATTAAGCTCGACCAATGAGTCGTGGGGTGATTCACGACACGACAGATATGGCGCGGGATAATGCACTGCTGCAGTGCACTATCAAACATGTTTGAGCTGGCTCCAGATGGGGAAAGGCGCCACATCAGACCCCGGCCTGTCGTTTGCTGCAAGAAACAAACTGTCCAACCGTCTGGACGCGTCCAAGCGTATCCGTGTGTCATAAATTCTGCTTCCGCTTCACGTCCCGTGAAGCAGCAGGAGGAATGCGTTCCCGGTTAGGGTAGTGCATTAGGAGTTGTGTTTGGTGGAAATAAAAGTGTCACATTTGGCACACCATAACACACAATGTTCGCTGCAGCGTTGGGAGCGTTGGGAGATAGCAGTTCCTCCAGAAGGAACAAAACATCTGTCGGCAATTATACCACCGAGATCTTGGCTGTGGCAAATCCAGACGAGAGTTAAAGTATCGGGAGCGCTCTTTTAGAAACGATTGAGGAACCTCTGTAGATTCCATAAAAGATCCTGTATGATCTTGCACTAAAAGATTACGGAAAAATCCTGCCAAAGTCTCATCAAAACGAGAAATTCCAACACAGCAGGAAACACTGACATCTTCCGGAAGTTACTCGATGCGGTGAATAAAAGCAGTCTTTTTGAGATGGTTTTTTGGAGATCCACAGCACTGAGACTAGCTGGAAACATTGGATCAGTTTTAATTACTGCTAGGCGGTGTCGGAAAAAGCTCTGCAAAAACCGAATCGGTTGACAATACAACAGTAACAGGGAGTCCCTCGGAATCCGTGCAGTGCTTTCCACTCTCTTTCCACATCAAACTCCTTTATAACGGAAGTGGGATCCCCTTCCGTCCACCCGTTCGGCTGGGTAAAAACTTTTCCATTGGATTCCAGCGGAAAAGTGGAAGGATCACCCTCCCCGGCCTCTAACCGGGAGGTTAAAAAGGGGAGGTCATCCTGTGCGGTGTGTTTTGTGTGGCGCAATTTTCCGCTTGATGTGGTGAAAGTAAAAATCACAAAGTGTGCAGAGCGCGTCCTCCAGCGGAGGAGCGTGGAGACGACGACCCGGGCAAAGTTTTCTACAATGTCTTTCTTTCCCGGCCCTCGGTTTCCCTCCATCGTGTGCCTACTTCCATATAACTTTACCCACTGTCAATAGAGCGCATTGGACGGACACTCGAGGCAGGGGAATAGATGATTCCCTTTTACTGTTTTGGAGCAGGCCCGAGCAACGCCGGAAATAACGCTGAAATCCTTACAGCATCATAAATTAGGCTGCCACCCAACCCCACAAGCTCAGCCCAGAAATGGGATGTGGGAGGGGAGAGGGAGGTGCAAGAGGTGGGAAAACTTTTGCTCCAGCAAGCAAGCGAGAAGAAAGGCGGCAAAATGGATACAAGGCGCCCACGGACCACGGACGCCGTCGCTCGCTTGTTGCAAGTGAGTGGACAAAAATTCCATTTTCTCTGTCACGCTCTCCGAGATCGTCTCCCGTCTCCTGCCTATATCTATCCACTGGCTGTGTATTTTGCTGACCATGTTCTTTCATTGTGTGTGTGTGTGTGTGTGTATGTTAGAGCTCGTCTCATCATGTCGGAGGGTTTTGTCATCCGAAAAGCGGTGGAAGATGAGTGCAAAAAAAAACCCTCCACAGAGTCGAAAAAAGGATGTAAGAATGGCTATTATTCGCGTATTTGCACGGTGCGGCGGAAAGGTCACGGGGAGGAAGAAACTGCTAGAATTTAAAAGAATGTCAGCTTTTTTATTGTGGTTTTAGCACCGTTGCGATGGACACAGGGGTTGAAGAGGACCAAGTAAATGTTGCTACATCGTAAGGGTTTCCCGGGCGGACGACAAACAGAGCAAACGAATAAGAGCACGAGGGGGGAAGGACACGGCGACGCTGTCGTTTACTTTAAACAGTGTGTGCAAGTGGGTAGTAACAGCAAGCGAACAGCGCTAGTACACCTCTTCGTTCGCTGGCAGCTCGTCAAAAGCTCGTCGTTCTTGTTTGAGACCGCTGGGATGGTACAAAAAGGGACACAAAAGCGGTTCTCTTTTTTCGCCCTCGTAGGACGACACATTTCCACTGCGATGATAACAGTTACACGCAGGGCTCTTGGTAGTTGCTTTTCAATTTTATCTTCCCAGCAAGCATCATGGTTGCAGGACAATAAAGAATTAATTTTACTACCAGGACCACCATCACACGACCAGGATATTGAATTTCTGTGCTCCCACGTGTACTCCAAGAATACACAGCACCCACCATCCCTCCGTTCACGCGAGGTCTAGAGGTTCTCATAAACCGTCGACTTTATATGTTTGCCAATATGTGTCATTGGGCCAAGGGCCACCGCTTCTAGGCGGCGAAATAAATCAGAATAAAAGCACCCGGCTTGACACGCAGCGGTACCTTGGTGGACGTCAATAAAGCATCACAGAAGCGCCACCATCAAACTCCTCCAAACGCTCCAGACAGTTTGTGACAGAACCGGTACAGCAATACGCTGTACGCTGATGGTATCACCCAATTCAATTTCAGCGACATATGTCAAACCCGATCCTGGCTGGGTGAACTTGTGACAGTCACTGTGCGGCTCCAGGTTCCTTGCGGGACCGAAGTAGAAGAAGACAGACCCATGCCGAGTGAGCAGTGCAAACAGGACAGCGTGAGTTCGTGTCTTATCTCTTATCACTCCGACCAAACGGTGTTGCAGAAGTAACACGGCACCAGCTTCCTAGAATTTCTACCATCAGGAAAGGATCATCACAGATCCACTACTGTGCGGTCACCGAAAGCCCCGGATGTGAGCCCACTGGATTGTTATTAAATTGGGTGACACACGTTCGGGGGGGTTCGGAAGGAATATTAATAAAATTGGGCCACACAAGAGCGAAAGTTATTCTATTGCCATAGCAATAGCACACATCTCGCTGCTTGATTGTTTTGTGAGCTAAGAAGAACGAGGTTCTTTTCTACATTGACGACGGACCTGGAAGACGAGGTAGGAGCAAGATCTATCATCGCATAGTGTGTTTTCCTGTGCGCTCTCAACCTACCCAAGCCAATGGACGTGACAAAAATTCTCAACCAACACGCACAACAGGAAAAAAAACCTACCAACGCAAACGATTACGGATGGAAAAGGAAAACATCAACGGTCGTAGGAGAGAAGAAACGCGTTCGAAATTAATAAACAGAACGTGAGACAGTTTTCCGCCCAAGCTCCGCGAAGGATGACAGCGGCGAGAAGATCCTTTTCCAGCGATCCGTAAACATGCACTTGAAAAATTAGGATGAGTTTTGCCGCAGCCCAGTCTCAAGCATTTCCTTGGAAACACACAAGGGCTGAAGAGTCCTTCTTGAGCTTGTCAGCAGATAGTTTTTCAGCACCCACCACCAGTGGAAGCATTAATTGTCAACGTTCCTTTTCTTCCCTCTTCCCTCTTCCATGAAGGAAGACAGGAGGAATTGAAGAAAGGGCTCGTTTTTCGAGCGGGTGATGATTGAGTGTAGGGAGAAGGCAAAACGAGCCTCGTGAAAAAGGGAAAGCAAACGAGAAGGTATTTTGGAATGACTTGTGAGTGAAATTCACAGAGAAGCAGCATCCTGGCAGTGCCGGGTCGGGCCAGCAGGACGTGAGACCAATTATCGGGCGCACCATGATGATGAGAGCAGCAGTAGTGGCTGCAGTAGTGCAAACGGTTCAAGGATCTACACACTACCGACTGAAGAAATATCATAAATCACCACCCAAAACAAAAAAAACAGTAGAATAAGCGGCACATTTCAGGGGTTGACCGTGCGCAGAGTCATTAGAAGGCGAGTGAGGACAACGAGCCGGCATTCCCGAGGTACCCCGAGGGGTTTGTTTATTTGTTTGCAAGTAAATCATCTGCCATTTTGCGCCGCTTTTCGTCCAGACTTCCGGTGTTTGTTTGTGTCTGGTCCGAAACCGAAACAGGGACTTTCCTTTCGTCTCGCTTGCACTCCCTCTGCTGCACTATGTAGCGGGCTCTTAACGATCATTTGTTTCGAACGGAGCGAAGAAGCGGAGGATCATGTTCACTGCGCTTTGTGTCGCGCTTGATTCTTCTTCGCGAACGAGGCGCGATTGATTGATGGTGTCTGTCTCGTGCTGCTGCGACTTGTGTTGGAAAATTCAAACCGAAAGTGCATATATGGGAGAACAGGGGGCAGGGTGCTGTTTTCGTCCGATGGAAAATCAATTAGAAACAATATTTATGCTTCGTGTCGTCACTCATCAACAACGTCGAGTCACTGCATGTGCTAGGTTTGCACATCGTTTTGGGCCGCTCGTTGCTTAGGTCTGGTAGAGAAATTTAGCATAAGAGTCTGTTTTCTTCTTCTGCCCAAGCTCGGCAATGCAATGCGGACGAAACGCAGAGGAACTTTTACGTGTGTTTGTTTATCAAGAAGCCAAAAATACACAAAGTGCAGGGGCTGGGATGCTTGTTGAAGATTGGTAGTTGGAAAAGTGAAGTGGCGTTAGGACGATGATTAGTTTATCATTGTTTTCTTATTTCGATACATTTTGAAAGGAAAATTTGAGAACAAATGCCTTTTTTTTCTTCTTCAATTCCATTTCCTGTAACTACCAGGAAGTTTGACAGATGTCAAAATTTAGCCGTGACAGATGGCACATTGATGTACACTTATAATTTCAAAGTAAAGAGATAAAGCAAATAAACAATTTAAGCTGTTTAAAGGAGTATGTTTAGGAAAGAAAGAGACTTTAGTAGAGAAAAAATAAAACATAAGTAGAAAGACAAGACACTTGTCGAAGAAGAACGCTTTAAAAATGGTTTTTAGTTGGTGTAAGATCCCTTAAATTCAAATTTTACTTTGACTAACCTTTAATAACTAGTTCTAAGCCCCTTTTCTGTCAATCAAAACCTCTTTTACCTTATCCATTCACCCACAATCATAATCAAGCCAACGAACAGAAGGCTTACAGTCGCTAACAATACCGCGTTTTGCAACTATTACATCAATCAAAAGCGCTTCTCAATACAAAACCACTTCCTCGCTTCATGAGATTTGCATTCGGAAAAAAAACAAAAGACAACCCCAACGTGTGTTCCCATTCGCATTCCGTGCAAATGTGCATTGCTGTGCTTGTGTGGTTATTATTATCTGCAACAAAGATTTATGCTTATGCAGTGCTCACAAACACAAACCATTGTTCGTGAGCAAACTTTTCAGCTAAGCTGTCAAAGGCGTGTAATTCACCGTCAGGGCGCGGAGTAAAAGGTGAAAAGCAAAAACTACTACCGAGCGCCAGAAGCTCCCGCAGGAAGTGGCTGGGTTAGAACGACTCCCAACACTTTCCCGTCGACCACCCATCACTCCAACCCTCCCCTTCCTTCGTTTTTACAGCGCCGGAAGTAGATCGTTTTCCTTTTCACCGCGACACAACCGTGCCAAAGTGATGAACGGGTACGGCTCGCCGCTGGAAACCGGGAACTATTGTGGCGAAACAGGAGTGAACATAAACCCACCTCACCCTCAATGCACCTTTATAGCTCTCGCAGCGTGCCCCAACTCAGCAGGGAATGCACCAAGGGAATGCCAATGGGAAGGAAAACAACTACTGTCAACTTCAATTGTGGGTTTCCACCGGCGCAGGCGGGCTTACAAATCCGCTTACAGTGCGCGCGCGGGTGCGAATAACGACTGACAGTTGATGTGAGTTTGTTGGGCGGAATGGTTGGGCGCTGGCAGTGAGAGTGTTTGGTCCGGAAGCACAACATTCGGCGGGTGCCGCGCCACCACCCAACGGCAAAGCGAGCGCAAGTGTAGACCTCGCAAGGTGATTTAATGAGCCGATTTGCCTTTTTTCCCCGTGCCAGAAACGTCGCTCTATGCACCAGACCATCGCCAGAATGCAATTGCCCCGGTGTGCAGCATGCAAAACCACCCGTCATGAATATTCATAGCGATCCCCGCCCTCCACACTGAGTTGTTGCCATGCTTCCTTCCGATGCTGGGTAACCGCGTGGCGTGGCGTTCGCCGTTCGATTCTGGAACGACAGCCGTGTGCTGCTCGGAAGTTAGGAAGTTAGAAGGCCCCAAGAGCCCCTTATACCTTTCCCGAGATGGGCGCCCTGCTAGAGAGAGCACGATCATCGGTCATGAGGAAGGCCTCCCCAAGGTGTTGCGGGAAGTGGTATCGGGGGCCCGGTAATTGAAATATCTCAAATATCTTAATTCGTTTAATAAACATGTAAAAAGATTTAATTAAACTTGCGCCCTCTGCACCGTGCGCGATGGGTCGATCCTTGTCGAGGAATGCACATGTAACCCCCCTTACCTTCCTAGTGGGTTTGCTAGCTAGTCTACTAAGCGAGATGTGCTGCCAACTCCCTGCAAACATTCTAGCAGGGAGAGAGAGAAATGGACGCGAAATATGTACGCGAATGTGGATTGAATTGCAACGATGGCCAACTTGTACACTATCGCTTGCAATCTGGCTTAATGTTGGCCCGATGTAAGGGGTAAAGAGAAACACTAAGCACAACCACACACACACACCCATACATACTCACGCCAAAGTGGGAAGATTTATGAAATCGTAAAGTATTGGTTCATTTAAATAATTGAATATGCAAATAAGGTGGGTGCATGGTGCGAAAAAGCGGTACGATCTGCAGGCGACGCCGTCCGTACCAATCCTTCCTTTTTCTCCTATGTGTTCCAAGTCGGTTGCGCGGCACAAAGGAGCGGGGAAGGGGAGCTGTGCAGGATGTTTTAAAAAAAGGCACCGAGATCTGTTTGTTTGCGCATTGCTTTCTTTTGTCACTGCAAACGGTTTGTGCGAAACGGTATACAAATATGTGCGCACTATCGCGGTCCAACCGAACGGCCACAGAAAGGTGCGTTTGAAGCGTTGCATAGCTTTTTCCGGCGTTTTTCTTTATTTTCTGTAGCTCTTTTTTGTGACATCGTGCCTCTGCCGTTCCAGGTGCATTGGTGCTGCACTTTCTGTTCCTTCCTTTCGAGGAAATGAGGACTGCTGCGGGGGAAGAGAAGCGAGACGCTGTGTCACACCGGGGGCAGCATTAAGGGTTTACGGTAAAATCCCTCCACAAGCATCCATCCGGACATGAAAACACACACACACACCGCACTGTTACCCCCCGGTCCCAATCCCGTACACTTTACCAGCCAACTTCAAACGATTGTAGTTCAAATAAATCTCTTTAGTGCCAACGACCACGAGCAGCAGTTGTTGGGGATGGGATGGGAACGGACACGGTAATTGAAAAGGTAAACATGTCGCGTCGATCTGGCGACCGATTCCAACGCGCCCGTGTCTAAAAGGGGGAAAGAAAGGAAGGCCGGACCGTAATCCATCTTAGATGGATGGATTATTCATACCCCGGGCCCTTCTCCACTGTCCACTGCGACAGGTCGCCCCGGATTCCGTGCCGTTTCTGATCCCGAACCGGGTGGAATGTGCGCCGTGTGTATGTCCTTACGAATCTCGTCCACCCATCTTGACACGTTGCTGCTACAGTGCTGCCGGCTGCAACACGCTCCAACGTAATTCCACATCGCCGAATCACGGCTCGCCGGGCCGTGCAACAAATCAGCGCTGGAAGGTGGAAGTGATTGCATATTTCACGGCACCCGAAGTTTGCAATAAATAATTGCACATTACGATGGCGCACAAGTCAACAGCGCCGCTTTGCCGCAAGTTTGACATTCCACGTCAGGGGCGTATCAAAGGCGTATTGCTGCTGCCGTGCTGCTTGCGTGGACAATTAGGCGCAAGCATTAGGGATTATCATGTGCGGTTGAGATTCCGGAGCTCTTGACGATGACTTTGATCTGTTTGCGTGTGTGTGAGAGAGTCTTTGCATAAATGCATCGGGAAGTGGTACAGGCAGAAGGGAAGCGTGGATTACGAGCATCTTTCTATCTCTTCAATATACCACAAAACAAACGGTGTGGCGACCATGCGGCTGGACATCACTGCGGAGCACATTCGCTTCCGATCATCGGTACGAGCTATTAATCAAATGACCGGTTCTTCTCTCTTTCAAATCTAACGTCCGGGAAAGTAAGCACTCTCCGAAGCATTGCGAGATGTCGTGTATTTGCTTCCACGATTGCTTCCATACACAGCAGCAGCAGAGAAAGAAAGTGTGTGTGGAGTGTGGGGAATGGATTTTAAAGTGCAGGAAATCCCGACACACCGACCCCGGTAGGGTGGAGAGGGTGACAGTGAAGGGGCGGGAAATGATTACAAACGAGCAACTAACTCTCACAGCATGGGGGCGCCATTGCGGCCAGCACCAACCGCCACCACACCGCCAGATGGGAAGTCGGGCCGATATCTGGCAAGAGCCACAGTCAGTCTGAAGATTATTAAACCGTAATGGGTGAAGAGGCGATGTCACGGTGGTCTTTCCGATCGATTAGACTAGGGAAGGAGAGTGAGCAAAGCAATACAACGGTACAACCTCATCATGATCATCATCATCATCATCAGTCGTCTTGGTCGTCGTCGTCGGCGGCGGTGTCGTTACGGTTGGAAGATATTAAATTTATACTCGTGACTTTGTCTATCGTAGTACTTCGTCATCATCCCCTGCTGCTCACAAGAGGCGATTCATCGATCGATACTTGGCCGTGGGTCGATCGAGAGTGCGTTCGACCTTTTTGCTGAACCGTACTTCCACTTTCCAAGAGCTGCAGTGCAATGCAAATAAAGCATCAGACCAGGCCCAGGACGCTTCTAGGCATCATGCTTGCAAACGGCATAGGCGGAGAGGTCATCGTTCATCACCCGGACGGGGGGTCGCCTCTTACGATGCAGTGTTTTTTTTTTGTTTTCTTGTCCCTGCATTTACTCCAGAATTCCGACTCGAAGGACCAAAACGCATGGGGAGTGCAGGCGGCGCCATGCGGACCTTGATTTCCGAGATTTTCTTTCTGCATAATATTTTCTCTTTCTGTTGCATTGCGTTAGACACTAACCCCTTCCCTTCCCAGGGACACTAACCACTAACCTTCCCAGCCAAGATCCATCAAGACCTAACTTTTGCTTCTGTACAGAGCTGCGGTATTCCTGTTTTCTCCCAGAGAGACGGAGATTCGTAATGCTTGGAAGGGAACAGGCAAATCGTAGCAAAAATAAAAAAAAAAAACAACAGATGAGGATGGATGGATGATGAATCCCGATGTCGTAAGATTCATCATCTTGTACGAAACCAACCAGCGCGGGAACACCGACAAGCGGCAGTAGCAGCCCCGAGAGAACGACCAGGCCGAAGGATGAAAAGGTTCAGGTCGTCTCTCAGGCAGGTTCTTGGTTCTGACGTTGCTCGTTCCGCGTTGGTCCCCCGGGGGCACGGTGTAGTGGGTAAGTGGAGAATAATCATGAAATATGAAACGAGCAAAATGCGTACTCCGCTTATTAATGCATATTTGATATTGATATATTGTTCCGTAATGACGTTACCCCAGAACGCTTCCGAAAACGGGTAGCAAAGGCACCGTAGATGTAGGAGATTGGGACGATTCTGATTCTGGTCTGCCCGGAGGCAACGCAAGAGCGTCAGCGTGCACACCGAGCAGGGCGACGAGCAGTTCGCCTTCTAAAGGGCAGCTATTGTTTTATTTCCTTGCGGGATTGTGCGCTAAATCATTACACTGGAAAATGGCAAACGTGAAAAGATTCCAAAAAGAAAAGGGCCCACGATGGAGCGAGAGAAAGAAAAACGGGAAGGCAGTAGAATCCATTATCGCACAGGAAGTTGTTGCTCAAATCATGGTGCAATTTAACCGGAGCAGCACCCACAATCAAATCCTGGCGCGGCTGGCAAAAGCTTACCTACCCGACACTTCCGAGCTGAATGCCACACACTCGCCCACACATGCTCTTTTGACCGTCGTCACGATGACTTGCCGCGTGATCCTTCCTCTCTCAGCAGCAACAAAGTAAACCAGGAAATCGCTTAAAAGTGCGAACGGCGGTGAGGGAGGGGTGAGAGTTTACAGCGCGTTTTATCAATTTCAGCATGATCTGCCCGAGACGAGCAGGAGCTGGTTGGGCTTGGATTTTAAAATCACTGTATGAACACGCAAGGGTGAAAAGAGCCGACGGAGCAGCATGATGCAGTTAGTTTCCGAGCAATAAAACGTCAAGAACCGTGCGCTTTGCGTTTGGGATACCTAACATATCCCTGCCGAAACTCAGGCTCCCAGGAGTAGAAATATGGTCGTATTATTTTCATTTTAATTCAATGGGAAAGCATAAAATTTCAAAAAACCCCTTTTTATTTCCCTTACACTGCAGCAAAGGGGTTGGGTGTGCTGAAAAGCAAACAAAATCCGTCCTGAAAGGACGAAGGAGACAACACTAGTACACAAGTGGTGCCCGCCACCACATCCTTCAGTCCGCCTTTGTGTTGGCTTGCGGTCCTTTTTGTTTGACGCACTGACGCACATAGCTAGCACTAGAATGCCTATAAACATGTTTATGTGTTGAGAAGGCTCTTTGCTGTGATGCTGCCACCATACCGGGCGCGACCCGAGAATTCAGTTCTTCAGACTCATGGCAAGCGAAAACCTTGGAGAAGGCCCTGCCGCAGACCAGACGTTCTGCCGGTTGGATTTTATGCGCGGCCTCGCTTGGCTAGAAATGAGTACACGAAGGGTTGAAGCCGGCGTCAAAACCCTTTTGGGTAATGTGTGTGTCTGAAAGAGAAAACGGTTTGCCTGCTACACAACACAAGCAAGGACGACGATGAGGACGCGCATGAACCCGTACTGAGGGGATCTCATCAGAGACCGTCGCGGCCGTTACAGCTCAGGTCCGGGCTGTTTTTATTTTAGATCAAGATTTGTCCGGCCGTCGAAGGCGATGATGCGTGTGCTCCGTCGGTACTGTTGATTGTTTTCCCTCCAGCCTCATTGTGCCATCGTTGTTGCGGAGATTTTTATTTTTAGTATTTCCCAGAAGGAGCTCCCAAAATGTCCTGAAAAGTGTGAAACGGCTAGACCGAGCGCCAGTGCCTATTTTACGCACGTTTTCTGACATTTGATAGTGGGTATCGTCGTTGTCCCTCCTTAACGGGAAGAAAAGCGTACAATTTGACTACTTAACGCCAGTGTCGTGATTTTTCGGAACCGTTCAACGGACCGAGACAACGGGACGAGATGTGTTTATCCCTGGAACGGAATTTATGATCCTTAGATGTGATCCGATTCCTACTGTTTCAAAACGGGTCCTTCTTCCACTCTGTGTGTTTTTTTTTTAACGAGCCAGTCCCGTTGGCAATAGAGGAAGGATTCTATTCCAATCTTGTGCCGACGCTGTATGCGAAAATAAAACTACAATCCCTCAACAATAAAGGGATGGGCCGCGCTACCAAAATAAAGCTTCATTTGTTTTCGGAACTTCCGTTGCCACACAATGAGGAACGATTCTGCCAGTTCTGGGCGCACGCTTTCGTGTCCTGTTTTCAACGGGGGAAGTTTTCCACCCCGGTACGTAATTTAAATTCTCTAAAATGCGACACACAAAAGGGGTGTGAAATTGAAACCTCGACAGCACTCGACCGAGAGAAGCACTGAAAGGGGTGTGTTGTTTCAGATTTCCCCGCGGTTTTTTGATTAAAGAACAACACAGAATTGCCGTAAAGGAGCATTCCTCATTCCGCGCGCAGACAGTGGCGCTGTGTTTGCGTAGTTTATGATGATTTTTCTTTGCCTTGCCTCCTCGCTGTGGAAGGAGACGTGTTAATAATACACAAAAAAAACGTACCGCCAAGGATCTGAACTTTCTGACTAACACCCGGGCTCGCGCATTAGGGGAATGGCTTTTGGCAGATAATAATAATGATGCCGCACCGCCACTGGTGCAAACAACAAAAACGTACCAGCGAGAAACCATAACAAAACAAAAAAAAACCAGAAAGGGGAAAACGCAGCGGAGATGTGTGTATTTTTGAAGGGGTTTTTGTACATTTATTAAAATGTAACGGGTTTGAAAGAAAAGCCGGATAAGCAGGGACGTGTCTGACAAGTGGGAAAAACGCATTAACTGCCGGGACCTGCTTACTCTGCATTATTTGCACGAGAAGTAAAAAAGGATATTTGAGCCAAACCGGAGGGGAGAGGAAAATAATGAGCGAAATAGTATCAGCCCATCGCGAGTTCACGCTCGTGTAAGTTCGGCTCGGAAGGACCAGCCCGTCACTAAGGACGTCGCAGTATTTAAATACATTGTGCAGAACAGAAAGGCAACGTAGCGCATCACATTTCCTTGAAATCATTAACCATTTCAACCAATTTACCTCAAAGAAAGACAGGCAAACACAGGAACATAATTTGTGTATCCACGGCGTGCGACACAAAAAAAAAGGATATTTAAGCAATATCAAAGCACAACATGAGAAGCTTTCTTTTTTAAATGGCTGAGGGAGGATTGGAAAATAAATTAATGTCACGCATTTGACGGCAGGAGAGGTTTTCGTGAAATGGTTGACTGCTTGCTTCCGCGAAACGCTGCCCCTTACACGGTTCACCCTCGAACCCTTCCGGAGGAGAGCACGGGTCTCCTCAAGCTCGACAGAGCAAACTCACGTTCACGTTCGAATGCCCTCGCTTGGGCTAGGCACAGCGTCGACCGGTGGTTCCTTTTGGTCGCGAAAATGACTGACTTCCACTTTCATCCACCGTTGCGGAAGTAAAAATTGTAAGAAACCAACACACACACATACGCACACATACATACAGAGAGCACAGCATTACGGCACAATGTCTTGAGGGCACGTGAAAAATGTGGCTTACCACCAGCCGCCACAAACCCCGGAAGGAAGGAAGGAAGAACGGAAATTGCTTAGCATTACAATTTTGTCCTCCTTGCAAAATGGGCCGCAAGCCGCTCTCCTTCCTCTAACCAACACGTTTGGGGAGCTTTGGAAATGAGGAGAGGGAGGGGGGGAGGGGGTTGGGGCCGAATATCTGGAGCATCATTCATATTCGCCAAAAGTCGCTACCCGGACGAGGGACTGAGGGAAAGAATTTTATAAGTACCTTTCTCTTAATGACATTTCAAACCTCCCCACCCAGAGAGTGAGAGGGAGAAAGGAAGGAAAAGAGAGTCAAGTTTTTCGTTTCATCCGACACAGCGACGCGTATAGAAGCAAAATCATTTCCTTCTCGACACAAGCGCCCACCAACAGCAAACACTTGTAGAACTTGCTGTGCTCTCTTTCCATCGAGAAGTTTGTCTGGCTCGCCTGCTGCACGACAGAAATTGAGGAAAATGATTCTTAAAAGTAGAATTTATGGTTTCCGGCATACACAAATGGTGAGGAACGTGAATGTGACTCGTGAGTCGTCGCTAACGTTCAGCCTCGATGGAGTTGGCAGACGGACCATCCTCGGAAGGTATCGATACACTCTTACCCAGTCATCGTCGTCGTTCGTGTACAAACGAGTTGTCGGGATTGTCAGAGAGGAGAAGTAGCGCACAATGTAGCAAAAAAAAACCCCCGTCCTCAATAAAGAATGACACGAAACAAGGATAATGACTTCAAACACTGCTCCGATCGATACGGGGGGAAACGATGATGGTGCTTTTGCTTGTTCGTTCCATCGATAAGTACCTTCCAATTTACCGTCCCGACAGAGTATTAATATTATCACAAGCAGGATTAAGCGAAGGAGTGAACATCTTTCCATCATCTTTCCCTAGCCGACGATAGCCGGAAACAGAGCACTAATACATCTCCTCCCATCAGATTTGGTTTTATCGAATCGATCTCACCGCTGTGCTCGTGTCCTCTGGTAGCAACAGGAGGGAAGGGTGTTTTTCCAAGGCAGCAATGCGGCAGCTAATAATCGAGTCGCGTGTCACCCTAGAACTCATGTTTCCCAAGCATCTAGATTTTTCAGCTCAGATTATAGGAAACGTAATTTACTCATCCACTTCTCGCAATGTTTTTTGACGACAAATTCCTCCCACTCTGTCCACTCAGACCAGTCAATCTGAAGGACGTATGGCACCCGTCGTCAAAAGCATGCGGTACGTCCTGCCACACATCAAAAACTCTCGCATCCGACAGGACTCGCGCCAACCGACCGGAGCGTGTACGAACGTTCGCCACCGGTTCGTCGCTTAGTCCAAGCACTTATTAGCGGTAATGAAAACGGATTATTATCCTTTCGGCGATGAACCGTCTCCAGTGGCGGGGTCGCGAACCATCATCGGTGTCCTACCGCGTCCATGATTAAAAGAGGTTTGGCCGTGCGCTCATCAAAAGCGAAGGGGCGTTGGACGTCCACCAATTTTGCAAAATCGCGATTGCGATGGCAACCGGAAGGACTACTCTTTTCCCTTTGCTGTTTTTTTTTCCTGAAGGGACTAGATTGGGAAAAATCCGTGTGCGACGGAGTTCGGATTTGTGGGCGATGCTTTTAATTAACGTTTCTTGCCGGCGAGAGTAGTGTGGCAACGACAGTTGGACAGCTAGAGAGACTACCTCTAGCTAAACAAAAAATGAAGAAAGGGGGTTCGTTACACAGGGCGGAGTTGTTGGATTGTCCGTGACAGCTGCCTGTCGATGAGTTTTCTCTAACATGGTAATAGAAACCAACTTGCAGCCTCATTGCGAGTGAGGCTTTAATTTTCCTTGGTAGCAACATTTATAAAAGCCCTGACTTTTCACTCAAGGCAGTGTTGAGAAATGTTAAGCGCACTTGGCAAGAAGATTAATTATTTTAATGTACTTGTGAGGTTTTTCAAACAAAACAGTACGCGTTTCAAGGGCGTATCGGTTACCGAGTTTTCTGGTCCCGAAATAAAAAATCCTTTTTCCCTGCCCGATTTTCAACTTGCCAACATGCCCGATCAATCATTCACGAGGGTTTTGTGCTAAAAAATCGTGCGGGAAACAACCCTTTCAAGTGCAATCAGCGTCTGTGTACTGGCTGTACATTCAAGCTGACGCACCACAGTCATCGAACCAATGTTGGATTTTCCTTTTCCCCCTTTTCTTTTTTGTTTTTGGCTGCTGCCCATCCCACCAGGCAAACGAGCAGCCCTTTCGGCGCAAAATCAGGCATTAAGGGAGCGCGGTGGAAAAATCCGTTCATGGAAATTAAACGCACTTGATGTTGCGCTGTTGCTGCCGCTCCTTCTGCTGAGTGAATCTTGATTAACGTGATTCTTATCGCCCTTCACACTCACGGGCACTGTGCTCACTTCAAGACACGGCACACGTGCTGGCGTGCTAGTCATCCACGTGGTGGTAGAGGTCTTGAGTAGTGATTTAGCTTTCTGCTCTATGCAACAGCGATGCAGGCGGGTGGACGATAAATAAAACATCATGATGCACTTTGCTGATAGCTGGGACGGTTGGGCTTGTGCTGGTGACCCTTTTGCACAGAGCCCCTTGACGACCGAACACGGTGGACACGTGTTGGACAGCTTTGTGTGTAATGCGCCATTTTCCCAGGAGCATCGTTTCATCGCAGTGAAGCCGCTTGTTAATGAAATAAAACTAACAAGCATGAGCCGCCTTAACACGAGCAGCTTTTAAAGCGCTCTCCCCGTGCCGACTGGCTTAAGCCGATAAAGATTATGTAAATTTTTCGGGCACTGGGCGCTTGCGTTGTCGCGTTTCCGATGATAAAGTTTCGCCACTTTTTACGCGTTTAAGAAGTTGCGGGAGATGGAGTGTGGAAAAAAAAATCGGAGGATTGAAATCTTTCAGCAGCAAAGATGAGATCGATGAAGGGGAACGACCGTCTTTCTTATATGCTCCTTGTTTTCTTCATCCTCATCGCTGCGCTACATTAATAGAATTATATTGTAAGTACCGGCATCCGTAAGCTTTCCCTGTCATTTCTGGTTTATGAAGCACTTCTCGCCCCCCAATCCGTCCCTTGAATGAGCGTAATTAAAAGGAATCAACTGACTAACGCAAATGACAACAGCCCTACCACCCTACCCCTTAGGGACATATTCTTTGTGTACCGTGGCGCTCGTCGCCCCCGTCCCCCTCACGACCACGAGCTTCCGTGTCGAGGCGAAAGCACTTACAAACCTCGCCAAGCTCAAGCGAAAATAATCATCCGCCTAAAGCACGGATCGGGAAAGCCCCCGGAAAATGGGAACACCACACTCTTATTATGAAACGCCGCGAAATGCCCTCTTCCGATGTATGGCAGGGTGTGTGTGGGTGGGTAATCATTATGAATACGTCATTATGCAGCATAATACACGATGACGGTGTGGTGGCGACGACGTCGGAAAAGCGGTTCGCGAGCGGAGAGCTCACTTAATTCCTGCCACCCGGCCGTCTGCCCGGGAGCATGGAAAATCGGGACGGCAAGCAGTAACACCCCGTACCCCTGTGCGATGTGCGCGGTCCTCGTGCAAGCCAGGCTAAAGCTCGTAAGTGTGTGAGGATCATCCGCATCCCTTCGCCCGTAGGCCAGCGTGTGTGTGTGTGTGCGTGTTTGTCAGGGGCTGAAAATCGGCTACACTGTCGGCCCGGCTACACATTCTCCCCCTCCCCCCCAAAGTGGTGCGTTATGAGGTGGCCCGTGGTGGATGGGGGGAGGGAGGAGAGTATATTAAAACTTTATTAAACACATTACGATAATGACTTTCATCTTCTCGCGTGCGCGCGCGTCTGCTCGAATGCCGCTGGTTTAGGCAAATTTTAGGCGCGCAATCCCCACCAGCAGGAAATTTCAAACGAGAAGACTCACACACACACATGTGTGCACGCACTGTAAATTGGTCGACTTTCTAATGGGCATCACGGGCATCACACAGGCCGCCGCAGGACATCCCATAAAACGGTGAAGAAGCATTTTCGTACCAGCGCTAGTCATACTGCTGCTGCTGCTGCTGCTGCTGCTGGAAAACTGTGCAGCAGTCGGGGGAAGGAAACCGAGATCGACGAGCTTAGCGGAATGCTGCACCGGGGATTTACTGCAATAAAAAGGATAAATCACTAAAAGCATACCGCCAGAATGTTGGCCGTACTCGGTCGCCGGAACCGGGAAGAATATTTAATTCATTTAAGTGCATGTAGTCGCTGCTTCCTTTCGAGCAGCGAGCGAGCGATTGACAGTGCTAGCGGCTGTAAGCAATCACTTTAATGAGGAAATTGAACACCCTATCATACTCATAATTATTGCACCGAGCGTACCATTCTCTTATCTCCCCACGGTGGAAGGAAACCTTATCCCGATCCTGCGATCCCCCCCCCCCCCCCTCCCTCATCAAAGGTTTACACTTTCGCCAAAGCTTAGGTGTGTTTAGCTGTACGGCTTTTGTTGGTGGAAAGCTGCTGCATTAAATAAGATTAGCTTTGTGAAGGTGTGCACACGCAAGGTGCATATGATAAGACATCATAGTACCAACCATGTTTCACTTTTTTAAAAAGCGTTGAGATGAAGGGATTAAACATGGATGCACTTTCTAGAGGCAAAATATAGCAGGGTGCAAGTGTTTAGCGACGAATACGATGACGATGACTGCAGCGAGTAGCTCTAGTACATTTACACCCACAAACAGCAGTACAGCGAGAAAGGGAAAGCGAGAGCCGGAGACAGATTAAATTTCAATTTTAATTAAATAGCTCATAAAAGTTTGGATAGCATTTCCGCTCGGCGAAGGCAAATCACGATAAGGAGATGAAGACGAAACGAGACGAGATTTAAGGAAAGTTTGCCTCGACGACGCAACTACATAATTCTGGGAAGCAATATTTGCAGAAATAGTTACGCTTTTTGCTAGCTTTAATTTATCTTTAAATTTTAATCACTAAACTTGAAGCAGAGTGACACTTCGTTTATGCTTTAATTAAACAAACTTTCATTTTGAAAAAAAAAACGGGCTTGAAGAAGCATTTTCTCCCTGTATTGATGTTTCGTACGCTTCAATCACTTTGCAGCAATTCATAACCGAACCTTAGCTGTCATTTAATAGCTCGTTTCATTAGCACTTACTTACAGCTATGCCATCCGTGTAACAGCGTCGTAGCCTGTTACCACGCGGCGAGGCGCTAAAAGATGTCTCGTGCTCTCTTCCGCGTGCAACCACACTCACACAGAGCAAGAAAGAAAAAAAGCTCCGAAAGCCTGGATTCAAAACGAATGCCCTGCTTAACGAACCGATGGCCATTGCTTCAAATGGAAAAGCGAAAAATAAAGTAAACGCCTGGTGACAGCAATAATAATACGGGAAAATTTTCCTGGCACGTGCACGAGCAACCCCGGAAGCGGAGGGCGGAGAGGACGGTTAAAATTGAATTTAATTTCATGAGAAATGTTATCGGCATTTTTGTGCGCTTTCATGTTTGGAGAGTAGTCTGCCAGCCATTCATGGCAGCAGCAGCAGCAGCAGCAGCAGCAGCATGTCGTCATCGTCGTCCTGTGAACTCTGACTCATAGGACGCGCCAGGGGTTGGGAGGACGCGCATTATGACGAGCTTTGTTGCCGTTGCCACCCCCGCCGTGCACCACGTCAGCTTTTTTTTATTGCATTCATTTCATTTTACGTCAAAGTTCGGTCCGTCCCACTCCACTTCCTGGATGGGTGACGCTGTGTGTTACCAGCGTTCCATTATTTCATCCCGAAAAAAAAACAAACAAATGCGGATGCGTAGCACCAAAAGAACACATCAAACGGGATGCGCACACGAAGCTAAATATTGAGTTTTTTTTTCTCGCCCAGTGCCACGCTTCTTTTAAGCAGTAAAACCGTTTGTGCTGACCCACAATTTAGCCGTGCTGTACACTGCTACGGGTCTTTTATTAGTGACTTTCATAAGGATAATTGCACACCGTCCGTCAGAACAACGGACATAAACGCGAAGGAAAGGCGAGAACGTGAGCTGGATTTAAAACTCAATTAGATGCTGCAAAGATGCAAATGCACTGCCTCGTTGCTTTATTAATAACCGTCTTTCTCCTTTGCTAATAAGATCACACCAGCCCGATTTTCGATCGGTGTCAGCCTTGGCGTCCCGGCACAAAGTGCTCGAAATTCATTTTTATTTCACACTGCTGCCCCTTAAAGGGTGTCTTCTGCATTGTCCGGTGAAGTCATCCAAGATGCCCCAACATAATAGCCGTCTCCGTGCTTTTCTCGGTCGCATGCCGGGGCGATGCCATCATCATCGAGCACATCTTCGCCATCGTCGGGAAGGATGGGTGGCCATTTTGCAAACTGTCAGCACGTTTCCGTAGGAGGCGCTAATTTTGGGTGCCGAAGCGGTCGATGCCCACGCCGAGCCGTTTAATAACGTTCCTGTGGGAGAGCTCGTGGAAGTGATGCGCTTTTGCTTCCTAGCTTCCTACAAACGCAAACCTTCCACGACCAAGTGCTACAGACACCATCGTGCTGGTGCTGTAAACACAGCTGACACACTCACACAAAGCGCAGGGTGCGCCGTTGGGCTATAAAAAGCCAGTCTGCCAGCATGCACCCGAGAAGTGATCTTCTCGCCCAAATGTCCTTAAAAGTCCAAAGGGCCTCCCCTGGAAGGCGCATTCTGCCATGTGTCGGGCACCGTGTTTGTAAGACACCCGGATGGCAGCAGGGCAAACGGAACGGGCTCCGCAGAGAAAGCAAAGGGCATTAAAAACATTTTCCTAATGGCCTCTAAAACCATTACCCATTATAAATCATTTTAGAAGCTGTAGCTGTAAAGCGACCAAGACGATGACGCGTCTCTGCTGGTGGCGCTCTTCGCCAAAGGCGAAAGAAGTGTGATAGAAGTGGCCCCTAAGGTGGCAGGCGCACCAAAACAACCGACCACTACCGGCAGCACTAGCAAAAGGACGGCCCGAGCCCGTGCCAGCCTTCTGCCTAACGGAGCGAGCTCTATCTCTTCGCGTTTCATCTTCGTTAGCGTGGCGAAAGTGGTTTTGACCGACGAACCGGGAGGCAAACTCCACAAGGACCATCATCGCCCTTCCCGCTCCAGTAGTAGTGCCCCATGAAAGCGCTAGAAGAAAGTCTAAAACGTCCAATGAATATTCCGATGGAACGTGAGACGGCTTTCAGGGTGTGAACACAATGTCCTCCGGGAGTGAACGAATATCCCAGGAATGGGTTTTACACAAAAATAAAGAAGAAGGTAGGACGACGATGGTAGTTTGCTGACGATGCACTAGGAAAACTGTCGTCAGCTTGTGCGACGATGGAAAATATCACTTTCGCTGCAAAATTGCACCCAGTGGGAGGTGTGTTATTTTTTTCTCTTGGTGCAGATGCTATCATCGGGTGAGGTGTAAAGTGTTACTACTACTTCACAGAGGATACTACTCATCCATCACCTAGCTGCAGTAGGAACAAGTTGACCAAGTGCAAGAATTAAAAAATCTGAGTTTCTTCTGCTAACCTAATCCTTAAAAGACGGTTTGACATCTTCATTTTGATGCACGATAAGGGGGAAGCACATCATCAAGAAATTATTCCTGATTGAGCATATCACGTTGCGTCAACCACGAGGCAGATCCATCCAGCAGATATCCTTCGAAAAATGGCTGCTACAAATAAATTCGCTGGAGGAAATGCTCGCTATCGTTCACCAGCCGGCTGTCAGGAAAATGTATTCTAATTTCCCTTTATCCCTTCAACGCCTACACAGCTCGCAAACGTGCAGCAAATCCTCCGAAGCGGATATGCTGCGGGAATAAAAAAAAAAAAAGAACGGCGTATCTAATACGTAACGAATTCGGAAATTGATCTTTGCTTTCTTCATCAGTTGCTGTAAGCCTTTGTCGTTTGCAAAAAAAAAGAAGCATTACTTCACCAGGAGTCTTCTCCAACATCTCCACACATAATGTTCACCTGAATGCGTTTGAGGGCGGGGGGTCTGTGCGAAACGGTAGAAAAAAAAGAGAGACGACCGCGCCGACGATAAGAGTCTTCTGCCCAATTTTGTGCCTATCACCATCTTCCATTTGATTGGATTTCGAGCGATTTGTCTCGGGTGAAAGATGTTGCTCAATCTCCGGATATCTGCCGGTTTGAAGTGTACGTTACGAAAGGGGCGGGGGGGGGGGGGGGGAACACGAGCGGGCCACGCGGTGCTTCAAAGAACAGATTCATCTGTCTTAAAAGCGACAAAAGCCTTACAAGAGGACGGGAAAGCGCGTGGTTTCAATTTTTGGTGGAAAATATTTTTCCTTTTTCACACGCGGGCTTCACCGAGCTGGAGCGAAAAGCAGACGCAATCCTAGTGCTGGGCCATTTTTCTCCACACAAAATCCCCAACACGATGGGATCGCATAAATAAATGGATGTGCGTCTCTTGCTTTCTCGTGTGTCGCTGGTCTCCTCTGTGGTGGATAATCCCGAACGATGTGTCAAAACCCAGTGTCTCTGCTAGCGGGAATTACCTTCGAAGCTCATGAGAAGAGCGACTTTCGACTTTCTTCTTGATTGATTGTGCCAGCTTCACCACCATCCCAGAAGAGTCACTCCGGCAGTACCCGCGTTCGAAGTATCTCGGCGGTTGCAGAAGGCTTGAGACGAATTGCTCCATCCCTGGTGGTTGGTGGTCCTCGGTCTAATCTTTGCCGAGTTCGAGGAAATAATTTTTCCAACATTCACACTCGATTCGTCTTTGGCGCGGGAGGCGGGGGGGGGCGGAGAGGGAGTAGGGCAGAAAAACTCAAGCCAATGATAATGGATGCCTTTTTGGTTGATGTGCTCGCTGCGGTAGATCGATGATGAAGCCTTGCTTCGGGTGTGAGCAGAGCCAACTTCCGCCATTTCTCATTTCGACTTCCATGAAAATAAAATGATACATCCTTCAAGTGGCTGCACGATAAGTTCCACCCTTCCTGGGACCACCGTCGTCCGTGTGAACTGCTTGCTGTCACTGATTTGTATTTTTTCCCCTCAAACAACAACACCCCAGCAAAGGGAGCCTTATAGGAGGGAAAAAAGCCTTCACCTATACACACACACACAATCAAGGGACACGGGGTTCTGAAATCACGTGCAAGGTTGTTTTTGTTCGTGCCTTTTTTTCCTCTTCGTTTCCTTTCCACTTCCCTTTGGCCGAGGATGTGGCATCTGCGCGAAAAGTGAACGAATCGCTACAAATCTAATTTAGTAGCAGAAAGAGGCTGTTTTCCGTAGAGCGTGTTTCCCTGCCTACTCCCCTCCTCCCCCACCCCGGATCCCCCTGCCCCTCTTCAACGCGGGCATCCAGTCTTTTCTTCGGATCATCGTCCCCGTCTCCGGCTGCTCAAGTATGCGCCACTCGAGCGTTAATTTGACAGACAAAAAGGTAAACAGTTGACTTTCGACTAGTTGCGGGTGCCACGAAAAGATGCTGCCCGTCGTACGTTTTTCCTTCGGCTTTCGAGCGCAAGACAGTGCGGAACAGCGAAGGAAAGCGAACCAAGCAGTGGGCGCAACGATCGACGAAACACCGTGACCGTTTGGTGGCAGAGCAAATGAGCAGCTCTAAGCGGGCAGAGCAAAAGCGTTTAACGAAGCAAATCATTGGTTTGAGCGCGTAGGAAGCAACGCTAAGACGGTGTGCGGGTTGAAAGGTGTTGTGCGAAGAGGAAAAGGTCCGCCAAAATTGGATACCAATATTTGATTTTCCGCTCGATGGGAAACGTGGCGCCCTGTTCCATCTCACTCTCTCTCTCCGTCTCTCTCACACACACTTTCTCCTTCACGCTTTATGAAAGCATCGAAAGCACATAACAAATAAAGCACGATCACGGGGCGCGTAAGTTTCACGGGGACGCATCAAGGGAGAAAAAAATCCTTTTAAGGGACACGCCGACCCTTGTCAAGGCGCGAGTGTGGACAGGGGATGCCCGTGTACGTGGCACGTTTGCTGAGCTGGAAGAAATTACATCAATAATTCATGTAGTACAGCACAGTCTCTCGTGTTTCCTTATTTTTTTCTTCTTCTGTTTGCTTGCAATCGTACGTTTTTGCTTCATCGCATCGTGACCGAAGTGTTGTCACACCTGTCTCACGATTTGTGCCATGCTTAGGGGAGAGGATGGGGGGGAGCGGATTGTTCAGGACAGCCTACCCAATCGTACTGTTTCTTTGCGAGCGCGATAAAGGTCAATGGAATCCAGTTGCTCTCTTCCGACGGCTGTTCGAATCGAATAATTTAGCAAAACCAAGCGTACCGAAACTCTGTCGCTGCTATTTGTTTATTTAAATTGGCTCGGATACCGGAAACCTTCCACACCCGGGCATACGGAACCACCACACGGAGGGTATATGCAAAGTGACGCCAAAAAGCAAGAAGCGCAGCGCAACACAAATGGGGTGGGGGGGGGGCTCGAAAAGTGGGCAACAATTCGTGAAGGCGAGTGCGATATGACGATTTGCATATAATAAAGCCCGCGCGCCTTGCCTGCCCCTGCGCAAAACCCGTTTGGTATTGATACTTGCAAACACAATTAACCCTGCTCGCGCTTCCACCTTGTAACAATAATGGCCCACGAAAAGCTCCGGATTCGACCGGCCGGGTTGGGAAACACGCGGAACATTATGTTGCAAATTTGCCCTTCCACAAGTGCAGTGTGTGCAATGTGCATAAGCGGATCGGTGGTTGATCTCGTCAATGGACGTTCAAATGGCCTTTTGCTGCGGCCACAGCAAGAAACATTACATTTATGGCCGGCGAAACATGGGAAGATGTCGCCATCGTTGCAAATGCGTACACTCCCGTGAGAGGACCTTCCACAATGGGCACGCACAGCACCAAATGGTGGAAGGCAGTGCGGCAAGGTAATAAATGAAATATGATTTATTTGTGCATTAATATGAATTAATGCTGCAGCGGCAGCCGCTGCCACCGTTTTGACCGCCCTTATCCGCCAGAATGCCGCATTTAAATGAAGTGCATTATCCAGGGAAATATTTGGCCAATAAAGTAAAGCCCCCCGTTCCGGTGGGCTTTCATGTTTAATAATACTGAATCCATATATATATATATATATACCGCAATCGAAACTGTTGCCCTACGCGCGTGTACCGACCGGTCGCGGATAGGTTTCATTGTCGAATAAATAATAACTGATGGGTGCCGTGCACGGGCGGTCAAGCGCGGATGCATTTATTATGTTTGCAAACGCATTTTTATCGATGCGCTGTCCTTTGAGTATATTTGAAAAGGAATCCCTCTCCCGCCGTTTATTGGGCCGTAATTGAAACCGTTGCATCCATAATAAAATGGTGGTAACAATGTGATTTTTTTTTTTAATTAATTTTGTACAATTTTAAATATGAAGCAACCGATCAAAAACCATGCCGTCAAACGTGTAAGGGGAGCCTAATTCCCACCCGTCCATGCACTTTTCTTTACTGCGGTGGCATTTCAGCTACCGCCGGTTGTGGAAACCGGTACAATATCAGCACTTTCTTTTCCGGTGCACAAATTGTCGAATTTATGGTGCGATGAAACGTTACACAGCATCATATAATATGTATGGTGGTTTCTTGCCACTTGGCCCGAGACCGAAGCAACAAGGATGCCATAGAGAGCGTAAGACTCTCCGGGACATTCTTCGTGCCGTTGACTTGTGGGAGAAAGATTTATACTTTATGACACACGACAAAGTATCGCACTGGGACAGTTGACAGCTTTTATACGCTGCACTCCCCGTTTGCCCGACTTTTCACTCGGGCGGTAAAGCTCGTACCGGCGGCAGCACTAGCAGCATTTTTCACCAGCACCAGATTTAGATGCCGCTTTCGGTGTTCTTTTTCCCTTCTGTCTGCTCACATCCTTGCCGTCCGGGAGGGGGTCCGACACCCTGGTCCGCAGTGGTGAGAATTTTATTGCTTCAAGTTGCAGAGTTGCAGTTGGTGTACGTCGTTATCGAAAACGAAAGTGGTAAGCAGTTGAGGTTGGGCGTAGTGGATTGGCTCTACTAACACAATCTGCTTCTGACACGACGAGACACCCAAGTGGTCACCCATATTCCCCTCCTTTGAAGGAGTCAAACGTGCGCTGGCTTTCCCGCAATCTGGTGAGATTTCCGTCCCGAACACACTTTGCTCACACGTGGAAAATGTTGCTCGTCTCCGTCAGGTCGACTGCACTAAAATAAATCACAAAATAATATATTAAGATTCTTCCGGCGCATGTTTCGGGTGCCATACCTGCCCCGGCGCACGGGAGGTGACAGTTGGATGGAAAATGTTTTCAATGCCTCGCCACAGCAGCTTCACTGGCGTTTCGTTTAACGTGCGACCCGCTAGGTTCGGCATCGCTGCTTATCCGTTCGACCAGAAAAGCCATGTTAACACGTCTGACGCATTCTGTGCGCGCCGGCAAACATAAAAGAGGAATGGCATCTTTCGGCGTGTTTGTACCCCAGCTGTGTACACTGGCGGTGTCTGTTTGTGCAGGCGAGAGAGCGCACAAACGGCGATGAAAACAAGCTTCCAATCAATTTCGAAGCTAATCGGAACGAACACACACATGCTCTCCTCGGGCAGGGAAAGCCAGCAGAGCTTTCCTCTTGCACTCACGTCGACGTCGATTCTCCCATTCACTTGATTAGCATTTTATTGGAAAAAGGCTCTCAAACCAAAAAAAAAATGTGAAAAGCACACACACGTCTCGTAGTGTCGCAAAAAAATCATTTCTTGTCCTTTTTTGCCTCGCGTGTGCGCCTGTGTGAATGGTTCTTGCTGCAGCAATTTTCACCATCATCTACATCGACATCGGGTCGTTTGGGAGAAAAAAAAAACCCGAAATATATTCCGAAACCATCCATTCCAAACAGCTATTCCGGCATCACATTTGCATTCGATACATTTTTCACGCCCCGTTATCTCTACCCTCGCAAACTCCTACACGTCCTGCTTCAAGGTACGGAAGGAAGGATAGCCGATCTCTGGTTGAAAATTTTCTTCCGGAATGATTTTTCATCGATTCGCTTCAATTCGATTTGATTCCAACATTCA
>KB671865.1:0-19615 GCA_000349105.1 Anopheles epiroticus
CAGAGGCAACCAGTACACGAAGATGGCGTAGATGATGATGTACGAGCGGCTCAGCCAGGTCTGGGTCAGGTAGTCGGTTCCGCAGGCGGTCATGTTACCCTCCGGCACGTATCGGTTCCATCCGAAGAGCGGGGCCAGAGTCCAGAACAGCGCGAAAGCCCACACGCCCAGAATGCGCAGCAGTGCTCCGTTGTTAGTCATCGGCTTGGCAGACAGACCCTTCACGATGACGTTGTAACGGTCGAACGCAATCATGGTCATGGTCCAGATCGATGCACAGCCGAACAGCGATCCAAGCATGGCGTACAGCTCGCAGGCGAACGGTCCGAAGGTCCAGGTCTCGTGCCAGCAGTTTATCACCATCGGCGGGCCCATCGTGAACATCATGAAGAAATCGGAGAAGGCCAGATTGACCACCAGCAAGTTGGAGGGAGTTCGGAGTGACTTGGTGTTGGTGAAGATGTACATCACACAACCGTTACCGGTCATTGAGATCATTCCGAGCATGAAGATGGCAAAGCCGAGAATCGAGTGCCACAGCGGGTTCATAGGCGGGAACTGGTTCCAGTGAGGATGCACCATGTGGAGCATCTCCGGTGGGACCTTGTCCACCACCGTCATGTTGCCGGATCCCTGCGACCAGGCATCGAAATGCGGTTCTACGAAGGCTGCCATTGTAACGACTGGTCGCAGAAAAAAGGACAAACGGTCAATCTCCTATGGTGAAACCCGCCCCGAGAACCCCAGAGCAGATGTATCTTACCACGAACGGAATTACTCTCGGGCACTTGATGTTTTAAATGCGCGTGCAGGTAATTGCTGTGAAATACACACACTTCACTTTTCACTTTAGTTCCAATAAGCTGAAGAAAATCGATGTTACTCGAACTACTTCAGACTTATGGCTTTAGGCTAACGTTGCAAAGGCTGCAAAGAACCAAGAACGACTCAATTTGATCTGGCTTGCAGGTGCAGTTTTTATAGGGCGCCTATGCTTGCACCCGGTACGATGCACTTCTATAATTGAGTTAAAGAAGGTTCTCCTGCCACTGTCGGTAAGGGGTTGCTCAAGACAAAGTATCGGCAAAGAAAGACACAGTATGGCTTCACGGTATTTTGTGCAGCTGCATTTCAAAAGTGTTACAAAATTATGAAAATGCACCACCACAACATTCTCAAAACTCTCGAAAAGGTCGAACAATTATTGGGGTAATTGAGTTATGACTGCGTCTAGCGTTTGTTTCTAAGAATGGAGTCTTTTGGTCTTTACGGCGTCAGTTTCACATCGTCGTCAAACAGGCGCTTTAACCCTCGCGCTTTACTTACCGCTTGAAGAGCGAATTCTGCTTGTCGCATAGATCTTCATACGTTTCCTCCAGCCGCTCGGCAGTGGCGCGTATTTTCTGCTTCTCCACTTGCAGTTCATCGATGTCGCTGAGTTGCTGCTGTTTAAGCAGCTTGAGGACGTGTTCACGCTTTTCAATCTCCTGACGGGCCTTTTCGTGCCGCACGAAGTAGTTCTCCCGCAGCATTCGCGTCGCCTGGGTCAGCAGCTCGAACGCCTCCTGCGGTGTCGGTTCAGTGGTTTGGTCCAGCTTCAGTATCGGTTGCGTTAGTCCCGATTTGAGAATCGACTGGATACGCTTCTGGAATGAGTCTTTGAGCATCTGAAAGCGGAGAAAAGCGGGAAAGTTGGTAAAGCTGCTTGCCGGGCGAACGTTTGCGTTACGATACGTACGTTCTTGATGGGCGATTCGGAGGCGTTGGTTTTCTTGTTGGAGCCAGGCAGGGGCCATTTTCGAATCAAACTGTGATCGGTAATCAGATCCAGCGACACCACCTGTCCGGAGGCAAGGAACAAAACCAACCCGGAAGGCGACTGGAGGAGTGTGAAACCGAGCACGGCATTGGTGTTGGCGTTGGCGAGCGCCTTCGTGCACACGACGTATTCGGCACGGCTGTGCGAGTTGAAGAGCGGGTACCGTTCCACCAGTTCATCGGCCCTTTCCTCCTCCTGCTGGACAAACTCGTGCAGCGGACGAGTGAAATCCAGTGTGACGGCGTGCAGACCGGCATTGTGGTAGGCAAAGTAGCGACCCTCGTTGAGCGGGTCACGCTTGAGATGCAGCGGACAGGAGTAGGACTTGGCGGCCTTCGTTTCCTCCACGCTCGGCAGTCCCAGCTCGAGCTCGACCGTTTCCAGCACGTGAAGGTACCACTCGCACGGGTGCAGGACGAGGTTGCTGTCGGAGGCCAGCTCGGACGCATGGGAGCGTTCCAGCGGGCAGGACTCCTCGAGGAAGAGTGCATGGTGCGTTTTACCCGTGCTCTCGGCAATGATGACCGTCGGTGGCAGCGTCGGGATGACGATGAGCGAGCAGGAATCGAGTCCATAGTTATCGTCCACCTGCGGCTGAATCGAAATCGGCCCCTGCAGCTTGGGACGATTGGTGTCGATGCCGGCGCAAAGTACAAACACGTTGCCGTCGCCCCGCAGTATCACTATCGGCCACTCCACCTTCGAACCACCGGTGGCTGGAGCCTTTTTATTCTTGTGGGCGATCAAAGAATCCTGCGTTTGTGTAGTGGACACAAAGAGATATTGAGAGAGAGAGAGAGAGAGAGAGAGAGAGAAAGAGAGGGAAATGCAGATGTTTAGCAAATCTGAAAAGAAGTGCACATCAAGGGGGAGACTTGGGTCCGGGACGTGCAAACAGAAAGTTGGCACACAAATGTTCAGCACAACTCAACTGAACACGGACCACTGGAGTGAAGGTGAATTTGGCCGATGCAACCTGGCAATGGTGCAGCCGAACCGAAAATGATTTCCCGTGGTGCATTACCGTCGAGCGAGAGAAGGCACAGCAAACAAACAGACCAAGTCTCCCCAACAGGTAGGGGCAGGTACCTACATTCATGAGGGTAGTGCCTTCCTTCGGCGGCTTCGCTGCGGTGAACGTTGACGACGTCGTTGACAGGGTCGTCGTCGGCGAGAACGTTGTGTCGCCGATGGAGCCACTTCCACCGGTGGCGGAAGAAACCACACGTGGCGGTGCGATGTCAAAATCAACAGCCGTATCACCCAGACTGTTAAGATAGGCCAGTTTCGAAGTGACTTCGAGCGGCGACGAGACCGGCCCCGTTCCCGGTGATTCATGTTTGCCGCTGCCACCGGTCTTTCCGCCACCGACGACGGATTGCGGTGTTGGTGTCGGTCCAATGTGCCATACGTGGCGCAGCGAGTCCACATCGTACACTCTGCGTTCATGGTAAACACGGAGAGGTAGAGAGAGAGAGAGAGAGAGAGAGAAAAGAGATAGGCAATTACTGTAGTTTTTTGTTTGGTTCCTCTTGCTTTTGGGGTCCAGAGGAGTCCTTTCATTCGTCGACAATCAGGACAGCGTTGTCATCGTTCTGTGCCGGGGCGTTTTCGAGTCAAGTGTGATGACATAAATGGTTCGGAATTTGGTTTTTGAGGTTTTGAGGGTTGAGACCGATGGTTTCCTGCTTACCTTATCGAGTTGTCCGACAGAAGAGCGAGTAAGTGTGAATCGGTCGGAGATGCCGGATGCCAGCGGATCTGTAGCAGCTCGAGCATTGCATTTTCGGTAAATAGATGTTCATCCAGATTGTAGGTACTGTGGGGAGTATACAAAAGTGGGGAAAGGGGTTATGGGCGATATTGATTCGTAAAGCCGGTGGAATGCATACAGGCCCCGTTTTTGATAAATTGTGCACGGTAATCCGTGACACAGGCCTTGCTAATTAAAAGTTTGCCCATAAGCACACGTACTATTTTAATGAATCGTACTGGGAAACGGAACAGGAACCATTGAATCGTAATACATCCAGGGGAAGGTAAAGGTGGACAACTTTCGCTCCGTGAAAAACGAACGAAACCGCGAGTAAACACATAAATATACCCGACTTAAATTAATCCTCACAAACCGCGGCGCGCAAGAAGCCTTTTTTGCAGCCGCCTTAGCTACCGTCGTGTACGGATGCGTTTTTAGAACAACGACCGTCCGGGGCGCGCTGCTCTTGTGTTGGTAAATCTCAGTCCAACACACACCCAATCCGCCAAGGGTCTACACAGGGGAACATAATCAGCTGGTATGTGGCGCAGCAACGGGACGCACACTTTCATATCAAAGGGAAATATATGAACTCAAGTACTCGAAACGCGGCCGTACAGCGTAACACCACGACAAACTCGGTTTGGGATGCTTTGCCGCCCAAATCCCCCGAGGAGCAGCACAAATAAATCGAAAAGTTTTCTCCCAAATACACACAGCCCCCCAGCACACCACACGGACCGGGTCGTATCCGACATGTATTTTGCATTTTCTTCAAATTAATTTATAAATTTAAATGTAAATAAAAATCTATAAACACGCGAGTGCGCGTGGATATAATCCTTTTCTCCCAACCGCACCCCGCGAGGAGCTTTTTCCGTACTTCTCGTGGTATGCGTGGAAGGAAACACGCGCGCAACACACAAGAATTCGTTTCGAACTGTGATATTAGACTCAGTGCGCTTCGGTAGGCCCGATGGGATGGGGTAAGTGGTTAGAAACTGCAATGCTGTCGCACATTCGGTACTCAGTTGAAAGCTCTGCCAACCGGTGTCGCGGAGTCGCGCGAAAAGGATTGTGATATCACGCGGCCCTGCGGTTCCATGGGAGTTGGGTGCGTCATCAAACACGAAGTAAACATCACTTGTACATTTGCGTCGGTTTGTATGACACTTGTGCTGAGGACATTGCCGTTGGAGAGGCGGTTTTAGAGCTCGCGTGTTCCTATGGTTCCAAAGGCATTCGAAGATGGATCGATTCCACCGCTAGAAAAGCTAAAACGGTTTGAATAGCATTCTTTAAAATGTTTACTTAAGCGAATAAAACAGCTATTTTTCGCGGTACGTCAAGGAGCAATGTGCACTCTGCTAATTTTTAATCCTCTCCTGCATCTGGTTTAAATAGAATATATTGCTCTAGAGCGGGAAAACGCGACCCGTTCCCATTGCAAATCTCCTCACTGCAATTTAAAGACACAAAAAATCGAGTTCGTTATTCTCGCCATCGTCAGCATTGTAATTCACATATGAATAGTGGACACTGCATGGTCGCTGCGCAGAAACAAAACCAAAAAAGGGCTGTCCCGATTCAAACTCTTTCGTACATGGCCCGACCTAACAAGCGGCAGGGTGACAGGGTGCTGCCGAAGGTATATTATAATTTAGTAAAATTAAAAAGTACTACCATTTCCCATAAGGATGGCGAGAAAAACGATAACGGCCAGCAGAAACCGTGCCCTGACCGACCGGCCTTTCTCCACAGTCCTCGGAGTTGATCTACAACCTTACACGCGGCGTACTTCAGGCCATCCACGGCTAATCGGAGCACGAAGGAAAAGAAGGACATACGGGAGAACCGTTTCGGACACGTTAATATTCATTTGTATCCCTAATTCCCCAAATTTGAGAAGTACAAGTGCCATCGCACAGCGTTCGGGTGAAAAGTCATCACTGAAATCGTACGAAAAAGGATATGAGTCGAGGGAGAGAGAGAAAGAGAGAATGGGAAGTTGCAGATACAGCTACTTCCTACAATCGGGACGACAATAAAGCAATCTGACTGCAGCAAAACCCTTTCCTTTTTTCGGTTCTTCTCTTTCTCCATAAATCGCTTATGTTTTATGCTGTTTCCTTCGAAAAAAAAGGAAATAATCGCAGAAGAGATTGTCCGACTCGAACAAAAAAAATCCGTATTAGTATAACATGTTTAAATTAATACAAAGCCTCTTATGGAACCCTCGGAATCTTCCTCTCCATCCCGTTCGTATGCCGCCGTCGGTAGGGAGCCGTGTACTTACACGTCTGTATCAGGTTCGGTTACTCGATCCCCACTAGCGTTATTCAATCGGACGTCAGCACAGTTTCCGATGGACGTTGAAACCAGAAGTTTGGAAGTTTAATTTTTAATTTTAATACTATAACGTGATTACATCGAATGGAGAATGGCGTTTTACTGTTCGAAATAATACGTAGCCCTTCCTTATCTTCCTCGCATATGCCAAAACCGAAACCGCTTTGTCTTCTAGTCCTACAGTTTTGTCAACGCACATTTGTCCACATTATGCTCATATTATTTTACCGGGGATAAGGTGGTCGGGTCGATCTGTTTAACGCAATCCACAGCTTCAGCCGCAGTGCCCTGGCACCCAAAAACGTTTCCGGATACTTTCGCGGTTCCGACCGTCCGCATTCGTGCCTTAAGAACCTGGTCGGACACATTCGGGGACGGGGGGGTTTTGCTGTCCATATACGGCCAGCTCCATCTCTGTTACGCTTTGGGAGTTTGGCTTTTTTGTGCGCTCTTGGGGCGAGAGTTTTGTTTCCACATGGCTTTTGTTTTTTGGCAAGGACAAATAAGAAAACCACGAACCCGGGACATATTTGAAAAGCGGATCACCGCGGTGAAAACGAGAGGCAAACGCAGATAAATATTTTAATCTCATGATGGGAACTCAAGCCCCCGCCAGAAAATAAATAAAAACCTGCGGCCCAAAGCACGGCGCGCGAGCGAAGGAAATGTGGCCGATGCGAAAAAAAAGAGTTTCTCCAACTACCCACATACACACACACACACACACACACACACACACACACACACACACACACACACTACACCTCCATCCTCAATATGGTTGGCTCTCTTAATTCCACCCTTCTCGGGTGGGTCAGTTGGCGAGGGATTCCTGGCTTTTCCGGATCTTGGTTCCAGGGGGGAGGGGGGATGGGGAAGAAGAGTAGGAGCATGACTGAAACAACGTTGACGGTCATGCGATTAAGAGCATTTGTACGAGAGCAGGGAAATCGTATCCGCTTAAAATATACACACATTAAAATATAGGAATTATTGTTTGAGAGGTTGCCGCCGTCGACGGCTAAAAAGTTGACTTCACTCTGCACAAGACAAAACTGGACGAAAGTGTGCAGCGGAACGCGGTCAGAGATTGAACCGAGGGTGAGGGATGCGAAGGAAGCATACAGGGCCATAATACGACGAGGAAATTATGCTCCAGTCGGTGTGATACTTGTGTGTCTGTGTGTGTGTGTGTGTGCCTCCGACCGAACAACAAAAAAGCGGGGCATAATGAAAGGAATAGAAATCCAGCAGGGGACACACCAGGTCCAGAAAAAAAAGGATGATATAATTTTTCTTGTTAACTCGATTTTTTCACTCTTTTTAATGCTGGGAAAAAGGGTTTATCTGACTTGCTTTTTCCACTCCCCGTACAAAAGTGGTACGCCGTTTGTCGTCATTGGACTTAGAACTTGTTACGCCTGTACTTATGCTTTCGTTTGCCGAAATAACTATCTTGGATTGCCACACACACACACACACACACACCTACCCATCAATGAGTGCGGTGGGGGGAGGGCATTTTCTTTCTGCGTTTTTAGCGGTAGAAAATGTGAACTACAAAAGTATTACAGGCGTTAGGGAAGCGAGCCAACAAACAACACGCTCCGTTTTTGTTTTGGCTTCAAATCTTACCGCGTCCCTGTAAAAGGTGGCCAGCTTCTTCGAAGCGGGATCGAGAGAGGCTGAAACGTTGGCTTTGGTGCTGCTTTGTTTTCTACGGTTGGACTTAATTTATGTGTGGATATGCCGGTTTTCTTCGCCGGCAAACGACGGGCTCACTGTGTAATGTTGAGGACAGATTCGACCGATGTACAATAATCCTTTTTGTGCCAGCGAGCATCTGGTGGATGGCATCTTGAAATCGTTAAAATTCCTATAAATTGTAGCACATAAATGGAGCACGATTGCAATACGCTACTCCAGGGAGATCTGGTTCCATTTTACTTCAGTCGTATCTGTATTGGGAATACGCCCGGAAAACGTTAGGAAGTAACTGAAATAAATCAACCAGCAGCAGCGGAACGCGCTCTTGTCTGTCGTTTGTGGCATTAAGGACATTAGCGAAAATGTCAATCATTAAGAAGCAAGTCGGGCCGCTCCGCTGTACCTTTGTTGCCAGGTAGCGGCAATAACAATAATCGTAAAAAATTAATCAAACTCCCTTGTTCGAACTCCAATACTTCGTCGGAGCGCGCTTGTATTTAGCAACCATTATTACGCGGCAATAATCGTGACCATTTTTCAGCAAAAACACTGCCGAACGATTATTATCTTGTTCGTCACTCGTTCGACGGGCGGCGAAGCACCAAGTATCAGCGATTTTAATTTCCACCCAACACTTTCGCAGTTCGGCCCAACGTCGGGGAAAACTCCCGTGTCAGGTTCGTCGATAGTGCTTGCCATTAAAAGTCACCTTCCGCGCGGGAGCTACCACTGTAGGTGTTGTTGTGCTGTTGTGGTCGATGAAGGTGTAACACGGCACCTCCCGCTTGGCAAACGATGGCCAGCAGGAGCCGTTGGCTGCGCTGGCGAAGATAAGCCAAACAGCGCACAACCAAAGTAATGAAACCAAATCGGTGACAATAAAAATTTAAAATTATCCCACCGCCATCACCCACTGAGCATGGGAGATTGTATATTGTGTGTGTGTGTGTGTGTATGTTGCTCCAAAGAACGTAATGGCCGGCGCCTCTGCCGCGTTCTCTTTATTCCGGAATGCCTTCCGATGGCTGATAATCCGCGTTTTCCGAGAACCGGTTACTGCCGGTGGTTGTCGAGAGTTTGGAGAGAAGGAGGCTCCTGCAGACTCCTGCAGTGTTGGAATTTGGTGTTTGATTATCCTTTCGTACTCGTGCCGGGCTCAACGGGACTAGAGGAAACAAATGAATTCCACGAGTTCCAGTTAATTGGTCGTGCATTTTTGATTATTGTGCTACTACCATTCAATGGGAGGAAGATTAGAAACGCACAACCACAACCACCACAAGCAGTTGGAGCGCGGACTCCATTTTGTTACTCCTCAACTCATCAAAAGTCATCGAATGACACACTTAAGGTAAGGGATTTGGCGTACTGCCCAAACCCCTTCTGGACGGGAAATGGGAAATTTATTCAAAACTGCACCATCAGCAAACATGCCACGCAGACCTTGAAGTCGAAAGGAAGAACGCCGGTGCAGTGGCAGATCTTGTGGTATTGATTGTCCAGGTGGTTGGTAGGGAAACCTCCGTCAAGTCGCAAATCCCCCAGAGAGCGCCTCAAGCAGTCTGGTTGCTGCGGTGCGCGGTAAAGGTGTTAATTTCTAAAGTTTATAAAAAGTATTTAAATCCATTTCAGTATCAAGATTTGCACGCTTCAGATACCCCATACCTTCAAGATTCGTTGCTGTCGAACGCGTTAAGAGGAAAAGTGGAAACGGCTATCATTGGAAAAGCGCGCATCTTTCGTCAAGGAGAAGCGGAGTTGCGTGCGTGCTTATGGTCCCAAGGTGAAACCAACACAAACGCAATTGAAGCATGATTGTGTGTTAAAAATAAGCCCTTAAGTGAACGAGTCTCGCTGTGTCAAGGAGGAGGATGCCGTGTGCGAGATGCGCACTAATGCCCCTAATGAGTGCGAAAGACATTGGCAACTCGTTCATCGGGCAGCGGCGGCGGATGCTCGCGCAATGTCAGCGCGAATCCAAGATTTTTATTAAAATATGTAAATTTTAATTTTTACTGTTATGATTGGATTATTTCGGGCAAACTAATTACTTTTACAGATCAAATAATCTAATGTCTTCAATTAAAACAGCAACGGACGAACGGAAGGAACGAAGCCTTCAGGTGTGTGGATCCGTTGGTGCAACACAGCGACGGAACCACGTTTTGAGCAATAAAGAGAGATAGAGTGAGAGAGAGAGAGAGAGTACATTGCTCCTTTGAAGATTTTCTTGCACCGAAGCTCAATTTCGTTTGGTTCTCAAGGAGGCAGTTTCTTTTCCTTCCAGCACTTTCCAACACACGTCTGTAATGTTAGCATATGACCGCACTTCTTTGTGTGAGGCCGCCAATCCAGTAGAGGTAAGATAAAAATTATAACTACTCCCAGTTTGATCGTTTGTCGTCGTCGCAGGAAGAGTTTTATCAAATATTAACTCATTCTTTCCGCCCGACCGGTTCAATGAAGTCAAATTCATAGGAAAGGGGTAGTCTTTTTATCGTCGCGATACTTTCAACCTTTCGGCAGGAACCAGAGCGGGAACCAGGGAAATAAAAGGAACCAGAAAAAGGGATTTTACTCTGCCAAAACGCCAGGCCACCATCAATCGTACGAAACCTTGGTAACGTGGTCCGAGGTGCTGGTGGGAGCGCTGCTGCTTGCTTGCTTACTTTTCCTATCCGCAGGAAGGTATTAGCATAATTTTCCGCACCACAATTTGATCGCGCGCCCTGTATCGAGGGTGGAGGGGCCTCGCGTTAATGTCTGCCGACCGTCCGCATCCAGAGGCTTGGTTTGGTTTGCGCACTTTTTATCCCAAATAACTTCTGATAGCGTAAGTAGTGTAATTGATGCGGATAATGTTTCCAGAACACCATCGGTAGCAGTAGCAGCAGAAGCTGCTTGAAAATTACGGCATAGATAAACCGGCGCTCCTCCCGATGAAGATGGTCCTTGCTCATCGAAGCTTTTCCTTCGATTGAGCCTGAAAACTCACTGATCCCTGGGATTGTCGACATTAGAGCACTGGGATGATGCTCGACCGTGCGCTTCTGGTTTTGTTGGAAACTTTGGGTCAGAGCAAAACTCTGTCCTTTCTGTGATGTAAGGAATGAGTACGAATCAACCTGCAAACGCCATGGAAGAGTTAAACTCAAGGACAAAGAATGGTTAAAAATACGCGCACACTACTAATTACATTTTCTTTGCCGCACAGTTGCCAGATCGCTTTTTGCCTAGCTAGGTATTATTCGCTGATAATTTTTATTGGCTTCCGGGAGAAGCAAAGAATTGCTACATTCTTTAAGTTAGCCCACACAGCAAACGTTCCACTAGCAACACACGTAGAGTTGCACGAACAGGGCATCTCCAGGCTTGTCGTAGGAACAGAAAACTGTCTCATCCTTTCGCCGGAATTATCTGCTTTGATGCTTGAGAGCATCATCCTCCTCGCCCGGAATGTGATCGTGTTCGTTCGTGCAGCAGAACACGATACTGAGATAAAAATGACGAGCGAGCGAGCGGGTGAGTGTTGGGCTGACTGGTTTGTCATTTTGCGTACGACGAGTAGTGAAAGATTAAATGACTTGTAGAATGGGTGCCTCTTCTCCCCTTTCGAAACAATAAAATCATCGTAAAGAAACTGTTCGTTTAGGCAAGAAGCAACAGAAACCTAACCCCACTCCACCAAAGAACGAAAGAAAAATCCGGCGAACCGGGAGTGATTAAAAGAATGGGTGCGAAGAACTCGTCGTGGCAAGGAGGAAGACATTTCTGCCGTAGGTGGTAAGCTGATGTATGCTCCGGGCGTTGTGTGCTAACGGTGAAACATGAGCAGCAAAAATTTAGCGTATGTTGGCTGCTCTTTACAAACAACTGGCGAAGGAAAAAGAAAGCAAACGTTTGATGGGCCAGACTTTAGGGGCTTGCAAGGGCGCAACCTTAAGACAATCTCAATTGTTCGAAAAATTTGTCTTCTGTTATGATAGGCATTTTTCGTGCCGGAGAGGAATACGAGTTGTTGGTTTTGTGTTGCAAAACACATTTACAGAGCGCATGCATTCGCATGGCACAGAGGTTGCCGTGGCATATGATGAGAGGAAATTATTTGTTAAGATGAAACGAAAACATTGAACAAAACAGTGTAATTGAAATGGCTTTACTAATTTGTATGCCAATCCTATCAATGTATACGAACGCTTGCACGCCAACAATCCTTTGAAGCTTTGATGCATTATTCAGTGTCGTCTTCAGTCACATCCCAGGGTTTGCACTCACGCGTTTAACAACGAGTTTAATAATGATCGAATAGCAAATTACCGGCACGACAAACAACACCGAGAACGAGAGCAATGCCATCAACAGTCTCATGCATACATTTTTAATTGATGCACACAATTGGACCCGGAATCGATACCGCGCTGGAGCAGCTACCGTTCCGTCTCCAAGGGCTCCAAGGATACCACCACAAAGTGTGGGGCGTTTACGGTTGCGATTGCAGACTATGAATATTAATGGGCCTTTGGAGCATCTGCCGCTGTCATCCACAGTACCTGTGCTTGGTCTGTGGCTTCGGTCGACAACAAGCGACAAGGATCATCATCATGGTAGCAGAGAGAACAACCCGGTGTGCATGGTAATACGAAATCGAATAATCACTGTTATCACCAGATCTATCAGCAGTGTTCATTACCATTGCTTTGTGCAAAGCTGTGACAATGTCGTTTCGACATGGACTAGACTAAAATAATTATCTCTAAAGGTTTTTTGGTTTTCTGCCACTTCAAACCTCTCTCGTCGCAGTTAAGAAAGGACACATTGCCATTCCGAACCTGTCGTCGACCATGGTGGCCGTGGTCGTGTAGTGATGATTGATTTTTAAATTAATTTTTAATTTATTCAGGAACCCACAACCGGAGGGCATGGCCGTGCTTTGCTCCATTCTAGAAGAACTGACAAAAAAAAACTCTACACGACCTATCAATTTCTGCTTATTGCGCCATTATAAAAAGAACCATTGCGCCGGAGAAAAACAACAGACAGGATCGGCCGAAAGCAGGAAAATCACTCCATTTCACGGGACGCGGATGTTGTTCTGCGCTGGGAAATTTGTATTCAATTTTAATTGAGTTGTGATTTAATGTATTCACAATTTCACCCCAAAAACAAGACCCCGAACGGACAGGAACATCTAAATAGAAAAACTTTCCCTTTCGCCAACAAGCGTCCCTTTCTCTTGGTCATTTTTAACGTTGGTTGTATGGCGTTTGGGAAATGATTCACTGTTTAACATCGAAATTCGATTCAAGATCACATTAAAAACATTCGCCAATGGTTGATCGTTGGTTGTCTATTGTGGTAAATTGAATCAACCGACGCTTGGTGATAGAATTTCCACCAAATGCCTTTTTCTATCAACCACAATTCGCTGACCGAGCCCCTCTTTTCCTCTTCCAAGCGGTGTAAAACAATCGCGAAGAACGAGAAGAAATGATTTGTTTTAATTTTTCGCTCCAATGAAGCTTTGCTTCTGCAGACACGACCCAAAATTGTGGTCAGGTGTGTCGCGCAGCACACCGCAGCGCACGGCACATTGGCAATTGAAAATTTTCCTTAACGCAAATTAAAAGCATTCTTCCTGTGCGTGAAAATCCCTCCCTACGTTTGAGGGAAAGTGTGTGACGGTGTTTTGGTTGTGATTTATTAATCACTGTGCGTCGTCGTCGGGGCTGTTGCGACGCTAATGGTGGGTACAGAAGTTATGAACAGAAACATTCAACACCTTCCTTCAGTTCCACTGCTTTTTCCAACGCTCTGAACCGAAAGGCCGGAGCCCACGCTGTAGGCAGTGACTGTGGTGGCGATGATTTCTTCTAATGACAAATATGTGTTGAGAATTAATCTAATTATTCGAAGGTGTTACAAATTTTCCGAAAATATTCCCCATTATCGTTGCCGTTAATGGCGTTTGTTTGCGCGCGCGTTCGCCACCGACACTGCTCAATGACGCCCTCGGGGGCTCCAGTGGCTGCAAATTGAAACACGCGAAAAAAGGGGTTGAAAGTGCGTCCGTACGCGTGGAAAACGGGCCTCCTCGTTTCGGATGTTTCTGGTGGTGTTTCTAATATTTATTTGTTGACGAGTTTTAGGGCGCTTCTTGGGCCTCGGCAAAACAGGCGGCAGGGCGTCGTCCATTACTTGGGCGGGTGGGCGGATTATAAAAGAAGAAATCGGTCTCCGTTTCCAAAGGTGAGTTGCCTGAAGGATGGAGTACACACGATCGGAGCCATTCTGGCGGAGGAGAAGGTGGTTAATGTGATCTTAACACCTCCCAAGCGAGAACCGCCACCGAAAGACGTAAGCACTTCCGCATCTCGTCGCCGTTCTCTGTTGCTTATTGGGAGATTGGTTGAAGATTGCGTGCCGGTTGTGGTACGTGAGACAATTTTTGAGAACTTGCTTTTAGCACTAATGGCTCACAAACGGGTGTCTACGGGAGTAGCACAGGATATTTACGTGGTGCTGGCTCACAAACAGTAATGATTATAAGTGCCGCGGTGCAAATGAGGAGCGTCATTATTTCGATAGATTGACATTTTTCATCTTGGCTTTAGGAGGTTCCGGAAAGGATTAACGGTTTGATTGCTCTGCGTCGGGAGATCAGGCCTTTGATGAAAGAGTTAAAAATAGTCCTCTTTAGCCGGTTCGGTTGCACAATGCAGAGCGCTTTCCACCGTAAAAGTTGCAGCAACAAAGAACATTTCTACGCTGGCGACGAGAACAATTAGTCAAAGTTGTGCCGGAAACTGCTTTTTGCGTTAAATACCGCATGTTTTGTAACAGGTTCTCTATAAAAGACGAAAAGTTGCTGCTATCAAACTTTCATAGCCGTGGCGACTTCTTTGAGAGGGACACCAATCTTTTACGCTACGGTACATATCATCAACTAGAAATAGTTACCTCAAGTGGAGAAGCGAAGGGAAAGAGAGCGAGAGAGAGAGAGAGTGAGTGAGAGAGAGAATGAGAGCGCGTGCGATGGACGGTCAATTCTTAAGCAATGAAAAGTCTTTCCCTCTAGAAAAGGTGCGGATAATACAACCGAAAATCGACTTCACTAACAGTCAAATGGAAACTCCAACTATAGTACCTTGAGTCGAAGATAACCGAGCAGAAGATTTTGTCAGTTTTTGTAAACCATTTCCAGTAGTGACTTTGTGTTTTCGGAAGATTCATTGCAACGACGATGGAGCGAGCGAAAGAAAAAATGAATAAAGTGTCGAGACAGGACATCCTTGTTCCTTCGATTCACAGAGGCACTGTCCCAAACGGAACAACCAGAGACGGAGAGTAGTCTGTAGCGTCACCATCACCCCAAGACATCGTGTGCAGTGGCTGCAGTGCAGTGAAAAGGTACAAGAGATTGTCTCCATGCTGGAAGAGAAATTTATTGAAAGTAAAAAGTTTGGCTAATAATTTGCATTTTATATTTTCCGTCTCCACCATCTCCGAACTTGGAACCCACGGAAAGCCCTGAGAGAGTGGAGTGTGGCAAAATCAAATGGATCTTGTGTTTCGTTCGGAAACTGAAACGAATTGCAAAAATGGGAGAAAGCAGAGGAAGACGACAGCGATAAAAATAAAAATCAAATATATATGCCCTGTATCTCGGTCGAGACTTTTGCGCAACAGAAAGAGGAGAACGGCGAAGGATGTATCGCAATTGTCTTTCGTAAAAGCTTCCTAGTTCATTTCGGTGAAGCCATTGGACTAAAGCTTGGGACGAGGACGGGCTGCACCAAATTATGCTCTTCTAAACAAGATTACAGTCCAGCTGTCCACTGGAATGCCTCCGAGTCTGAAGAATGAATGGTTTATTGGGAAAACCGCACACAAAGACGAGGAAGATGCCGGACACGCAAATCAACCCCCCTCTCCTAGCAGTCCCTGCTTTCTTTTGTGTGGGTTTGATTGGAACAATCAGCTTTTATAAGAAAGAAGTAAACCATCGCCCGAACAAGTAAATACAAACGTACAATGAATATAGAAAGGGAGGGTCCACCGGGAGCCAATTACACGGCGACAAATGTATTCAGATTGCACTGACATACAGGGAGGCGGGCATTTTGGAGCTGCATTCGTTCATTTGCATCATCGTTTGCCCCAGTTCCAGAAGCACCATAAAGCAATGGACCTTTCCGACGACGGGCAGATAGATACCTGCATTTCCGCAATTATAATTTCAACGGGTTTGTTTCCGGTCGGTGCGCGAAAGAAGCCATCACAGTCATCATCACTAGCGCTCGCTTCCTACCCGTGGCCGCCTGACTCAAACCCCCACCGCACGACAACAACTTCATCATCATCATCGAAAATTGTCGAAAAGGATTATAATACGAGCAACAGTAATAATAATAATAATATGATATTTCTCATTCTCGTTCAGCTCGAGCGAACCCGAGTGAAGGTTTGGGGAAGCCCACCGGGCCAACCGTCGTGTGGCCGGCGTGTGATGTTGCAGGATGTTTCGCAAAATGAGGGCCGCATCCACAGGAAGAGAAAAAGACCAGGAAAAAACAACAACATTCGGGAGGAGGAAGTGGTTGTATGGCATAATAAATACATCGTTTCGGATGGAGGCAAGGACGTTTCGGGGCTAGAGCGTTGCCACTATCATTATCCCACACGTAGCGGGAGACGGAAGAACAGGACCAACCAGGAGATACAGGTCGCTTAAATTCGCGAAAAACTGCTTTCTTCACCCCAAAACGCTTTACTGCCACCACCATTACTACCATCAGGCATTGGACTAGAGACACCCGGGTGGGCAAGAGTTCGCTCATTCGAAACAGATCATCCGTTTTGGCCGTAAACGGTGGAGGTCAGAATGTTGCTGCAGAGAACACCGGGCCGGGAGATTACCAGTTGGAACGTCGTCCTCCGCATTACCTGAAGATCGAAATGGAAACAACGAACTGGCGAGCAGCAGCAGGAGCAGCAGCAACAGCACATCCGGTCACATCCGGGACAGTCGGGCGCAAAAAGGTCGGGAGCAAATTTTCTAGTTAAATTAATTGTAAATTTTGTAATTATTATTTTGCGGTGAGGTAAATTAAATATCATATAATTTCATAGCTTCTGCTCGGTTTGGCGTCGCGACCAGCAGGGCACTGCCGCCAGCCACACCGCCGGTAGCAGGCGTTCGCTCTATGGCAGTGTGCCGCAGAGCACGGGAAGTCAACGAATGTGAATGCCGACCCGTTGCCCTGATCCTGGTCGGATGAACGTTGTGTTCTGGGCCGAACGTTTGACTATCTTCTGGATGAAAACCATCGGATGAGTGGGCGAGTTGTAGTTTGTTTCGCCCACGGGTACATATAGTGTATCTGGTGCCCGGTGTATAACATCTGGTAGCATTCCAGTTTTGGCGAAATGGTTGTGCGAATGACGGTTTTTTGGAACAAATTGTAGAAGAAATGGCGATTAAAGAGGAGCTAAGCTGGCAGGCTCGCCCAATCATAATAGTGAACGAAATGAAATGTGTTTAATTTACAAGAGCAATGGCCAATCAATGACATGATGCGCAAGGTACAGACAAGTACAGCTAAATAATGTTAAAACCACATCCATAGCACGATTGCAAAGAGCAGCATTATTGTCGCCAAGTAGTCCCGGAAAGACACAACGATGCTGCCTCTAACGAGCAGGGGAACGAAAGAAATCTAACGCCAATTTCGTCCACAGCGGTCACACTCTACCTCCACGCCAGCGAAATCGTCACACTCGAAAGAAATCTTTGTACTTTGAGTTCCGCCAGAAAGATGGCCATCTTTTGTTTCGACCACGAATAAATTTGTCTTATCTTGCATCCGGGTTGCTTCAGCAGCAACCGGATTTTCCAGCTCTCCCAACTGCTCCGTCCCCTTTTCGCTGGCGCAGTAGGTATGTCCTGCCTTCCAGGTGGCCCGGAGAGCAATGACGTTTCGCACAGGTCCAGGTTGCGTGGGGAAGAGCTCAGTATTGCAGTGGGTTTTATTAACTCTTTTAATTTTATGACCATTTACTTCCGTTTCCTAAGTACGATTTCTCGCTCCTCGACTGAAGAAGTTTTGCGTCGGAAGCCGTGGACCCTCAGCAAGGGGGCAAGAGCGAGAAGTGAAGTGAATTGGAGTTGAAGGGCTTGACTTTGTGCAGTGTTGCCGGTGTTACTACTTGACGGTGTATGCATCGCGGGTGTTATCCTATCATTACCGCTTCTTATCCCACCGCAAGCAGAGGTTGGAGAGATTTTTGAAAAATAATTTAAGATTTTTATTGAATGCCTTGCTTCGCAGGCGTGGCACGGTATTTCACAGCATTGTAAAGTGTGGCTTTGCACTGTGTCGTGTGCCTTTATTTGCACTGATGTGAAATTAAAACCATATCAACCGTGCGTAATTTACATCTCCCGGCGCTGCGGTTCATTCCGATAGGCGTGGCGAGGAAGCATATTTTAATTAATATCTACCTTTGCGACATTCGCTAGTCGCAGCACTAGATCGGATCTATGGACGTTTTGCAATAAGCGAAAGCGGTAAAGCGTCTCGTATTTGCTAACACACGCGCTACCATCACCGCCAAAACCGACCAAGATCACACATGATGGCGAGGAACGCGTGTGGTCTTAGGCAGGATACTAGCTTCTCCAGGTTTAAATTAAACACCTGGTAGGAAAGCGCTGAAAACATTAAATTACAAACTAGCGCGCCTTTCTGCGCGTCAATAGGCAAGGGATGGTAGAGTTTGGCTAAAAGATGCTCTAGAAAAAGGAGAAAACACATTGTACGCAGAGTAAAAATTGCAATCGACTGTTAATGGTGTCAGCAGTACGGTCAGTGCTGAAGAACAGGCATCTTGACTACATTCTACACCACAGCTAATCTAATAAGAAGCTGGCTGGTCAGCTAACTTTCCCTATCTAGCCAGCAGGGTCCAATTACACTTTTTCGGCTACTTTTAATGACTACGCTCGGGGCGTGTGTGTGTGTGTGTGTGTGTGTGTGTGGGTGCAGGGGAGCTTTCACGCTAAAACCTTGCTCGCTGCCCCCGTGCAAACGAAAATCTTCCCGGTGCCCGGTCGTAAAAACTCATCATCCTCAGCAAAGATAGAGTGCACCTAGAGGGAGAAAAGTACTATTTGCAGGCACCGTCCAGAAGAAAAAAGGCCCACTCGAGCTCCATCAATCAGCTGCGCTAAGTCCGTTGAAATATGATTGCACGATAGGGACGACACGAGATGGGCCCGGCATTAACCTCATTCCCTCGCTTCGGTGCTTGCCTGCTGCTTCAGAAACAGGCGAGGCAAAGTACAAAGCTGCATTCTGGAATAATCTAAATTCCCGAAATACCGGCAAGAGGGCGGCAAGGTGGAGGAGTGGATCAGTCAGGCCCTTCAATTCCTCGTCGCTCCGTTCGTCGCTGGAAAGGATTAACAAAAATTCACATATTTATGGTCTTGTTCAAAGTCATTCCCGGCCTTTTCCCCGTTTTTGTGTGTTGTTGCGGTCACGGTTTGTACAGGGAGCAGGGAAGGGTCAGGTGGTGCAAAAGAAAGAGCAAACCAAGGATGAACCCTGGCGTAAGTTGTGTGTGTGTGTGTATGATGTTCCTGTGCGAATCCTCACGAATGTTGCATTTTTTATTCATGTCTCATCCAACATAGCTACCGATCCGGTGGCAGCGGGGCTGATTTTACGGTGGGCTGGCAGGCAGATGAGCTGCACTTGGCTTGTTAAAAAATTGGAGGGTGAGTGGGCGGTCAGAAAGGTGGTCGGCTCTCGGCGCAGATGCAGCGCGCTAAAAACGAAGAGATTCATGGCGTCGATTACACGAATTTGCTTATGCATAGGCACGACCTACACGCCGAAAAAAAGGCCCCCGCCAAAAACGAATCCCTCCTGATTTTTGAGAATTCCCTTCTAATGGCACGGGTGGACGAAAAAGGGTTGTCA
>KB671865.1:19625-187616 GCA_000349105.1 Anopheles epiroticus
CTGGCTGGTCAGCTAACTTTCCCTATCTAGCCAGCAGGGTCCAATTACACTTTTTCGGCTACTTTTAATGACTACGCTCGGGGCGTGTGTGTGTGTGTGTGTGTGTGTGTGTGGGTGCAGGGGAGCTTTCACGCTAAAACCTTGCTCGCTGCCCCCGTGCAAACGAAAATCTTCCCGGTGCCCGGTCGTAAAAACTCATCATCCTCAGCAAAGATAGAGTGCACCTAGAGGGAGAAAAGTACTATTTGCAGGCACCGTCCAGAAGAAAAAAGGCCCACTCGAGCTCCATCAATCAGCTGCGCTAAGTCCGTTGAAATATGATTGCACGATAGGGACGACACGAGATGGGCCCGGCATTAACCTCATTCCCTCGCTTCGGTGCTTGCCTGCTGCTTCAGAAACAGGCGAGGCAAAGTACAAAGCTGCATTCTGGAATAATCTAAATTCCCGAAATACCGGCAAGAGGGCGGCAAGGTGGAGGAGTGGATCAGTCAGGCCCTTCAATTCCTCGTCGCTCCGTTCGTCGCTGGAAAGGATTAACAAAAATTCACATATTTATGGTCTTGTTCAAAGTCATTCCCGGCCTTTTCCCCGTTTTTGTGTGTTGTTGCGGTCACGGTTTGTACAGGGAGCAGGGAAGGGTCAGGTGGTGCAAAAGAAAGAGCAAACCAAGGATGAACCCTGGCGTAAGTTGTGTGTGTGTGTGTATGATGTTCCTGTGCGAATCCTCACGAATGTTGCATTTTTTATTCATGTCTCATCCAACATAGCTACCGATCCGGTGGCAGCGGGGCTGATTTTACGGTGGGCTGGCAGGCAGATGAGCTGCACTTGGCTTGTTAAAAAATTGGAGGGTGAGTGGGCGGTCAGAAAGGTGGTCGGCTCTCGGCGCAGATGCAGCGCGCTAAAAACGAAGAGATTCATGGCGTCGATTACACGAATTTGCTTATGCATAGGCACGACCTACACGCCGAAAAAAAGGCCCCCGCCAAAAACGAATCCCTCCTGATTTTTGAGAATTCCCTTCTAATGGCACGGGTGGACGAAAAAGGGTTGTCAACCTGATAACCAGCGTGCACCGTTTGGCAGGGGGAGCAGAGAAGGTTGAGCCACTTTGACTTTTTTGCTCGTTGTGGTGGCCAAAGCTATTAGCTAAGCGCGCGAGGGAGAGAGAAAGGGCTGAAAAAATTGATTCCAATTTTGATTGGGCCCGTTTTTACGACACGGGCCCGCTTCAGATTTTACGGCACGTTATGAACAATAATAAATTAAATGGAATAAGAAAAGCCTCGCCAACGGACACGGGCAGTTGCAAACGTCCCGTCGTACCCCTTTTGTTGACAGAACGTGTCAGACCAAATAGTGCGCCTGACACGGAAGGAGCTTGTTCATCTTTCATCGGGCGTTTTGTATTATTTATTTATTCAGGCAAGGTCCATCCCCGCCCGACCGTCCGATCAAACTTGCTGCCTTAGTGGGGGATTTTGCCTGATTCGAGATCATCACCATAAATCACGAATCCTGTTCCTGTGGCCGCTGTTACACTTTGCATGAGTCGCCCGGCGCAACCGAAGGTGCTCTTAAAATTTCGACGAAGATTAAAAAAATGTAGAGAGCAAAGGTGCCAGAGCGACGAGAACGCCGAGGGTCACCGTTGCCGGGAACGCACTCTGATTCTTCCGGTGCGATTTCATCACTCAAATTTCGCATACTTTCACTCATTGCATTTTCCAGGCAAACGGGGGCCCTGAGCGGTCCGGCTTTACCACTACAAAGAGGGGAGTAGAAGTAGGGGGGGGGGGGGGGGGAGGTGGTTGGTACAAACAGCAGCAGATGAAGAATTTTATAGGGTCAGTTTTTACGGTCGCATAAAATACAGTATTCACGAGCCTCTCGAAACGATGCTGACAGGGGTAGAGGACGTTCTGTCGCCTTTCCGCTTCCTCGCCCCATGATTAACAAACTTCCAGACTCCCTGCTCCACTAACAGGGAACAGAAATCGACGGGGATTATCAATGTTCAAACGAACCTGCGACCAGAACCAGATCCGAAACCTAACGGAGTGCATCAATGTCCCCGGAGGGAATGCGGCCTAGCGGGGAAATTTGTAAATATTAGATAAAAAAAAGGAAAGTATTAGCCGAAAAAAAGTATCTCCCGTAACCCTTTTTGCTGTCGGTGCAATTTGGGCGATAAATATAGCGTTGGCAGAGCAAGTCGGCCGAATAGGGGGGTGAACGCCAGTGGTTCGCGTTTGCTTTATGGGTCGTCGGTCGGTGGGTGAGCGCGTGGCCCCGGTAAGCACGTGGGAGCCGCAGCCTTTTTCTTTTATTTTTGGCCAACTATTGCTGAGGGCCATTTTCCGGATTGCGTCCTCCTTCGCTTCTATCGGTCCTGCCAGGGAACGGATCTTGTTGTCGTCGGTGGCACCGTCCTCTTTCCGGCCGTGCGTTTTATGTGTGTAAATTGCATGTAATTTTTCCTTGTCTTGTTTCTTGGAGATAAGTTGTTTTTTTTTTCTCTGAGTGTACTACACTTTTTCGCTGATTTTCCCCCGTGGCCGTTAGGAGAAATGTGATTTTTTATGATTTTCAATTTGAACCGGCGGCTTGTTTGTACCCTTTTTCACGCGGGAAGACAATTTTTCCACGCCGTGCCGTCGTCACCGTTCGTTTGTAGTGTCGTGGACTTTTTTCCATCCATTTGTTCACTTTCGACAACGGTTGCACGGGGCAAGGGAGCGAAGAACGTAATTAATTAGCCCCCGACGACGGAACATGAGGGTGAATGTGCAGCAGCGGATGGGCATAAGGTTGACGCAAAAAAGGCAACAATCCTTTCGATCGTTTAGAAATCGCGGGAAGGCATGTCACACGGCAAACGAAGCGTAAAATCAAAGAAACCGGCAGCTAGACATGCTGGTGGTAATGAGAAGCTGGCGTCCTTTTCGGGCCTTCCAGCATATGTTTGGCCAATTTCCTAGGATTCGGGCGCACACTCTGCTCCTTCATAGAAGATGAAAAATTACCGAAAGTGTATGATTCTTGCACGACACATTTTGACGCAACATTTTTCGCCCAACGACAGAAGGAGACAAACGGATAGCAGCAACAAGAAACAAGCCAACATATTGCTGGCAGTTAATCTTGAAATCTCGGGTGGCATTGTGACGGACGGACGGACGGACGGATGGATGGCGCACACAGATTGGCAAAAGGTTTTAATTTATGCGTGTACCACACCGCCGCGCATGTGTGCGGCCGAATCGCCATTCATCGTCGTCAGTCAATGCCCAGGCCCGGCTTCCCGAAGGACTCAAAACTTTCTTCGAGACGATGAACGTCACCCAAGGAAAAGGCTGGGTGGCCGCAGAGGCCCGGGAAAAGGTTGACAAACTCCTCCGGAGTCCGGACGATTATAATGACCATCGGAGGGTGATGAGCGTGTGCTGCGGTTGCGTTTGCGGTCGTTGCGTACATTGTTACATCCACTGTCCGTTATTTGTTATAATTAAATGAAAATATTATTTTTAATTAGCGCACCCCCCCTCCCCTTCTTGGTTCGAAGAAAAGGGTCTTACTTTGTGCTGCGGCGCTTCGGTCCGGTTTCATTTATCTTTGAATTTCAAGTCACCAACTTTTCCACCCACTACGAGGCCGCCCCCAGTGTTTCCACCCGGTTCGAGAAAAGGGAGGAGGGGCAGGGGTGGGGGGTTGGGGTGTAGAATCGTTCAAAAAGTGCGGTTCTCAAAGGAAGAAGGAAAGAAGGACGATGAGATGAAAAAACTCAAAGGAACCTCAGTCACTTCTCCTACTACACTTTACTTTTGTGCAAGGGGATTGTCTCCCAAACGGTGCGCGAGGCGTTCCGTGGGGACACGATCCGATGGGAGGCAGCGGGGAAAGGTGTGTGCGTGCGTGTGTGCCTGTGACACACACGCATGAAAAGTCAAGCAAAAGTTTGACTGATGGATAAAAATTTGAATATGATTTCCATCTCCCATTTCCCCGCGCTATTCGCCAGGGTGTTTGTGTTTCTCCCTTCTTTGCCCCGATCTCCAGCAGCCACCAGCACCAGCAGCATTAGAGGATCGTTTCACCTTTGGCGCGGGATTGTACCCCGAGGTAGATGATGGTGAAAATTTTGCGATATTCGCGCGCCCGCAACGACACACCGAGGAAGAAAGAAATGACTTGCCAGATCCGTGACATTATTTTTAATTTAAAGTTTTGTCGTTTGGTAATCAGAGATTAGAGATTTGGCTTCCGTTCTTTGCTTTCCGTGTGAGCCCCGCTCTGCCCTGCCCTGCCCTGTCCTGCCCTGCCCAGCCCTGCCCTGCCCTGCCCTGCCCTGCCCTGCCCTGCCCTGCCCTGCCCTGCCCTGCCCTGCCCTGCCCTGCCCTGCCCTGCCCTGCCCTGCCCTGCCCTGCCCTGCCCTGCCCAGCCCTGCCCTGCCCTGCCCTGCCCTGCATCGCCCCCCCCCCCCGCCATGCTATGGTGAATTGTTTCTTTTGATCTTTTACCAGTCGGGGGCGGCGGTCCCGGTCGAAGCCGCCCACCACCAAAATCACATTTTCCACGCGCATATGACACGACGACATCACGCATCATCGTCATCGCTGTTTCGCGGTACCTGCTATCTCTCACCTATACCCATTCCCCCTCCCGGGGCGAGCGGGGAAGGAGCGGGGCACAGATGGAACAATTTCATGTTTACAAATGACTTCTTTTCGCCCTGCGGGAGGAAGATTTTTAATTGAATCCTATTTTTCTCGCGACTCGCGGGTTTGCTTCTCCTCTGTTAGGCGGCCGAAAGCAAATCGACGACAATGGCACGTAAGACATAGGTGTATCGCCTTTGATAAAATGGCCACCCGCGTTGCCGTCGTCGCCCTTTCCCGTTGTGCGTCTTTCCTTTCCCTTAAAGTGATCATTTTTCTGACAAGATTCCTTCAGCCAGCATGAACGTGGTGAAACAAAAACGGGTAAGTCAGTGGCGGAGAAGGAGGTCACGCATTCATGTGAGTTTTTACATGTTTTATCCAGCGAGATAAGGATTCACGGAAAAAGAAAGCAACGACAAGGCAAGTAGCACGCGCGCTTTTTGGGTGGAATGTAAAAAATGGCACCGAGCAGAGCTTGACAGAAATTCCCTGCCTTTGCCTGGCGGGAATGTGAAAGGGGTAGCAAACGAGGAGTAGTTATCACTTATCAAAAGTGAAAACAAGCGTAGCGTGAATTTTGAAGGTGATTATCGCTCGGTTGATGGTTGAATCTGTCAAACATGCGACCGGTGATGGTAAAAAGGTACGACGACGACGACGTCGACGTCGACGACAACGACGACGACGACACACGGCAGCCAGCCAGCCAGCAAAAAGGCTTAAGGTAGGAAGCCTTTAAAAATTTAACCCGCTGGATTTCGGTGGCTGGCAGGACGTGTGTGGCACACGCATTTAGTCGCCCCGATATGGGATATAATATCGCGCGCAAAAGGGGTTAAATGGTCGCGCGCTGGAGGATGGCATCTCACTCACATCGTGCGGTGATGGCGATGGTGCGCTAATGCTGCCAATGGCATCGATGTTTGGTGGTGGTTTCCTTCGTGCCAAACGGATACATCGCCGCGTACGTACGAGGCGACTTGTCGTCTCATGGCAGTAATGATGGGGGTCCCATAAATGTGCTTCCTTTGCTTTCATGCGCTTTGCTGTACACACGTGAGTGGAGAGTGATGTCGAACGAAGAGTGAAACGATGTTTTCCTGTCGCCGAGAATCTGATGCTGATAACGATTGTCGAAGCGGAGGTGTCGTGGTGAGAACGCACATAAGAGCGCCATACACGCAGTCCACCGTTGTTTCATTACATTAGCATATTATTAATATGTTGGCCTTTGTGTATTGACTGAACGCCGCGCGGTGGTTCCATTTTTTCGACTCTTTAACGCATTGCAAAAAAGACAAGAGAAGTTAGCTTTTAGGTAGCGGAAAGTAAACATCCTGTTTATAAGGTTGGTTTAGAGACCCTTTAAGGCATACTCACACAGCCCGCCCGCCCCTCGAAGGCTCCCCGAAGACGGGTGGAAATAATTCCAAACCGGTGCCAACGACCGGTGTGACCAGTGCTGCGGTGTGGCGAACAATTTGGAATATAAATTTCAAACTGAACACATTAGTTAAGGAAGTTTTAAGTCAGGTAAAGACATTATTATAATTCATGTCACTTTGTGCCATCTTGGTGGGGCCGTTGCGCAAGGACCGACGGGTGAACAAATTTTCCTTTTTCTTCTGTTTTTCCGCTTTCCGTTTGATACCGTTTAAAAAAGGATATTGCAAGAGATTTCACTTCACCGGAAAAGGTGTCCGAGGGCGGAGCTCAAGGAAATCAGCGTTCATATGGCACACACCAGCGTCTGACCAGCTTCTACCGAAAGCAACATAAGGAGAGAAAAGAAAAAAACCACCAAGCTCACCAAGAACAAAATATCTGCAGCGAGGAGCTGGCAACGGGCAGGAAAGCTAGTTATAAAAATATGCGACACCGTTTGTGTTTAATTGCGCGCCGTGACGCACGGGGGGAAATTCGCGATACACGCGATTTTCCCCCGGCAGGATCCGTACGGTCTGCGTTACGGTCCCGAAAAACTGGAAGAAGGTAAAAATCCAATCCGGTCCCATCCCGGCCCGGTACACGGTTGGAAGAAGCGGTTGAAACCTTCTGTTTAATATGATTTCGTTACTTGCGGAGAAGGAAATAAATATTTATACTACGCACGAGTCACCCGGACCATCATCACCACCATACCACCATCGCCGGCCCGATTCCGCCGCCCTTACAGCTGGGTCCCGCGTGAGATGATGGCTTTTAATCGCTTTTTAATGGCGCACCATCCGCGAGCGCGGTGTATTTGTGGTACGCTGTTGTGTTTTGATTTATTTGAACAGAACCGACCGGGTCCATCTCTTCAGCTCTTTCGGTAAAAAACCTTCACGAAAACCCCTTTGCCTGTTTATTTGCACGGAAAAAGAAATGGGGCGCACGGATCGTAATCGGGCCGGCCCTAAACACGTGTGTGGCAGCAACCTACCTGCCACGAATGCGAAAGAGATTTTTCGGGAATCAAAGAAAAGCTTGCATTGCGTTTGATCGTCATGATCCTTTCATTTAACGTATTTCGGCAGCGAAAGGGCTCTCTTAGCGAAAGGGCTTGGTTGGCTATCGTTTGAAATAGGAACCCCCTTACGGATCCCGGGGCAAACCTCTCCCGTCCGTCCCATGCACTTACATGCCGGCAATGACTATCTAATGCGAAAACCGACCGACGCAACGAAAGGTTACTTACGATTTTTACGGACTTGCGATAAATGGACATAAATTATCGTTGCCCCAAAAGGAAAAGTCCGACTAGCCGCGCGCGGCTGCCGAGTTGCCCAAAAAGGGGTAGAAAGTAAACGATAGAAAGAGAGAGAGAGAGAGAGGGAGATAGAGAGAGAGAGAGGGAGATAGAGAGAGAGACAGAGTAAAGAAAAAAGAACAGAAACAAAACTCATGCATGGTACAAACCGCCATGTCCCAGCCCGTTGTAAGCCGTACATTATGGGCGGACAAATAAAATGTAATAAAATATTAAAAGGATTCTCTCGCTTTCCTCGATGGCGAACGCTGAAGGGCGGAGGTGGGAGTGAAGTTGGCGAGCGATTTTCGGCTGCGGGTGTCTTTTTTCTTCCTGTCCCGCTTGGGTGCCTTTTCCGTGTTTTCGGTGGTCATGGATCCTTTTCCGCTGGACCAAAGGACCAATTCAAGCAAAAGGGATTCACGCACGGCGGCCCCATTTCGGGTCCAGTCATTTTCTCCACCTTTCGCCCTGCGTGTACATATTATACATATATCCTGTTCCATATCTTTCCACCTAATATATTTGCTTTGATTAAATAATTAAGCGAACGTAACTTTGGGTTTTGGGACTCTTTGATGATGATGGGACGGCGAAAGGGGGCAGGGTGGAAAATGCCCCGGTAACCCGAGAAATCCTCGCACGCTTGAACACGCTCCGTCCAGCATGCATGTGCGCGGAGGAAACCTCTTCGCGAAAATTATAATAATCACTTTCAGATTCCTAATGGATTCATTTGCCAGTTGGAAAGGGATGCGGCGAGTTTCCAGTTCGGGAGGGTTCTGCACTGGACGCAGCAAATGGCCACAACATGCGCTTATCGTTTTGGTTTCGGGTGCTTGCAAAATTCTGCTGTCCAGTCTGCCCCACCAAGCATGGACGTAGAGGGTACACGCGTACGTGTACATGAGACAGCACCTTGAAGCAATATCAGATACAGCGCCCAGGTTGGACGGTAGCTACCGGTGTCTAAATTTTGTGTCCTTTTGGCGTGTTTTCCATTTTTGGTGCTTCCATAAGAAATTAAAGATTATCCCCTACAACAACATAAATACGTTATGAATATGGAAAAGGTGGAGGGAAGCGTTCTGTTAATCAGGTGGAAAACTGTATCTTACCTAAAAACAGTCCAGTGTGCCTGTGTATAAAGAGCAGTACAGTAAATAAATAATATAAAGTTAAAACAATTTCATCGAAATTGGAAGAATTCCAACACCAATCTCTCAATCAACTGTATTCCCTTTAAATTCAGTCAACTGTAATCCCCTTCAATTCAAGACCCAATGGGAACATTCCATGTTTGTTGTTGAAAATTTTCTAATCTTTTAATAATAGCTATGCAGCAGTGTTGTGCAGTTTGATATGCAGGTGAATAAATTTTGTACCGAAGCTTCCGTGCCAGACACAGTTTCAGTGGGGAAGTGGTTCTCATAGGTCATGTTGCCGCCATTGGGAAAAAGCTATACCGTGAACGACCCGTTTGGCGAAGTGTAGTCGCGCCACAGACATCGGCTGGAGCATCCACCTAACTATGCTCCTTATTCGCAGCACCTCCAAAATGTCTGCAGCCGATGAACTCAACAGCATTCAGGAAGAGAGAAGGGCAGAGTGCAAGCTTTTGCAGTATGGATTAAATACTATCCCTTTGCGTCGTTCTATGACTCGTTGGGGACCCCGTAGAGCGAAGAGTGTGTATTTACAGAATTGCTTCTGGTGAAAGAAAGAACACGCAGCCAGTCATTGGCCAACCGATGAAGCTGCACAGTGGCGTACTTGTGCAGGATTTAGGCTCGGTAGTGTTGCGCCAAAGAGTACTCGGGCTTCGACTTAAGGGATAACGCATTGTGGAGAGTTGGCTTCATTGACTACCTTTTATGTCCCTCCTATTAGAGCGAATGACCCTTCCGAAATTCATGTCCATGTGCAAATTGCATCACGGTCTTATCGTCTATTCATTCAATCATCATTCATTCTTCCCGGCCTGATGAGCGGCAAATGTTGGTGGATAATGTTTTATTCAAATTCGTACACGCGTTGGGAGTGAAATTCTGTTCCAATAGCAGCAGCAGCAGCAGCAGCAGCAGCAGCAGCAGCAGGAGTGCGCTGTGCAATTATTTACCGCCCAAACCCAAACCGGGTAACGAAAGGAGCGGATCTGCCGCCCCAATATGGGGCCAAAAGTTTCGGGCGCCAAAGTCAAATAGCTAAGAGATTTCTTTTCGTATTATTAGCTTGCAATGGGGGTATTGTTTTTTTTTAGTGTGAATGTGTTGGCGTTGCCTGTTCTTTGCCGTTTTATGAGCTCGATGAAAAGCTCACTCCCCGGCGGAAAGCTAATCGTTCGTTGAGTCGATTATGACACAAATGAGTCCCGGCGAGGCGCACACACATCACGGGAAGGAGTGGAGGAACGAAGGTGGAAGGAGGATGGTAGTTGAGCAAAGTTGTGCGCCTTCTTTTCTCTTCGCATCGCCCAAACCATCTGCGTACTCCAACGCACACAGAAAAGGAAAACGTACGACCAGCCATCGGAAAAACCAACTTCAATCTTCACTTCGGCCAGCGAGAGAATGATTGGTGGTGGTGGTGGTGGTGGTGGTGATGGAGGCCGGAGTACTCTCGGCACTACGAACTTAATTTTCCCATATCGGATGTGCCTTTGTGATACACATCAGACGGCTGTACATACACGCGTACGTGTGTAGCTTTTGCTAGTTAAACATAGAAATCTAATTAAAATTAAATCAAATGAAATTTAGATGAACATTTCGGTGTTTGCGGGGAAGACGGGTAGCACGGTACGGCGTACTCTGCAACCGAAACCGTCAAACGTGGCCCACACCCACTGCCCTTTCCCCCACAGGGCCAAAAAACGCTCCTAGAACTAAGGCTGAGTCTGCTGAGGTAGGACCGGGTCGGGATGGGCATGGCCGGGCCGGGATGGGCAGGGCCGGGCGTGGATTTGACTTTCGTTGTTTTTCTTTTGTCGAAAATGTGTTTTACTTCTGTGCGATGGTGGGAGAGCTGGTGGGCCCCGACCGATGCTGCAGCGGTGAATGTGAAACCAAACAAAAAGAGACGTAATTCAGTGTATCGGGAACCAGTTTGGAGTGGGTACGTGTGCAACTCCGGGAGCGAGAATTTCAGATCCGGCGCGGAAATCCTTTCGTTTCAAATTGTCTGGAACAAGATTTGCGCTAATCCTTTCGCTCTTTCCGCATGCTGTAGGAGACACTGCCACCTTCGGCGATCTGTGCCCAGCGGGGGGATGAGCTAGAGGTGGTGGTGCATTTCGACAAACTCTCGGCAATAAATAAAAATAAACAACCGAACATTAAGTCCACTTGATTCTTATTAGGTATTAATTTTTGTAGGTTTCCCCGTTTGCTGGTTGGCGGTGGGAGGAACTTTCAACTTTGCCGAAACTCGGGATTGTTTTTCCCGGGGATTTGGCCGCATTCGCGCCTTGCCCTTTAAAGGGTTAGGTTCTTCTATTCCGTCCACCGCGCCCGAAGTCACAGAAACTAGTAAAAGCAATTGTAGCATCAGCGCGAAAGGAATTAATGTTATGGGTTTTCTATGCTAATTCTTACGGTGGACCTCCGCATCCACTCGATTTTCCTTTCCAGCCACACGGGTCGGAACCGATGCGGGCGCACGAAGCACGAAGCGAGGGTACACACTTACCGACAGATGATGCACTCCTTGCCGTTCTGGTACTGACCGTTGGGGCCCCAACGGCGGGGCAGTTCGATGATGGAGACGCCCTTCGGACCGGCCAGCGCCAAAAACGTACCGTCCGTCGACGGAAGTATCCTTTCCACCGTGAAGTTTTGCGGTGCCGATGGAATCAGTGTCTGCAAAAGAGTGAAAAACGAGAAGCACGGTTAGGGACACAAACGGAAATCAGCCACCGAAGGGTGTCCGCGAGAGGACAAACAAATTCAGCTGCTCATAAGCACGGTTGTTTAGAGGTTTGGCAATTAAACAACGATTCAAATTCGCTCGCAATCTTTACGGTCCCTCCACTCGACATTTCCGAAACTTTCTTTCCCGCTGGTGGTGTATCGAAACAAGAGGTGGCAATAAAAATTTTGAATTATAACGACAAACTCATCCTCCGCCCAGCTCAACCTTTCCGACCCCGCCTGGTCGTAATTCATTAATGAAGATCCTTTTTTTCCACGCAGCACCACTGCTCTCTTTCTCTGCACGGGGATGAGTTTGAGAGCCCCTCTCTTGTAGCACCCAATCTCCCTCGGGCGTTTTCAACATCGACCAGCGACCGGTAAGGGTCGGCAGCAGCAGTAGCAGCAGCAGCTGGAACGACGTCACCAGTAGAAAGAATGCCTTGAATCTGAGCCGTTCGATAGGGAGTTTGCTTTTTTAATGTTTGCCCATAAATATGAATAATAGATATGGACTGCTAATAAACTGTGTGTTCGAAAGTGGAGAATACGTATCGATGTGGACCCCACAAGTGGGTGTTGTAAAAAGAAAACACGAAACGAGCACATTGTTGCAGGAAAATGGCGTCTAATTATGGAAAAATTCGGAACGATTCAATTACGGGCTAGGATGCGAAGGAGAGAGTTGCGGTAGTGTAGGAGATGAATGAACCATGAAACATTTGGGCGTTAGCATTCCATTAAAGATTGAAATATTGAAGCACATCTGTCAGGATTGGATGATAGTGGGGGATGATGTGAGCTTTTCCGACATTTTCGATACAAAGGGAAAGTACGTTGCGTTGGAGGTTAATTTTCAAATCCCCCAAGCCTGTGAGCTAAAGGTTTAGTGAATCGAAAATAATCAATACAATCATACCAAAAGGAATAGCAGGACTTAATGTATCGCAGTACTGTACCATCGTCCATTAACTGATTATTTATCCCATCTTCAACAGAGTCGTGGCGTGTCCTTAACTCATCTTTCAAAGTTGTTGCTGAAATATTTTGATTGCCGATTCAGTGTACAACAATCAAGACGATGGAAAGATGTCATCCTGTCGAGCGCCACATCGCGTCCTTATCTACACATTCCTTTTGCATCCATCCGCTTCGTCTATCCGTTGATTTGCATGATGATTTTCGTGTTTCATTCCCTCATTGTCCCGTGTCCGAGCGTGATTACGCTCTGTGGATGATGGTGCCCCCTCGTGCTATCTCGTCGGTCTCGGATATGCTTTTCCGCTATATTAACATCTCCATTACCGTGTTTTTAAAGGAGGAAAAAAATGGAAATGGTGAAGTAATCGTCCCTTCATTCGCGCGACCCTACTTACAGACAGGGCACCGCAGTGGCTGCACCTAAGCGGCCATCGATTTGTCTTACGCCAACTTTCGAAGCTCCGATATTGCTTCGTTTCAATTTGATGGAAACCCGGCCGTGGGCATGGGAGGTGAAATTACATTACCTTTACACCAGGTTGGAAGGTGGAAAGTAAAAAAAAATCTCCATTCTATGTGCCTATGGGCATTTTCTGAGCTGTCCTTCGCTCCTCAGCTCCCTACTGAAAACGAGCAAAAGTCTTTTCCCTTGGCAAAACAACAAAAAATTGATTTTAAATCCTCATTTTTTTCACTGCATTACGAACGACCACCAGCAACGCAAGTAAATGAAAATGGAAAAAAGTGGAAAAAGGTGATATAAATAATGTAGATACATTAGTCAATCTATTTGTGTCTCCCGCTGGTGGCAGTGGCTTCGGTTCCCTAACGTTCGGTGAGTTGGCTGTATCGCCCCCCTGTCGTCCACCCCCCCCCCCCTCTGCTGGACGACAAAGACACAAAAATTAAGCGTCTATTTTTTAATTTTCCCTTCACCGGAACGACTTCAGGATACTGCTCACGGGGCAGCGTGATGGAATCGAATCCGGCCAGATACGGGCCTCGCGAGACGTCAGGCAATTGTGGGCCATTGCGCCAAAAATGGCAAACTTTCGCCGATAATTTATGCATGGAGGTCAAGCCGAGCCGATGGACGTACGCGTCCGCCCCGCTGTCGGTGTGTTCCCGGGGGAAGTGCCGGAAGGCGAACGAAACATTTCATTCCAATTTTTGTTGTTGGTGGTTCATTTCCTTCTTTACCGAAAGATTATGAATGTCTGCTGATTGTGAAGCAAGCGCGGCTATACGGTCGATTCGATGTGCTGGCGGCTTGTCGCGTCGCAACGCAGGAAAAAGCATGATTCATAATGAAATACGTTTTCATTTGGAAATTCGTAGCAAACGACCGCAAAATCCCCGAACGAGCGACATTCGAGTGACTTTTGGCAGTGCAAATGAAATGAAGTACGGTCCACGGAGGTCCGACAGGAGATTTGTGATTTGAACATTTTGATCACTTAAATTAATAATGCACGAACGAAGTTACGAGCCCTGCCACATTCCTTCGTGATAAGAAAGCTTTCCCAGTCGGCATCGAAGTCTCTTAACTGCCAATACTGACGCTCACACGTGTAGGGGAAGGTGTAGTACAAGCTTTCACCGAGCGTCCTGAGTGCGTTTGCGCTGGGAGAATTGAAAACCAATCGATCATTGATTTGTGTGGCGAAGCGTTTCGGCAGGATACCCCAACATGTAGCTCCCCAAATCCCCAAGCTCTCTCTGACATTTTCTCTCCTGGCTGGCTGCAATACGACCACCAATCGTCGGGCAGCATCCGGGCGAACTGGCAGGCACCAAACACTTATCAGCGATTGGTTCAGCCGTCAATTTAATGTCGCCGGATGCGTAGGACCGACCGGTTGGGGCGGCAAGACGAGCGATCGATAATGTGCGAAAAGGTGACCTGCCTCTCCCGTCCTGCTGGATGCTTCCATGCTGAAAGAATGAGCAAGAAGTATGTACCGCACACCACGACTGACGAAAGGATGACTTGCTGTGGAACTTGCGCTCTTGGGGCCCGGCTTTCCCGTCGATCGAAGGAGGAAAAGGGGAACGAAAAAGGGTGAAATGCTTTCGGCACGAAAGGAGGTACCTAAGTGTACGATTTTTAAAATTGAGTTGGAGGAAAAAAATGGAGAGCACGTCGTCTCGTTCGTCCTAATATTCTCAAGCGATTATTTTGGTGGAAAATGGCGATGCTACAGTCAATATATTTTTTTTTATAAAACATTAACCTATGCACCTTTTACGTTTCGCGAGAATGAAGATAGCGATCTTTGCTTTGTCTTGCTTTTTGGCGATAATCTTGTATTACATTTTAGCTCAAATTTAACCACACACAAAAAAACGGCATTCCCCTCAGAATGAAGAAACAAACTCATTGCACGATGCTCGCCCGGTGTGCGCTTCTTATCGCCGTCGTTCAACAATTTCCCGGCAGCTGCTCGCGGCGAACATTGCACTGGAATTCATCTAACGAAACATCAGCTCCCATTAGCCGTGAAACAAGGTTCACCTATCAGATTTTTTGTCAGAAGCATAATAGAACCGGTCCGATTCCCGTTGCTGCTGCCCGGCCCAGGTGAGTATGGGGCGCGCCTTTTTATCATTAACAACCTATCAGGGGTCGGAGTCGGTCGCAATGAAGAGATATATATAGAGAGAGAGAGAGAGAGAGAGAGAGAGAGAGAGGGGGGAGAGGGTGCCTTCGGCTGTGAAGTCTATAATTTGCCTGCATAAACATACACACGATCCATAGTGCATGGAAAGCGGCTGGGAGAAAGCCGTGGTACTGGGGCCATGTAGTTCGAAACAAGAACCGAAGATACATATACCGGGGTGGCCCGGTTTTTCGCTTGCCATGTTTCGTTCTCATTGTGTGTGTGTGTGCTCGCTGTATTAACCTGGAATTAAAAGTCTGCTTTCTTCGCCTTAAGGATAAGACATACCATTTTTATAATTCATCGCGATGGAAGATGCACAGCGAAGCCCGGTGCAGTTGCCGCAACGTTGGAGCGACGAAAAAGGCACAGGCCAATGCTATTTTCTCGGTCGGCGAGGACAACAAAACAGTTGGCGCAAGGCTCTTGGTGGGATTTGCAGATTCTTGCCCAGCTTTTCCCGCAGTTCATTTGTGTGTGTGTTTTTTTTTGTGTTTGTAATCGCTTTCGTGTCCATGCTCTTTGTCAGATAAGGCCGGGCTGGCGGTGACGCTGGAGCTGCAACGCATGTAGCAACGGAAAACGAACTCATCAGTGCAGCAGCCCGCGCTAAGGAAGTGCACTATTCCCCATGGCAAACCATGCGTCCAATGCGAAAGTGCCATCGGGCGCCTCCGGGATCTGCCGGAATTTGTTTGTGACGAACGATTGTACGATCCCGCAGGTGCCGCTACTACTTTTCATCTTTATTCGCCTGTGTGGAGGCGAACTGAAGCAAGAAATGTGCCCGCCCAACGCCCCCACCATGCGCGTCTCCCGATGTCGACTTTCACCCTTCCACCGTCGGAGCAAATCTCGAAAATTATTTATTATAAAACATATGCCCGCCTAATAAGGACCCAGGGCTTGCGTTGATAAGCGAAATGAGTGTGGGTGGAATGCGAACCTTCCCACTCCGATATGCGAACGGCATCATCAGATGGTCCCTAAGGCGGGACGGACGGACGACGACGGATGCATTTGGGTATGACACGAAAGAAAACCCTCATCACGGGATCCGTGCAGGAGGAGAAAGGGCGCACATCCACACATACACGGACGCGGATTTCGGTGGTACACACACGCGCGTGTGGTGGAAAACGCATGCACGGAGAAGAAACGCGAGTAAAAAAAGCGTCCGCCAACGAAACAAGCAACAGGAAAGTAAGCGGAAAATTTGTTCACTTCATTTTTCCTTACGCTTACCCCCTTCCCTCGTGCTGTGCTGCACAACATAAAACACAACCAGCATCAGCAGCAGCAGCAGCAGCAGCACAATCATCAGAAGCATATCATATGCTTTGCCGGTTCGTCGTCTTTTGCCAGCGACAAAATTAACCTTCTTCACCGTGCAGCAACAATGTGTGTGGCTGTACGAAATGGATGATCCTGGTGTTCTGCTGTATGTGTGTGAGAGTGTGCTCTACATCCCGTGATGGTTCCCGCAGGATGTGCCGGAACAGTCGGGGCGTGACTGTCAGGGCTGCCCACCGCGCCACCATTGCTCATGTCGTGATTATCCAAGCTGAACATTCCCAATTAAAAATTTGTTTTTCTTTGCCAAAACAGCAAACAGCAAACCGGATGACGACAGCGCAGCACTGGGAGCGGAAGTACGTCCGTGTACTCGCTTTTTCCCGTCATACCCATCATATCGAAGAATGAACCACGATGTTTTGAGATCGTATTGTGTGGATGCTATCAGGATTAATGCAACTTTTAGTGTGGCGGTCGGAACTGTGCGGTTCGGAGCGAACCATCTCCATCTCCAGATGCTCCTCCGGAGTGACATGTTTGTTCTAAATCACACAAAAATAATAAGGAGCAAACAGATAATTGCATTTTAATTTCGGTGGAATAAATGCAAACCCGTCTTACTTGGCCTGGAACGGATGGGCAGGGTACATCAGAGGGATGGATGGCAATGTTCGAGAAGTGCGGGGAAGAAGCGTTGTTCCACCAATAAACGGCACATTGGTTTCAACGATCCATTAAATGAAGGGCATCTCGTTACGTGAACGTTGCCGGTAACGATTTCGAGGCAAACTTTTTCGCTCGCCCGAAAAAAGCTCGTCAATGCCGTCAACATAAATCATACGTTTTACAGCTCTCAGTTAGCATAAGTACTTGCCCATCGTTCGTCTGACGTCGTCTAGTGTCGTTAAATTTGATGTCCTCTTCCTTGCCTCCCTGCTGCCATGTGGGTGAGAACAAACTCCGCCAGACGAGCATCAATGTTTACACCCATGTGAATGAAGTAAACAGCAGCATAACAATCTTATAAGCGATTGAATTGCAACATACAGAATTAGCTGTGGGCTGTGTGTCATCCAGAAGTCGGAACAGTCGCTGCCACCCACGACCCACGACGGCACTGCGCTTCATAAAACTTTATTATGCATTTTGCCATCGCCATTGGACTGGGAATTTCGCATCAAAAGCGCTCTGCTGTCCCAGAGCAGGAAGAAAAGAATGAAATGTCGCACAGTCGCGCAGCAGTCCCTTTATTGCTCTGCGTCCAACCCTTTCCTTTCTTGCAGTGAGTAGAGTAATCGGAATTCTTCTCGCTCTGAAATTGGACTACAATAGATATTGTTTCAATTACAAACTAAATATATTATTTTCAACACTCCCATGCGATGTTCTGTGGCGGACTTTCCCGCACAATCATGCGCCAAGATGCCGAAAGGGAAGCCACGATGTCCGATAAAGTGAATCGTTTATGCTGGCGAAAAGGAAAGGAAAGAAAAAAAACCTCCAGCATCACTTAACAAAATAATAAATAGCTAACAATTTCGTTTGAATGCCAATTTATGCACCCTTTCGGCGTTCCTTCTCCTGCGTACGTGTTGGCGCGAATCGAAGCGAATCCTACCGGGCAACTCTTTCGCTACCCCGAAAGACCCCCACAGTGGATGTTATTGAAAGGAAACAAGAGAGGACAACGGAAAAAAAATCAACAAATCGTCCTCCCAGGAGTGGAATATTTTCACGAAATTTACATTTCTTTCACTTCGCTTCTGAAGGACATCCGCCGAACGTTCGAGCTCCGTTCGAGTCATTGCAGAAGCCAATAATCGCGAGTTGCTTCACCACTGCTCGTAGTCCTTTAATAAAGAAGAAGAGGCCAGAGCGAGGAAAGCTTGTGGGTTCTACTTTTCTTGCTCAATGGTTCTGTGTCCGGCCCTTTGCTCAAACATTGCTACCGAGATCACCGAATCGTGACGGTGTTGATGAATCCTTTCTAATTTAGTTTGAATTTCACACCTCGTTATGAGATTTTTTGCTTGTGTTTGTGTCTGTGTGATCTTCCCCACGAGCCCCCTACGCCCGGGAAGATTGAATGTAATGGAAAATGGGAGTTTTTTTTAATTATTGTTCACCGACAGAAAAGTTCATGATAAAATGCTGGCAAATAAATAAGCTACAGGGAGAGCGAGTTACGAAAAAAAGACACCCACTGCCCCAGCAACGAGCAACTAAATTAATTAATCCAAACTTTTAGGGGCACCAGAAGTGTAAAGGGCGAGTTCTTCGCATCATTATAAATAAGTTTTCACCTTCAATTGACTTCCGGTGGAGCACGATTGGTATTTTAAAATTAAAATTGTATGCAACGATATAAAAAGGGAAAGAGAAAGAGCATTAATACAAAGCATCAACCGGTTAGGAGAGAGCGACTATATAATACTCGATTGGCCGAACATACATTGTACAATTTGAAAACAAACAAATCCGGAACCGGAATCGAGCAGCAATTTTTCTCACCCTTGCAACACACTGCTTCCATAGGAACAAGTTGCAGTAATAATGAATAAAGACAGCGCAAAAACCGTCGTGTTAAAAACTTATGAGACGCAAATGGTAAAAGGTAGAAATAAATGGAAATTATAATTATACCTGCGCTCGCTGCACTTTCAAGTGGCGCGATAAAACGGATTTCTTTGGTGCTTGCTACGGTTACGGTCGCTGGCTTCAGCTCACCACCCACCGCCACCAGGACTGGATAGCAGGACTCAGTTGGCCAGAATAATCATCGCCACTGGCCGTCTCGCCCGATGCTTGGCGGTGAAAAATCACATCAAACAAAACGGAACACCAGACCAGGAAAGAATTAAGCAAAAAAAAGTCTCATGCGACAAGAACCAAAAAGGTGGCAGAAAACGCGCCCAACAAACATCGTTCGGAAAACCGCCGACCAAGTGAGCCGACCAAGACTGCCACAGATGCCCTTTTCCACCGCTCCCCGAGGTCACAGGCGGGTATGGGACTGCTACTCCAGACACACGGTTTCGAGGCAGGACTCGATGGAAAGGCAAGAAATCAACGGGCGGGGGACCGAATGAGAATGAGACCGGATGTGTGTTGGTATAGATGAAATTGGTTCCCGTCGTTGTAAAAAAGCGACGGAAAGTGTGAGCGAAAACGAAACGTGGCCAACCCCCGCACGAGTGTGTACTTGTGCATGCATGACGGCCTTTTGCGCGATCCTTTGACTTCCGCAGGTGGAATTTTCTTTTGCCCTGGTTGCGGTTGCACAGGCGGCGAGTGGCTTTTCGCAGTGCGATCAGTACCATTTCTCCGGCACCACAAATCCCGAACCCGAGCGGCTCAAACAGGAAACCGGAACCGGACGGAAAGATCTCGGTCGGCAATAATTATAATCATAAATCGGTTGGAGATTTGTAGCAGCCAAGTGCGACAAGCAACCTCTCATGCTGTTCTCCCTGCAATACAATCCGCGAAACACGCCATACACACACACACACACATACTCTTCAGTGCATCAACAACGGTGGTAGTCTGCTAAACAGCAATGGAAACCAAAAAATCACCAAAGCAAATCCTATTCCTGCCCACTTCAGCAGCAACAGCCTCCACAGCTCAACGTGACCTCATTGAAAAAACTTCGTCGCGACCAGGGAACCCTGCACGGGTGCGAAACGAAACTACAAACAGCAGGGAAAAGAAATAAAAAAAAATACAAAGCATCAAAACCCAGCCGGAAGTGCAAAACCCGCGCGCCCACTCGACAAGTTTCCGTCTGTTTGGCGCGCTGAGACGGTGCGCACACAGCCGGGGAAATTATATCTCGCTGCGTGATGAAAGAACGCGACGCAACTTGAAGTTTCCACTTCATCGAAGTTCACAGGAGCCTTTGCCGTGGCCAACTGCTTCGTGTCGGGGAATCCGTCATTGGACACTGGGCGCACTGGAGTGAGCAATCAGTATAAATGTTCTGTGACCGAGAGTGGCGCGCAACACTTGCCTGTTTGTGTACGGTTTTTTGAGAAAGGATACTTTGGCAGCAATTAAATCACGCGGAAACTTGTACGCGCAATTACTTTCAGTGTGAAGAGCCTAGCGGGAATCACACGTGAGAATCAGTACATGTCACGCTGCGATATAAAATATTTTGCTGGTTTACAAACTCTTCCTGGTAAAAGGACTACAATTCAGTTCCGGAAAAATCAGTTATCGATCCAAATATTTTTATCACCTTCACGGAAAAAGAGGGAATACATTTTTTACACCCTCCGATAGGGCCGTTTCGTGCCACTTGCTTCTCACCATCAGTGGGCGATAATAAATACAAACACACCGATTGATGGAGGGATGATGACGGAAAATCAAATCAACGTTTCCGCCAGGATCTGGTGCTGATGCTTCATTCCCGCACGAGGCAAGCATACGGTTCCCAGGAGACCCAACACGGCGAAAAAAGTGGACCATCCAAGCCAAAGTGCCATTCCCATTCCACCCAGCCCATTATCCGTCCGGAAGCGGATGTAGTAACAGATGTTTGCCCATCAGCCTTGACAAATGGCCTGTGAATTAAATTGGTTAATAGATGATGGATACGTATCAGGAACCATCGCAGCATCCCCGTGGACGCCGCACTGTCCCTCTTCTCTTTTGATGATCGAAGAGATAAGAAGGAACCATATTTTTGTGCGCTATCCAGCTCAACCGCGCGGGTCGGGGCATGGGTTTCGTTTATGGCTAGTGGAGCGGGAAGGTACTCCAACACTCTAAGGTGACGTTGACCATAATCATAATAATAGATCATTATATCGTTAGGCAGTCCGTAGCGCGGGCGGGGGGTTAGAAACAAGGCAGCAAAAATGTGTTACAACGTCGATGAAGATGATGATCAGGAGGAAAGGCACGAACTACTGCACGCGTCACGGGTAGAGGCCTCCAATGGGTCAATGGTCACCTCAAACTAGGCGACACTAGACTGAATGGGACTTCCCGAAAAAGCCGAAAGTAAATTGGATCATGTCGGGTAGGTTCACGACGGTGTGAGCACGAGGCTCTAGATACTACGACCTTCGTTTCTGTGGTCGATGATGCATGGATGATTGAGAACATTTGGCCGCCGTTGGGACGGGCGAAATGTCTTCATGGTGTCTTTACAGTGTCCAACCTCATCTGTGCGAAATGACTGTATTTACGATTATTGCTTCCCTTTCTGTGCTAGTGCTTGAGATGAAACAGGACATGCCGCCTCGCACCGGTGGATGGTGTCGGAGTGCATTAAGAACGCTAAAATATTCAATTTTCGCCAGTTGCATATTCTTTAGCTGCATTTTGTACCGTCTATTGTAGTTTCTCTTTCGCCATGGCACAACACCTCACCATTTTGCAGGCGTCCTGGGCTGTGATACGTCGGGACATTTTATGTAAATTGGTTTCATTTTGTTTGGACTTGATACGTTTAACGATACGCTGTTTTGTCTACAAAAAGGGAAAAGTGATTATGTTTACGGGTATGACGAGCGCGTTCTGCTATTTCCTGATAGGAAGTGGTATAACCAGCACATTACATGCAATTTTGTAAAATGTGTTTAATGTGAATTGAATTCAGACCATAATCAAGAACTATGCTACAAAAACAATCACTCTTTTATTCTTCTATCGTTCGCTGTGATGAATATAAGCCCTCGCATCTCCTAGCTACTTCGTCTGATGACGTTTTTGTGGAGCAATATTTAGACCATACACTGCTTAGTGATTGTCGCCTTTCCCAAAGTCAATCTACAATGAAATGTGGTTGAAAAAAGGCAAACGATGGACATACACCGCAGGCTCCATGGAGAAAGTAAATACACTCCATAAGCTCGCGGAAGAAGAATTTGATGATTGCTACTTATCGACGTCATCGTAAAGGCCACAAGCCACACGCCGCTTAGACATTCATTTATGAACCACCGATTCTATTGTTACCGCCAGGAACAATCCGCATTTGGTCGTGGTTTTCTGTGACCGCAGCCTTGTTGCGTGCTGGTATTCTCGCAGGCAGTCATATATAAAAGGCTTTTTTTTGCTTTTCTCCCAGTCCGTTAGGCCGGGAATGTTTCTCACCGTTTGCTTGTTAATCTCATATCCTCGGCCTGCGTTCTTCACACAACAAAAGGAAACATTGACAATGTCGTCCCCATACGCGAAAAGTCCCGGGCGCTCGGTGTCACCAACAATTGCGTCATCAAACATATCTCCGTATTGTGTGCGAAAATTTGATTCGCTTTCCCCGGGGGTCGTGTCGATTACGCTTGTTGCCAGTGTTTGACGATAGGTTGTAGGTTGCATTTTTATCTATTTCATTTCTACTGGCATCAAACAGCTAATAATCAACACTCGCGAATGCCGTCAACTTTTCGCCTATGTTCGTCGTACCGCCTTATCGTCCCATGATTGTCGTCTTGTGTGGTTTTTGTAAACCAAAGGGAGGATGTTTTGGATTCTTTTTTTAAATTGAACCAATAAAGAGAGAGAGAGATAGAGAGTGTGTGTGAGGGAGAGAGTAGGTAAGCAAGTCACACAACGAAGGAATGTGTGTTGAGGAGTTGGATTTAAGATTGGTTTGGGATAGAATGTACGCCTTTCTCGTATGACATATTTGTTCTATGAGATATTGTGCCACACAATGTTGGACACGCTTTCGCAAGCCAGCGCTAGTGCGTATTCTCTCGACGATCAAGCCACACACACACACAAATCACATACACAAGGATTGAGGAAACCCGCTTACCCGCTATTCCTCGTGCCGTCTTGCTAGCCATTGAGCCAATCTGCTTCATCCGGACTTTATACCTTCGGCTCATCGAATGTTACAAAGAAGCGAGGAGCTGGAACAAGCGGGTGGATGCCAAACACAGGCAGAGACAATCGGAAGGCAAATAAAAGGACGCCCCAAGACAAACGGCTTCGCATCTCTATTTTCTTATTCAACACTTGCCTCCGTGCGTGGATCTACTATTTCTACTTTGTCCTCTCTGGCCTGAGCGGGAGGGTGGAGGAGGTTCGACGCAAGGCCTTTCCTCATATCTTTACATCTTTCGTGGTTGTGTCTTGCGTTTCTCTCAAGAAGCGAGTTAAGATTTTGGTATTCTAGAAATAAAAATGTGCTTTAGACATCGAGTGGCCTTAAGAGTACGGCAAGTGGATTTGTACATGAGCGGAAGGCACAAATCATGAAAGATACGCACACATGCTATCATGTGAGTGGTGAGAAATAAAGGAGAATGAATCATGTTGCTATTCTACCATGCACACCTTCTAGTAGCTTATAGAAGCTAAAGATGGGTTTGAATTTCATGCTTTTCTAAATATGTCTTTTTACCTGATTGGGCCAATTTTGTTCGGGCTGTTAACTGAAAGCCTCAGCTCATGCAGTTGTTCTGTTATCACACAATTAGGTATTAAAGCGTAACTTTTAATTGTATTCTTATGAACGATCGTACTCTCGGTGGAACGTGGCAATGAGCATGGCAAGCAACATGCCGGAAAAGCATACTGCCACTGGCTCTTGAGTGCATTTTGAAATCCTCCCCAAGGACCCGCTCCCCGGCTCGTACCCAGCCAGAAAAGGAAGTCAAGAAGATGACAGTAAATATATCAAAGATGTTGAAATGGCAAACCATGACAAAGCGCAGTGCCATTCAGAGCCGTGCTTCGGCGTAGGTTGGCCCTTTCGATTCCCGTGTAGTACAGGCCTCGAGCCCTGCACAGGGGACGAACGTTACGGGGCCGGAAAATGGGGCTGGGTCCGGACTGGGGCGTAAAACTTCAGCAAAGAACGAACATAAAAGTAGAGTGATAATTTTTAAAATATTATATAAAGAATGAACTACAGGCAACAGCAGGCACCAAGCAGCAACATCAGCAGCAGCAGTTTTGGGATCTTTTTTTGTTCATCTCGTAGAAACAAATCCTGACGCAAGGTGCAGTTTTGGTTCGGTAGTAAAGGACACGGATAAGGGCAACCCGTAGATCTGCGTAGTTTGCATCGGGAGGTGGAGTAAGAAATGGGAAAAGTTCCGTTTTTGCTGGTGCCGATGCAACTCGACGACGCACTCGACGGTCGACGATGGTGTGGTTGGTCCGTTTTTGTGATCAAGAATTACGTGCGCAACTATCTGCCGGGAATCGGAAGTACCAAAACAACCACCGCCGTCTGTGTCAACCTTCGCCTTTGCGCTCTCCGGTGGGGAAGGAATTATTTTATTATTACGATGAGTGTGGGTACAATTTATACTTTTGAGATACTATTATTAGTGCAGTTGCGAATTTTCTTAATACTTCCGTAATTAAGGCTTTCTGGCTGGCTTCCGTTGGCACACTCGTTTGTAGCTGGTGGGGCATGTTTTTACTGCTTCCACGATTTTATGGCCAGCACGACTCATCGACCCTATAGAATGGCATTAAGCAGAGGCCCGCGCACGTTAGAGGCTTCACGGTTGTTCTGTGTTAATGTCACACTAAATCCGATGATCGACGTGACATAATCATTATCACATCCCGAAGCATATTGATGGCCAAATGAGCCAAAAGGTACTCGCGCCTCGCATCAAAATCTCAGCCAGACGACCCGAGATGACCGAGATGGATACATAGGATACATCACTACATTACCGTACACCAGGCCGTGGTTGTAGCCGTTTCCATTTTGCCTTCCACACGCCACACGGTGACAGAGCGGAATCACCTCGGGGAGTTATAATTTTATAAATGGGTTGGGGATGAAAATTTATGAGCCCGTCCGCTATTCGCTCGTTCGGGGCATAAATTTGTGAATGATAAACTCGGCATCGGATGAGGACACGGGCAACAAGGTGGATGCATTGCTGGGACTGTGCGTACATACAGGACTGTGTGTAAAGGAAAAAGTTTTTAAAAATTTCATTTGGGATGAATTGGAATTTCCTTGCGTCGTTGTCACCTTTCCGGTTGGTTGCTGCTACGTAAAGCCTTCGAATTAAACTCATTTATAGTTTAGCGCGCTTGTCGATATCTGCGTTGGTTTCGCGGTTTTGCGGTTGCGTAACGAATATTTAGCTTCTGTAATCGTTTCGTTTTGCGAGCTTACTCTTTACACGTCGCAATCATTAAATGGTTGGCACACTTAAAAAAACGAAAAATACATCATCAAAACAGTAATATTTGTCTCCTATTTGCGATAAACCGAAACAACAACCGAAACAAATCATCTTTAAACTGATTTATGTCAGTTCCTAAGCACTTTCGTGGCTCTATTAGCCGCGGTAGGTTAAAAAAGCATTTCATTATTTATCATGCCAGTCCCATCACCTGTTCTTGTGCGCCCTTCTGCGCCTCACGTGTCCTTCCGTTAACAGCATTCGATATAATGATGCAGTCAGGCCGTCCCGTTCCTCTGGCTTGCGGGACACGAACAGCATCGTTGGCAAATGATACAATTTTTATGGATTGGCAGGACCGAAATGACAAAAAATAGCCAATGTGATCACCCCCGGGCGCACGAATGTTAATCATTACTGTGCTGGGTAATTTGGCCGTGAGCTACCCAGAATGGTATACTAAAAAAAAAAAGGAAAGTAATCGACCTCGGCTGAAAATGTAGAGAGGAGGGCGTCATTTCAGCCGTGTGACCTCGGTTTTGTCGAAGTGAGAGGGTGGTGTGTTTGAGAAAATCCATTATTTTCAAACTTTCCTTCCATGATTGCCCGACCGTGTGGATGCTACTGCTGCGCGTAAAGTAATAAAATTTCCTTCCTATAATTTAAATCGCTCTCACCGACTGGAAGGCACAAGGGAAGCGGATGGACAGTGCACGAGGTTTTGAAATGGAAATTCGTTTTCGGGCTCGTTTTCTTAGACCACCGAGATAACACACCGCTACCGTCACCCCACACCGCCACGGCATAGGTGGTTTGGTGAAGCCCACGGCACGGGTCAGTGGCGATGGAGAAAGAAATAAAAAGGTAAGAAAAGAAAAATCCTTACGATAGGCAAAGTGGACGAATAATGAAATGAACCACAGAGATACTCGTACTCGTCGTATGCGCAAGGACTTTCCGTTCGCGATTGCATATAATTTAAGATTATGGCCATAAAAGCTAATTAGACCGATAAATAATCCATTATTATTTGATAAATTGCCGGCATCGAAAACTACGGCGAGTGGCTGTTGAATTATTTAGAGCGTACCGCAGATCCGCTCAACGAAATTAACGCCAGTTCAGCAGGAATCGTACACCATTATCCGTCACTTTCAGCACTCGGACGGTTGTCGAAAACCCCTGCTTTCTAGCCGTTCGCCAAACACTGCCAGTTTGTGAGGTTAGGGCAATAGCAAACAACAAACGATGTTATCGCTGCAATTTGTACTTTACCTGATGTTTCAATTCACCCTGCTTGCGGGAAGCGGCAGCTCGCCAGTTTAACGCCAGAATGCAGCAGTTTTTCGCATTCCAAACGAACAGCATATCATCCTTCGATTCCACCAGATTCTGCGTATGTTTATTGCCATCCGGCGAACAGTCACGGGCCACTTGAAACAACTTTGTGTCGTTGAAGCCGAAGCTATCGGTTTTCGAAACCATCATGATACACCAAACTGCACCACTGCACTGCACTGAATTATCACGTAAAGTAGGCAAACCTGTAGCTAGAGTCACAATTGTGCGGGGTTTAGCGGCACACGCAAAACCTAGTAAAACGTAAACAAACAAGCAGGCCGGTCGATTTGCAGTTTGACATTTCATGCGCGAGCGCGGGCTGCCAGCGGGCAGAAAGTACTCGAACTGCTCGACGAAGTGCTCGACGCGACGCCTAACGTCACATTTGCTAACGGACGTTCAATTTGAAAATCACGCAAATGGTTCGCGAATAAAACGAAGCACGTGTAGCAAATTTGTGAATATTTTACGAAATAGTTTTAAAGTTTTCCGGGAATCTGCATTCGGATGAGAATTGCTACGGAATATTTCGCATTTTTGATACACAATTTCTCATGAACGGTAAACCTGGATGAAATATTAGAACACCATAATGAACGTTAGCGTATGGCAAGTATGGTTGAGTGGTTTAAAGTTAAAAAACAGATAAAATAAAACAGATTAGTTTAATAATGTTCAACAAATGACATAACAAAATAAGAGTATGTATCATTTCTCGAGCATTGCCAAGCGTTCAATAGATAAGATAGATGGGAATCGAAAACCACCCTGCACTGTAAATGCTGCACACCATCATGTAAAATTGTACATGAAGTTTAGCTTACAACATAGTTGTGATGCCTGAGGCTAAGTGAAATGATAACCGATATAACGTGTTTAACACAAACCCTTTTGCTAGATTCATATCACGTTCGATTTGCAGCGTAATTGCATACCCACCGCAATACCAATATTGCGCTTTGAATAGCGTAGTATTAAAGCTGGGTTTCACACAACTGCCGAACAATTACGTAGTTAGCAAACAGGTTTGTCAATTAACTGCCACCAGGAGGGAGCGTTTCAATTTTTATGATCTATTGAGAGGAATATAATTACACCTGCCTAGCATATCTTTACATTTATCAAAAGCTATATTCATGAACATTCCGTTGGACAGCCCTCGAGGTGTGAGCAGCCTACTCACAGTTTTACTACTAAAGTATATTGTTTGTAGTGCAGTATATGGAATGATTTTAGCGGATGTGAGTGATGGTGTACGTAGATATGTGTATAATTTTCTCATTTACTCATCATTTGTCAACGTCCGGGGTGAACGATTCGAAGCATTGATGCATTCGATTCCCGGGTAGAGAAATATTATGATTGAATTTTGGTCGAATCCATTTGGAGAATTTACGGAAAGGCGGTTAAGCTGTTTCTGTTACTGTCAATCGCTAAAGAACCGAGCTGGCAACCGTAGCGAGTGTTTGGCGTCATAAATGTGTAATGTCAAAATGCTCGTTAGGATACGTACGCTTATTCCAGACGCATCGTGTATCAATTTTTCTTCCTTCCGGGAGCACACATTTATCAGCGCTCGAGATGAAAACGAGAGCGTTTCGGAGTTGGGAAGGGACAGGGGGTCAGGATGTCACTTTGCCGTTGGCATTCATAAAACATATCTATCTCTCCCTGACGTATTTTCGGTACTTCTTAACCATTGACGACGTATCGTCCCTTATGCTACTCGCTGGGTAGAATTGAGGGGTGCCCGCTGGAATTGAGCAGTCTGCTCTCTCTCTCTCTCAATCATCAATTCATCCATTGTAAAGTATGCGCTTCCGATGGGTATTTCCTGCTTTGTGATGGAGTTTTCGCAAAAAAACGCAATAAATAAAGGCAAACTCGTGGGATGGGACGGAAGCAGCAGGTAGGATAGACCTAGCGTGTACGCGGCGTTGAAACGGGATTGTTCGTCAGGACGAGTGACAGTTATGACTTAGTAATGTGACCGAATTTTGTGTGCGATTGGAGCAGCAATGTTGTATTTCTTGAGGATTGATGGATAAAACGCGTACGAAAAAAACTCGCTTTACCGGGAAAGGGAAGCGTTTGAAGATGCAGAAATGGGAATTGAAGTCAACTGCAGTGCAATGTCATGTCTTTGACAGTTTTGGAATGATTTGCATTATGCCATAAATCATTGAGCATTTTTCAGGGTTACGATATTTTAAGTATGCTTGTGGAGGGAGTATGTTATTCTCGTCGTTCCGTTGAAATGGAAAGAAATGCAGCATCTATCAAACATCACTCCTAGAGTAGACTAACAAAGAGACTGATTGGGTATTGGATTCTCACATCCATGAATAAAGATCAACAGGTCTTACTGATCCGGGATCGTGTTCACCGATGATCTTTAGCCATCGACGTCACTCTATCTTTTGTACTACCAACCACTCCTCCACCTTCGCCTTTCGACACAGAGAAGTAAACAAACGCAATAAAACAGTTTTGCATAATACACCCAGCGAATGGGCAGCGTCAGCCTTGCACTTGCCGCAATTCAAGCACCCGGCACAGCACAGCTCCACAATCCACACGTCTCCAATCGCTATTGATGGTTTTAAGAGAAAACGGACCCTCCGACACTAACACCAACGAGTGGCTTCGCTTTCGCGTCGCCAGTTGCATCGCGATCGACGCCGGAGCTGCATTCACTGCAACTCAGTCAACGCACGACAGTCAACAGAGAAACTTACCGGTTGCATACTGGCACTGCTGAGTATACGCACATAATCCACGAAGTGCGCCACGGAGTGCAAATTTCCGATCCACATTACGATTGCGCGATAGCACGTGCAGATTTCGAGTTGTTCAGTGCTTTGAGAGATTTGCATCAGTAGCTCCACTCATTCGGGTGCTCACAATGCGTTACTACGCGACCATCAGGGCTGCATCGGTGCTGGTGGGACTTTTGGCGCTGACAAAAACAGGTTAGTCTTTCAAGGTAACCCATTTCAAGCAACCCCGATCGTGATCGCGACCGCTGGTGAATGGCAACTAAGATCGCGACACTTACCATCTTTTCTGAATTGCCCTTTCAAGGATACGGTCTCGATTGTGATCTATGTTACGGGGAGGAGGATTGTTCGCTGGGATTGGACGTGCCGGTGGTACAGTGCGACGAGGAAGCGGTACAGCTGACCAACGGCAGTTTGGCCAGCTTCATTCGGCCGCTTCGTAACGCGCTGCCCACGAAACATCATCACTACGAGTGCGTCCACGTGCGCGCTACCTCGGTGAGCGGCCACGTGTTCCTGTTTACCCGCGGCTGTGTCCATCAGCTCGAAGAAGGACGACACTTTTGCTCCCTGCCCCATGCAGCCTTCCAGGGATCGCTCGAGTGCGTTGCGTGTGTCGGCGATCGATGCAACAACGTTCCCGTACGGCAGGAGGGATCCGGTGCCATGACCAGGAGAAGTTCGTTGATCTCGCTAGCCGTCTGTTCGTTACTTGCACTTTCGCTCTTCACGTTGGCGGCTCCGCACAGCTGATGAATAATGAGAATAAAAAGCTTCAGGTGGGCTGAAGCTCTGCACAATTACAGTTTGCGCCCGTGTGTGTGTGTCTTTGTGGTGTCGTGTTTGATTGGTGTGTGATCGCGCAATAGCTCGTTGAGTCGTTGATGTGTGTCCGCGTGTGAAACCGTGTGTCGATGCTGTGGTAGCGAGCCGTGCATAATGGCGCTCTAATAACTTCTCCGTCACACCGCAAGGGTCCTCTCGAGGGTGCGCTAAGGGTCAATCGTGATTGAGAAACAGAGACCCGCTGCCTGGAACTGGGCGGAGGGTAGCAGATTGTGCTCAATTATGTCGTGGCGTACACTTGAACTTTGCCAATTAGTTCGCGCTTTGCGTAAGAACTGCAGCGCCGCGATTAGTTCATGCTGGAATGGGTGCCCTTTTGGTGCCCAGGCAGCCACCAGAGCTTTCGACGAGTGTCGCTTGAGGCCGTACCAAACGCCAATAGACGCCTTATTCTTGGTGACGCACTTCGCTTTAGACGTGGGTCTGGCTCAATCAATAAACATATAATTAAATTCAATCAAAACAATGCGGCTTAAGACAGCGTGCCCGGGCTGCCTGGCTGTCGGGAGTGTGACGTCGGCGTCGTTTGAACCGGTTCTTGAGTGCGGCGTAGACTCCGGTTTTGAGTGCCGGCGGAATGTGAATGTGTGGGACGTACGAGGACCTTCAAGGTTCGAGGCACCCTTCGGGACGAGACAGCACCAACTATAATGATGATGATGATGATGGTGGTGTTGAAATCTGCGTGATTTCGCAATCGACGAAACCGGAAGCGACGCTCCAGCACAACCGTCAATGTAGTTGACTTGAACACGGTGCTAGTAGTTTCTGGTAACTTAGGGAACGGAAGGGATTGACGTTCGAGTTTGCGTTTGGTTTTTGGGAGGTTCTGTTTGTATTTGTTAAACAAATATCGCATTCATAAATCAAATCTCGCACATCCAGGCATCGTCCTTTTTCTGGGAGGGAGTGTGTTCACCTTCGCATCCTGTCTTTTCCCGTGTGGCCACTGGGAGTGTTGGAAGCATAAGTTATTCGGGCTCACCGTTCAGCCCGCTGCTTTGTGGATGTTTCGATCCTCTCTAAACACGGCCATCAGCACCTTCGCTTCCTTATTGCCTTGCTGGGCGCGTAGTCGTCGGCGGGGGAGCGAAAGTTCATCAGCACTCGACGTCTTTCACGTTTTGATAAAGAAGTAATTTAAATATTCTATAAATTCTCTCAATTCATTTTACCGACACGTACACGCTTCTTGGGGACGTACGCGAGCCGCGCCATAATCATCACACGTCATCAGCAGCTTCGTCGTCTATTTCACGGACCCCTTTCCTTCGGGAAAAGCCACTCGGGCGAGGGACATGATGTTCAGCCTGGGTGCTATTCGAGTATGGGAATAATTTCTTATTAAATTTAGACCAATATTTTACTAGTGGATCTGGCTTTAAGACATCTCAATATTACAAACATTAGATGTGAAATGAATCTTTTACGTTTCTGCATTAAAATCTTTTATTCCGTAATTTCTATTCATTTAATTCTCTTTCGTTTGTAATCCCATGCAGTGCAAGTTACCATTGCCTTTTTCTAGTCACGCAATGTGGCTGTCTTAGTAGGTTCTTGAGCACAATTTATTAACACTCAGCATCCGTAAGAATGAGGGGCGGTCCAAGCGGTCCTTACAGCATGCCAGGACACGCCATACGCATCCTGCATTGATAACTATCTACTTGTCGATACTTGACTCAAGAAGTGTCGTCGCTGGCGTTACGCTTGTTCTCACAGTGCGAGTCCTGTGTCGTGCGAGTCCCTTAAATTATGTGGCGGAATGTGGGACCACTACTCGAAGGATACCTCTAATCGGATGATGGCACTTGCGAATCCGATCAAACGCAACGCCTCGGAAAAGGAATTTCCGGCATCCGTATCCGGGGTCCGTACCGGTGGGAGGTCGACCGAAAGAATCGTTGCCCACTCATTGTGCAGGGCGCAGGGACGAGGACGATCGTGCGTACCATTCCGGACATCCTGAATTCATCGTTTGCAATTTTCAGGGATATTCATCTTCGAGAAATAGCGAAACCTGTCCATACGACGACGACGGGTGCCGCTCCGGTATGGGTATGGCGCTCCGTTCTGATTTATGACTTGGGGGCTTCTAAGAATAACTTCATCAAGCGTTACGCTCTGCTCTCGAAGGAGCCATTCCTTCGCTTCTCGACATCCCACGTAGTACGTCGTGTGTAGCTCTTGAGAGTGAAGATATGCCAGCTGCTGAAGGATGCTCCGAATTGCCAGACATTGACTGAAAGCGACGCCCGTTTCCCGCTGGTTTGCCATGTTCGCCGGGTTGTGTTGATTCGAAATAATAATAAGTAATTATTTATGCCTCAATAGAAAATCACGAATCACACGAGGGGCGCCTTTCAAGAGGCCGGGATACCGGTCTATCCGAATGCCTTCAGCGGGAATAGTGTGGACCAAATCCTTGTTGAAAACGGAAGGGTTTTGTTGTTGTAGAATGCCATCGGGAAATTGGCACAAACAAAGACTGACTCGCATCTTCCCGGTTTTCCTCGTACCACTCTTCACCTGCTCATCCCAACTTCTCAATGTGAACAGGTTTGAACTGTCAAAAGTAAAGCACCACGTGTGTTGGGATGCTGCGAGGATAGTGCGAGGGTGTGTGCTTCGAAAATTGTTTTCGAACGCTGATGATAATTAATTCCGACGCCACTATTTGTACGGACTCTTCGTGTGCGTTTCATTTTGACAAGCGTGAGTTTGGCGTTGGTCGGACGGCGTGGATAAACAAATGAATTCTAAACTCGTCCTCCCCCCTCCCCCTTGGAGTGAGAGACGGGTGCCTGATTTTGGATGCGACCCGGGACAGCAATGATTATTTCGATGATTGATGAAAATGCCTTAGCTTTTCCACCGTAGCTTGAGGTACCTGCGGTGAAACCTTCATGTCCACCATGAAGAACGTTCACAATGGATAATAGCATCGGCGAAGGCTAATGGAAGCATGAATCAAATCAATTGTTTGCCCAGGCCCGGGAAAGTCTTTAAAACCACGATTGTCCCGAAATTGCTTTCCCACTTTCCCCCGAGTGCCGGAAACGATTTATATCTTATAAGACACCCGACGCAACGGTGTGGTTAGAGCTGGCCGCACGTCTCACATCGAGTTGAAGTGATTTGTACTTGCCCGATGCCGGCAATGGTCGGTGTTCGGATCAGACTGGGCTGAGGCTGTCTTGGGAAATCTTTTACGCCCTGCACTGTCTCACCTTGGCCAAAGCCAATGCCAAGACGGATTGGTGTAAAATCCTGAATGTATGTCTTGTGCGAAGAATAAACAACCGAGCGCGCGCCCAGTGGTTGGGCTGATATGTGAAAAGTTAGAAGAAGCGTATAAATTTCCCTGCGACCGCTCGTTTGCAGCTGCAGTGGCGACGTCGTACGGGTGTCCTTCCCGGTTCTGTTGCTGTGTCTGTTGGCACAGGACAACGGCGTCTTGCCAGTCCCCACCGTAACTACGCAGAGGCCTTGTATGCTGTTTGGATCTGGTCTGCGATCGATGAAGGTGGGAAAGGCAAGAGAAGGCGAGAGAGGTGCGAAAAGCAATGTTGGGTTAGGTGAAACGTGTCCGGGAAAGAGTTACACACATACCCCGCCCAACACCTGGGCCGGGCCGTATTGCAACGACCGAAACCACATTAAATTATTAAAGTTGTTTATGTTTCTTATAATATCAAATTAAGAGTTGGAGATTAGTTAAGATAAAGAGCATATAAATTGCGATAGACTTAAATTGATTTTTGCTCCGGCAAAGCGAACGGAGCCGGCCGGAGCGAACGGAGTGCACGGTGGCCTAAGGATGTTCGCACCTACGGTTCGTTGTCCAAGGAGCCCAAGGGAAGAACGTGGGAGACGAGATCTGTTTGAGCAGAGCTCACGGCCACGGCAGCTGGAACGGGTAACGAACGAGGCCGCGGAAAGTTTTGTCTATGCGGCGTGTCTAATGTTACACCAGAGGTGAGTTATAGTGTGCTACGGTGGTAGGAAGTTGTGCCACTTCCTGCCATCGTGATGGTGATGCGTGATGGCTGGAAGGATTACGGGGAGGCAATGTTCGATTGGAAGGATCGAGTTTCCTTATCCTTCAGCCCGGTCAGGCTGGGAAGGCCTCGCCGAAGACTTCGCACACGGTGTTTGCCTTTGTTTGGCTAATTAATTATTTTAATTATTAATATGAATTCGACGCCACCATGGCCACCACCGTACCTTGATGAACCTTCGCGTCTTTTCCTGGCGGGTGTAGCGGTACTTCAACTTTGTTTATCCGCCACAGAGACAGGGGTTGGTGTTTTGGGTGGCTTGGCAGCGTGTCAGCGAGTCAGTTAGAGCGCCGTGCTATATCACGTAAGATATTTCCAATTTCTTACTTCCCCCCAGTGCCATGTGGTGATTGACTCCGGTGGCCATTGCCGCGGTATCCGCGTTGGGTTAATTTCGCTGAAGGTGCTGGCGTATGTTTGCATAGTTTCAAGTTTGCGCATTGAATGTGAAAGTAATTTAAATTGATAATTTGGACAAGTTTCCTCGCTTGCAAGAACGTGACCCTTTGTGGAGAACGAGTGATTGAAACCTTCGTGACCATCGGTAAGTGCACATCTTTGTCGGGCAATAGAGAGCAGCAAATGTTCATTCGGAAAAAGCATTTCAAGGCTAGTAAAATGGAAATCGCAGGGAATCAGGATGATTGTCGTTTGAATATTTAATACGATGTACGTACCCGCAAAGCGACGAAGTACTGGTTCCGCTTTCTGCTTGTAGGTGACATTTGCTGCAAGATCGTCCGAAAGGTCTGGTGTGAAAGCTGTAGTTCAGAATGAGTTCGTCAGTGTCACCAATTTGTTTGTTGCTGCTGTTTACCATCATTACAAACGGTTTGACCAGTTACTGCCTATTGCGGCCCCTGTTCCTGTTCGCTGTAATACGTTATTTCTTCACCAGGTTATGCCAGCACCTGTCTGCATTGCATTGCTCAGGGCGAAGAACGGGTCTGCGACGACTCCGCCGAGATCGTGGAATGCAATGAGGAGCTTTCGGACAAATACTTAAGTCTTTTCACGCGCATTAATCCGGATTTGGACGCTATCCAGGTGGACAAGACACAATTCAAGTGCTTCAAGATTTCCGTGTTGGGTGAGGATCTGTTCCTTCTAAAGGGCTGCACCTACAAGAGTCTGCCGGTTTGTGACAAGGTGCTTGAAAATATGGTTTGCGACACGTGCGAAGGCAAAGATTGCAACAAAATGTATTACGAGAACTACAACGATGAGGACGGACGGGCGGGCACTCGCCTGTCATCGATGGGATTGATTGCCACTTGTGTGTTTTGGTTATCGGTTTATTTCGCTTCAATGTAGAATGCTAGACTAAGGGTAAGATTGGGTGTCAGAGATTAGCTTGCAATCACAACTGCACCAATAACGAATGCGACACTCAACAGCAAGCTGGCGAACGGTCTTTGACTGTGGTTGTTCTGCGAGTTGTCAGTGCTACTGCCAAAGTTTTGCGAGGAGCAATTCAAGCTGCCATTAAAGTCGAACGTCGGCTGACGGCAAATGCTCTTAGTGCCTGCGGTGCATCCCTGCACGGCAAACGTATCATTCACAGCGCCTGATTGAGGACAACGGAACACTTCTGTTAGGCACAACCGATTGTCTCTCCGGAAAAGATGCAACCAGAGTCGCACTGTACTTACCTGCACTCTTGAAGTTTACCTTAACGCAGCTGTACACTTTGGCTGTGCTTGCCGTGAACTCAGTCAGATTTTTGTAAAACGTGCCCAGCTGAGTCACCGTTTGATTGGCTATCGCCGGCGTGCAGGTAACTTTGGGGATGGTTTGATTCGCTCGACAGGCTACAGGTCCTATACAAAATGGGCAGTCGGTGGCGAGGGCTACAACGATTCAAAGAGCGTTCAGTTATTTCGCATGCTTTAAAGCTTCACCAGAAACACCTCACCATAAGCTAAGCAGACGCCAAGCGCACCAATAAATACAAGCAGACGGTACATTTCGAATCACCACACTTCGTTTGCCTCGGTTCCTAAAATACTGAGCCCTGAGAGTGCTCTATGTGACTCTATGAGACCTTTTTATCAGCCATAACGTATCACTTGAAGTATCGAAACGGGCCACTTAGTCATGGTTTGTTTACATGTGGCTATAGATAAGTGACGCAAGCTTTGCACCAGTGATAATACTACATTGTGTACGGCTAATACACACACACCTGCCGTGGAATTGGCGTATTGATATGAGGAATGAGAAAATAGCAATTGTTTTCAATCCAATAGGCGCTGATTCATGTGTCGGAAAAGTCGGAAAACATGTACTAGAGACCATCCTACATCCTGGTTGAGATAAAACAAAGTCTAAGCTGATTACTGATTCAAGTTGTCGTCTGTTCGTGTCGTTAGCTTCAAATGTGCGTATCGAACACGCCTCATGGAGATGGTTTGAAAAATGTGAACCAGATGCTTTCAATTTCGGCTAACAAATCAAATTTGCCACATCGGGGAGTTGCAAAAGTGTTAAATTGGAGTGGTCGTGCTAGGGAATTCATCCGGCCAAACGGTTCCGCCCGGTGTACGAATTGGTTTGCCATCGTACTTCGTCAGAGCTGCACAAAGCACAGCTCAGCAATGCGACATGACATCGGTGCATGGATATGAGTGTATCAATAATAACTGCGGTTTGATCAAGAGCCGCATCCGCATCCCCTTGTTGGCTGTCTCGCTCAGACACTGCAGGACCGTATCCTGGAGGTGGGTGCACTCGCCCAGGCTCGTGACGGTGTCGAACGAACGGAGTCGTTCGCTTGCAAAACCACACTTTCCGAACGCATCATCAGACGTTGTGGGAAAGGTAAAAGAGCAAATAATTGCATATTTGAATCCAATCCGTATCCGAGGTGTCGGGAGACCAGGCACCGGACAGCGGTGTTGAGGTGCTGTGCGTTGAAAACGTTGTCATCGTTGGCTTCCGGTTGGAAAATCAGTTTGAGTGTCAATTTTCTCTTCATCTCCCTCCCATGCCAGGGCGTCGGTGCGGTTGTCTGTGTTGCTTTTTCGTGCGCATTTGGTTCGGAAGTGGTTGCTGGAGGGTGTCGAGTGTTTGGTTTTGCCATCGGCCATCAAATATGTAACATCCGACACGGAGAGCGCCCCACAGGAGACCGTTTGACATTGCTGAGCCATTATCGGGGAAGGGGAACGCACGGAACAGATTGAGGTACCGGGTTATTGTATTCGATGGTTATATGCATATTTTACGATCCATTCTCTGCCATCGGCAGGCCGACAGTGCTGACCAATGACATCGGCATCAAATGCTCCGGACACCGGCCGATGGTAGAATGCAGTAGTTTTTATGCCGATTTTCAGTGGATTTTTTGTTCCTGTTCGGGTGCTTCACGGTGGCGATTTGCATTTGCATAGATGAGGGCCGTTTTGTTGTGTCGGAGGGGGGCAATGGGCACACGAAAAAAAAAGGTTCAATCTGTTGCTGCATTTTTTTCCAAACGACCAAACACAGAGAACGATAGGTGAATAGTAAAGAGGACGTCCCTACGGCTGCACGTTTGGTGCTGGCATGCAGGCCAGTGTCAAAATGCTGGTGGCAGGAACACAAGATGAGATTGGATTTGATTGAACTGGATCCGGGTGGACGGAGGTGGGATAAATATTTCATCGCCGTCGAGTTGATTATGAGCGATTCAGTTTGATTTATGATGCATGATTTAAAATTAAATCACTTAATTGGTTTTTGCATATTCGATTGAGCGTGCGAGGAGATGCGTCAGCTTCGTGCGTGAGGCATTTGTTTGTGTTTACGAGTGGCCGCATAAATTGAACAGCACACTTCCCTTACACTTGCAAATGTTTGCTTTTATGACGCGCCGGTAATTTGTCAAACAACGAACCAAAAAGCTGGTCAATTTGGGTTACAAAAAGGTGTTAAACTGTTGATGATTTGGTCAGCAAATGACCTGCCGCACCAGCCAACCGAAACGAATAACTCACATCGAAAATTGTCGAAAATGGGAATAATTGGACCGGAGTGGCGTGGTTTGATGCAGAATAAACAGATAAATGCAACGAGAGTTTATAAAAGAACAAGCACGAGGCTTTAATAGCACTGTACTGTTCGATGGGGTGCGTGAGCATGTTTGGAATGGCATCGAAGTTGCGTGTTCTCTTAGTGATTACCATAATTCTAGTAGGTGTTATCGACAGGGTGGCTATCGACAGGCATTCAAGTGTTTTGAGAAACTATTTTTCTATTTCTCGTTTTAGAACGCAAGTTTTGCTCATCGAGGACGCGGTCGTGGTGATCGTGATCGAGATGATAGCAACAGCGATGGTGATCGAGATTGGGACAAGGATTCTTCCTATTGGAACAGCTATCCTTCCACGACGACTACGAGGGTTGCCACACTGCCCACTGCTACCGCTTTGCCCGGTTTCACGATCAGGCCGAACTCGACAGTGACAATTCCACCGTTCCCTTTAAATACATCGTTTGACGTACGAACAGGCTAGAAGGTGTCTCTTGTGTCTAATAAATAGTAAAGCATGTTTTCGTTTTCTCACCTTTCTAAACCATCACAGTTTACAGGAACAGTGAATTGTAAACCGTTAGTTGCTTCATCAAACATTTGAGTTTATTGAAATTCCTCCCATAGTTTGTTTTGTATAGCTTCCGGAACCTATGTAGCATTGGATTGGAAGCCAACTGCCATAAGTCGAAGGCACGAAAAACCAACCTGTAGTGTCGGTAGGGTTAGAATGGGTGGAGCGTAGTAAAAAAGGGCATAAATTAATTTACTTCTCTCTCGTCGGCTGACACGGGCGCAAGTCATTCAGTGGAGGAGGAGTGCGGAAAAGCGGAAGCGGTAGGTGCTACCAATTTGGGTGAAAAGTCGGAAAGGTGTCAGGCGAGCTATCTCTGTTTTTATGAACTGCACAGTCGCGGGCCACGGTGGTAAAGGTGGAGAATTAAGTCCTATTTTAATTTTTGTAACTCTTTCGGGTGGGTGAAGAATTTCTTAAATCTTGTAATGGTGGTGAGTGGTCGGGGAGGGGGATGGAGCTACTGTGGAACATGCTGGAGTGCAATTCGTGCGATCATGTTCGATGGGGGAGAGATGGCAAGGGAGGCCGAAAACGGCGAGCGCAATACATTACCATATAATTCACAATTATCATTTGGTGGAAGAGCTAATTGTGGTTTATGTGTGTAAAGTGACGTGGCGATGATGGTGAACGTTGGCGAAGCCCGGAAGTGGTTTCGCTAAAAGTCCTTCCATAAACATTGTCCAAGCTTATAGCTCGTGGGCTGCGCTAGCGAAGATGCAAAACGGGGCTTCCGGCGAGCGTGGCAATCACATTTTTATTCGTGGCGTGTCCTGTTGCCGACTGCCTTGCATCCATTGGGAAGGAAAAGCTCGAGTGCTAGGGAAAAGAGTTGTTCATTTTATGATATTATTGTGGATTTAGGTGAATAAATTATAGCGAAAGTGGAAAGTTAATCAGAACGGGTCTTTGTGGCATCGTGGAGTTGGCCGAAACTCGAAAATTTGCAAAAATAAAAAAAAAACGGATAATTCTACGGGAGAAAGAAATAATAGAACATAGAGCATGGCTGAGTTTGGGCGAAGGGCATAAAAATTAGCAACACCTGAAAACTGAACCAACACACAGAGCATGGACAGAGTGCAGTCTGCGATAAGGCCAAAGGTGACAATAGCCATATAATGAATTGCACTGAAGCAGCAGCAGCGAGTTGCAGCTGTAAAAAAATGAAGTTTGCGGCAAACTTTGGATTGCACTAGAAAGGGTGAAACGGCAACGAGTTGGATGAGATAATGAAGATATACGTGGCTTTTAATTTAAACAATACTGCTTAAAGTCTAACTGTGGGTTGTGTTTTGTGAGAAAATGAAATAAAAAACGGAAGTATGAGTGACACCAACAGACGCTTTGGTCGATCGTGTTGTGCGTATTTACAGAACGGCGTAAGGGAGGGAGATAATGGGAGGGAATTGCAAAGCACGCCTCGAGATTAAGTCGTTCAAGTTCAACGACCACCGTGTGGAGTCGTAGTAAAAACTGGTTCAAGCCTTACGGTTGGTATCAGTTTGGCTTAATTAGTCAGAGCCAGCAAGGGTAATAAAAGACTTGTTTGCTGCTCTTGCGGATAAGTCAAGAACTTGACATGAAATCAATTGTGCTATCGCACGTAATGCCTTAAATGTACATCAGAAGATGGATAGAAAGAACCACAATTCAGACAAAGAACCTGCGAAAGAACAAACGTCCACGCAATCAATTCAGTTTAGTCAGGTGTGCTGGGGCGTAGAAGTCAGTTCGTTTGTGATTCTGAGTCGTGAAGGTACTGTATGTGAAGTGTTTAGAATAAAAATGGGTATGCGGGAAGTGGCAGAGAACGAAACCAATCATAATTTCATTGATTGATGTATCATTGTTAAAATTGTGCGTCTTGGCAAAACGAATAGGTTTCAGACAAATCAATCAAATGTCGTTAACTCGATTCCTTGGCTCAGCTTCACATAAAACTCTTCCAAATGACTGATTTGCTGTGCTGTGGGAGTTGGTAGAAGCAAGGCAAATGGACGACATCATCCACCCACTTAGGAGTATTATTTATGACTTGCGAAAAGAAAAAGAAGGAATCTCTGAGCGTCGTTTGGCATCAAATGATAGCCGGTGCTGGTGGTAGTTTGTGCGGAAGTAACATCAAGATGACCGTTTGCGACCGTGCAAAAGACGAACGAAATCAGGACGGGCGAATAAAAGGAATCAAATTCTTCGTTCGGCATAAGTGAAAAAAAAAGGTTCTGGCAGGATAGATCCCATCAATAGAAGCACACGGCAGTGTATAGTGGAGGGTGCATTTACAATGAGGCCATCGTGTAAAATCTGAATAGAAGATTAGGTACGGTCGTGTAACATCTTTGCCACAGTTTCGAGAGCGTCCTCCGGCCACCACGCACTGGCATCTCGCACTCGTGGCACATTTGTTTGTTTGCAGAAGAGTCGTTACCGATGCTTGGCGAGAGTGTTCGAAGAGGTCGTCCGCAGGACAGGACAGATGATCCTGTGAAATGGGATGGATGGACAGGCAGGCTGACTGCGAGTCAAGCAGTAGTGAAAAGTCAAGAAGGGCAGCATTATTTATGATGGGTAGCGAAACGGTCAGTGACTGTCTGCCCGCCGGTAGGAGGAGGAGAAGGAGATGGAGGAGGGTTTAAAAAAGTTCTCGTGAGAGAAAAGATCAAATCAATTCAATTTGTTACCATGTTCTGAAGATTGTTGATTCCTACTTGATTGCGTAGCCACGACGGAATGTTGAATGGAGGTTCGTTTGGGTTGGTTCGGATTTGTTTGGATTGCTCCCTTTTTTGCAGACCCAGGCCCCCATGATAATCAGGACGTCGGCCGGGCGAGGGACGAATAAAAATTTAACGAGGGGAAATTGATATTTGTCTAGCCCATAAATTGCTGCCATTTTTTCGGGAATAAATTTTATAGCTTATTACGTCCAATTTGTAGCATCGGCAATTGAAATGAGGCATGATTCGGTACGGGTTTGCGGGTCATTGCAGATGAGTTCGGTCTTTCGTGTGCTTATGCTAATGGCGGCGCTTGTTGGCAGCTCGCTGGGAACCAAGTGTCCACTGGAGGATGTGCCGCTATGCGATGGCCCACGAAGAGTGATTCTGGATCTGGACGGAGGTGGTGATGATGCTTGGGCGCTAGTGATGCTGCTTTCAAATGAGGAGAAGTACAACATCTGTGTGCAGGCCGTTACCTGTTCGCACGGGAACGCTCGAGTCTCGGACGTGCTGGTAAATGTGTTGCGCATCCTCGCGAGTTTGGATCGATTAGACGTCCCCGTGTATGGTGGAGCTAGCGAGCCGCTAATTACGCCTGGTCCAACACGAAACGCTTCCCACTATTTCTGGGGCAGCAATGGATTCGGAGATGTCGAGTTTGAGAGCTCATTTTCGGTGAACACACTGGAGTCGCTGCACGCGGTGGAGTCGATGAACGATCTGTTTCAGATGGTAATGCACCAGTCCAAGAAATGGGGAAAGCCCAAAAGAAAGATATACATTCGTTTTCGCTTTATCTTCAGTATCCAAATAAAATAGCCCTGCTTGCTGTAGGACCATTGACGAATCTGGCCCTGCTGTACAAAATGTACCCAGAGACGAGGGACAAAATAGCTGGCCTGTACTTACTGGGAGGCAATCGGCACGGTGTGGGCAATACGGCTCTTGCGGCAGAGTTTAACTTCTTCCGCGATCCAGAGGCGGCACACATTGTGCTGAACAACTCTCCCATGATCGTGCACGTGTTCCCGTGGGAAACGGTGCTGCTGCAGACGTTCACCACTAAATGGCGCTTTGAGACGTTCCGACAGTCGACGAACCCCGCCGTCCAGGTGCTAAACCAGGTGGAAAATGTAGTGTACGCGCAGGAAGAGATATGGACACCGTGCGATATGTATGTGGCCGCCATCTTCCTGAACGGCAGCATTCTGCAAACCGTGAAGAGCTATCGTGCAGAAGTTGAACTGACCGGGACGGTAACAAGAGGCATGATGGCGATACTGCACCACGTGAAAGACGTCAACCAGCACAATGTGGCCGTCATAGACGAGATTGATGCGGCAGAGGTAGAGCGAATGTTGGTAGCGCTAAATGATTTCAAGTGATGTAGACTTGCGACAAATCGAACAAAACAGGTGTAGAAACGCGGCAGAGCCAGACGAACGAAAGGATTCACCCAGTCGTGGCAGCTGTGTGTGTGTTTGTAAAGAATAAATTGCACCGTCTACTAATTAAATGATTTACCATCCGGAACGGTAAAATACGTTTGTGTATGCTTGTGGTTTCTTTTCAATATGTCGCAGCTTTCTATAGGTACGCGCGTGCATTTCGCTAGAATTATCACACTGAACACTGGTTTGCGTTTTTGTGTGATTTTTTGTTTGTCTCTCTTGCCACAGCAACCAAATGCACAGGCGAGCCAGTTGCAACCGTTTGCCTTCTGCACGCCGTTCATGTAAGCTTACCATGCGCACACGCGCTAACCACGTAAATCCTTTCATATCATCGAGGTGTTGTTGGTCACGAAACAAACCACTGGACAAAAAAGCGTAAATTCATTTTATCCTTCAGAAATGCGATGATTTACAACGGAACGACTCGCAACAGTGGGATGCATGAGTGTATGTGTGTATGTGTGTGTGTGTGAGTTGTTTGTGTTTAATATGCTTATCTAAATAAAAAAATGTCAGATATGTATTATGAAATTATAATATCCGAAAGGAAGCCACCATCCGTCGGTGGAAATGGCAAAAGAAAGAAAGAACGCAGAAGCCATCACGCATCCGAGATTTCAGTAATATGAGTAATTCCGTATATGATACCGGAAGCAGAGCACCAAAAGCAGCAGGAAAATTCTATCAGCATAAATAGTTAAACCCGACAAAAATGCATGCATGAGCGAAAGAACACACGGAATGTGGCGCGAGTGCGAACAAAAAAGTGGCAAGTGAATGAATGGATTTGAGAAACGGCTCCAAAAGGACATGCTTATCTTGAGAAGCGGATCGAGTCACGGCCATACCGCAGCGAGAGTGGGGACTATGAATTAAATAAAAATATAAATTAAAAGTAAGGTAAACTCTCGAAAGCGGGAGCCAGAGAGCAGAGCAGGACAAGCATAATTATATAAAACATTATTATTATACTCCACATGCTCCTGGGGTCAGCTGCAAGGGAAAGAAGGATGTGAAGGATGCGTTTCCTCCGCCCGTCGTCCGTCGGTCGCGCTCCAAAAGATGATTCCGTTGACAATAATAACCGAAAAAAAGGAGAGAAAAAAAGATCTCAACTACAACATTTGCATTGGTACAGGGATGTCGAGGGTCTGTGCTCGTGGAGGAGGTGCGAAAGTCCCCGGAGGCCACCGAAACATCCTTTACCGCACACGCATACGCTCGCTGCAAGTCCACCGTTTATCTGTTTTGCATGTACAAAGAGGTTGTAATTTTTAAAATTCTTCTAATGTCCACCGAGCGCCAGTGCGAAGGGCAAATAATAAGGGTAGCACGTGTATGTGCTTCAAAGGCACCTTTGAAGAGACGTGCTAAGGGGGTGGGGATGTGGTCAACTGTTTGAGCACGAAGGGGAGGTGGGAGAGCCGGTGCGCATTAAACGCTACGGTGGGTCTCGTGTCGGTAGTTTAGAAGAATAATGAAATTAAAATAAGCGTAGAGCCGCGGATTCATCGTGGCCCTGCAAGCGTCGTAAGTGAAATTCTTCCGAGCGTTACAATTATTTAAAATTGCATATGAGCAAAATGTATTACAATTATTATTAAAAGATAAGGATGGCGGGCGGGGTCATTGGCGTGTAGGGATTTTTCTTTTATTTCGGCGAGTCCTTTGAATTCCGTTGGTCAAGTCGGTCGGTCGGTGTGGGTGTGTTGGCGCCCGAGGGAGTGGTGGTACGTGATCGGTGTCGGGTGCATTTTTCTTGCTTTTTTAAAACTTTGCCCATCCTGTTGAGCCGGCGGGATGTTTGCGGGTGGGAGATAATTTTTTTCCCCAAGCTAAAAGACGATCCCTTTGGGCACGTCGGGCGGTCTTTTGGGTGTGTAAAAATAAATTAAAATTCTTGTGGTCAAAAATGGCCCGCCGTTTGAGGCCGGGCATAACCGATTAGGGCAAAAGAGAGGGGCTGGACTGAGATCTCCATTGCACATACGGAAGGTACGGGCCTTATCAAAGCGGGTGCTGACGCTGCTGGCTTTTCGGTGCAGCCAGTGAAGCTGGGTTCGCTTCATGTGATGCCCTCGGGGAGCTGCGTTCGAGGAGCCGGGACGACCCCGTTGAATGTAAATTATCTCCACAATGGGTTGACATGATGCAATGGTAGAGTTTTGTGGAAAAAAAAGACGTTGATGGCCACACTTTGAGGCTAAGGAAATCTGTCACTCAGGCGAAAGAGCAGGAAAGACGGACCTGGGCCCGGAACATCGGGACAACACAAACGGGAACGGTCGCTAGAGAGCACGTGAAAGTTGGAATGAAATTAATTTCTAAAAACATAAACATAAAAGACAACGTCACGGAAGCTGGCTGCTCATTGTGCTCACAAGATTGGGACTCAGAGCAAAGCGGGAGAGTCTCGAAGGAGGACTTGTTTTAGTCCTTTGATATGTTGTTTTGTGTAGTACAGCTTCCCCTTGTTGCAAGGGTGGTTGCTGGATGTTGAACGTGATAATTTGCATTTACATTGTGAGCGTATGCGGAGGATGTCAGCGGACAGGGCCACCACTGTCACTCACATGCATATTTCACTGGGCGAGAATCTGTTCAACGTTATTCGCTATCGATGATCGAAAGCTGCCAGTACTTCCGGGATAACTCAGAATGTGTGTGAATGGTGAAGGACAAAAAACGTATCTGTTGCGTGCTTGCGGTAAAGATGCGATGTCAGAACAAGGTTTTTCCCTGTTCGGAGTCAACGATGTGGAAAACACCGCGCACGGGATCTCAAGATCGCTTTGTCGTCGAAGATGCTGTACCATTTGACGCTAGCATGAATTTGCCTGTTCCGGTTTCGATATTTATCGTACCTCGTACTGCGTTGGGTACGTGGCAAATTGGAAGAACGTATTGTGCTCGTGATGATGAGGCGCACCGAGACGCGCTTGAGGATGGGAAGCATCAAACCGATATTGTAAATTTTAATATCACGAATTTTATTACTTTTTAATATCGCATTTCCGTTCCGTTTTTTCAAAGGCCCATTTAGTTGCTTCCCTCACGCACGCATTTTCGGCGCTTTGAATGGAGTGTATTGCGATTTTTTTCGCTCACTGCTTGTAACGGAGCATGATGCTTTGAAGAGTGTTCGACAGACTGGTTTCGTATGCCGGCTTTTCCTCCTTGGCAGGGCGTTGAGTGAACAGCAACCGCGAAAGATTATGTATCGAGGCGTAAAGTGAAGAATGAAAAATCGAGCGCTCGTGCCGTGCGGTGCCGCAACAAAGAGGAAGTAATTGATATTAGGGAATAAATATTGAATACATTATTTATCTATTATGTATGGTAATTTAGCATGCATAATTTATTTGTAGAGAAAAATTTCAATTTCACCCAAAGCCGCCAGCCGTACGCATTAAGCTGCTTTGGCAAAAGGTCTTGGTCTCTTTTTTTTCGCTTTCCTCCATCGGATCGAGACGGTAAGTGATTTTTCCTCCGCCAAATGAACAGTCTATTAAGGATGGGATGAGCAGGAAGAGCAATCGACAGGCGCCTTCACTTTGTCGGTTGTGTCGGTCGAGTTTTACAGTTTGCGGCGAGGATGCCAACTCTCGGGCTGTATTTTTTGGGTTCTTGCCTGCTTCACATGAAAGCTGAAGCGCCATAAGAACGGAGCGGAAATCAAACGATACGCAACGGATTGAAACGGAACGCAAAACGGAAAAAGAAATTATTGCTTAATAGAAAGAAAATGATTAAGACGATATTGACGATACGGCACGGCAAGGGGAGCGGATTTGCACCCCCGACCGAGGCGTCACGGGCACAAGGGCGACGGTTGAATGATTTCGAAGATTTGCGATGGTTTGTGAAATTTAATGGCGTGGGGCAGCAGCAGCGCAGAGTGCGGGCAATTCTTTTTCTCTCCTTCACTTCCGGCCCCGAGTGGCGACGGCCGAGGGGCGTCCGTTTCGGCGCTGTGCATAAATTGCACATTAATTTTACCGTTTCACCATCAATATGGTGGAAATTAAGTGAAAGGAAAGAGATATTTCAAGGATAACGACTTTTTGATGTATGATACAGCGCGGGCCGGAAAGGCCGGAATGCATCCCCAGCGACGCCAGTCTGTGCGATAAGAACGACCCATTAACTGCAAGACTCGTCCCGGGCCGCATCAGCCGAGTGAGGATGGCGTCGGGGATACAAGTTCTGCCGACACTGGCCGGAATGGCTCATTAAATATCGACTAGAAAATATTGATTTGCTTGCGGAGCGAAAGCAAAGGGCGAGATAAATTGAGTCATTACGAGTCGAAGAACAAACATAGTAAGGAAAACTGAATGGATTTGAAGAGACACCAACGTCCCTGCTTTCTGCATTTGAAAAACAAGCCTTAAAGGAGCTATAAAGTGTCAAAAGTCATATCGTTTCTCCCCACCCCCTGATTCGAACTGGACCAAACGGAAGTCCAATGTCCCCCGGGGAATGGTGAGCACACACGGCGCCATCCGAGGGAGCAGATTTTATGCTTCAACACGCAATGATCTTCCCGTCGCGTGAATACTTTATGTGTGTGTGGTTTCCTAAGGGCACTAAATGATTCTGATGTGCGATGAATACATGTGGGAAGAATCGGTCCGTCTGGGCCAGCGTGTGAGTGCGTATGTGTGTGTGTGTGTGTTGGGATGTATGCAAGCAATTACTTTCACCCTCAGGCACGACCGACTTCGATGGAAGACGTAACAAAATCACCCCAAAATCGAATCCGAACTTCGGTAAACGACTGAGGGAAAGTTTATCAGCCATCCAGTTGAACGTTCTTTTTTGCTTGAACCAGAAGGAAAATGTATTCATTTCCCTTGTTCTACACATGCAGTATGCAGCCCACCCCTTCGTAGGTTTTGCCAGTCTATCAAAACGTTTGCCAAACAGTTTGCCACCGTCGCAGGCGGAAAGATGGTGGTGAATGAATAAACAAATGCAAAATTCCATCCCGAATCGAACACGAAAGCAATTCGATCCTGCCCGTGTTGCTATCTGTCTCTTGGAATCCGACAGAATTTCGCCCAAGAATTCGTGTCGGTCCGCTTTTTTCTTTCTTTGCCCGTGTTTGAAGGAGGGATGTTATGGTTGTTCCTCTATTTTTGATTGTTTGGTTGAATATAAAAGGATTAGGGAGCTCGTGGTAGCACCGACACACTGGCGGGGACGTTCGCCGTCGAAAGGATGCGTCCGATATGGTTGAAGTATTCGACAGTTCTTGGAAGACGGCGGCGGTGGCGGCTACGGAGGCGATTTTTTACCCAAGTTGAGGTTAAATGGGCAATTGAGCAGCATCACATATCTCACATATCTCTTGAGCAAACCCTCGGCCGTAAGTATGTCCTCAATTTGCGGAGAAGGGAGCAGCGCTTAAGCATTCCAGCGAGGAAGAATGGAACGGTGTCGAAAAAAGCAACGAGGAAACGTATGTGCCGGAACTGAAAGGATATTGGAAAATCGCTTTTTTATTGCGGCGAAAGATTTGCCCGAGACTGTGTCCGAATATCCGGCAGGAAGGGTGTTGCTGTCGACCTTCATTTGCAATGATATACCCATACACACATTGCGGGTTAAGAGATTTGTAGCAGGATATGGGAAATATGGAATGGATACACTGTTTGTCTGTTTTTTTGTCGTATTGTGTACGCGTGTGTCTTTCCACCGGAAGGGATTTTGGGGCAGAAAGATAACTCTACCGATAAAGTGGAAAAGGGTCCGGAATTGAGTTATAGCGTTCGAATTGTGGCCACTTGGCGACTGGGCGGGATCGAGGGAGGATGTGGTTTTTTATGTAGTTTTAATGTATTGATATCCATCATCAAATTTGTGCGTCTGTGTATGATGACTTTGATTTATTGAACGGGGGGGGGTTTAAAGGGATATGCTGTGGAACTGTTCTGCTCGAACGATCGTTTAGCAGTTTAGATTGATATCGAGCACTATTTGCATACATATGTGCAGTTTGTTGTTTTTTCCAGTGCTTTGTTTTGATGGAAAGCGAAGCACACTGTGTGCGTTTCAGTATTTATCGACAGCAGTGGACCCGATTGGGGGTAAAGCATTTACACCAAGCACTGTGAGCGGTTCCGAGCAGTATCCTTTTACACGTTTTGACGTAATCCGATAAGCAGCTTCTTTGCCGCTTCTCATCGTAAATCAAATGGTGAGCGTGTGGCGATAGTGCGAAAATTGTATACGCGTATCCTTTAAATATGTGTACGCTGTGTATCAATCCGCTCCACGTGTCCTTTAGAGCGTTATTGGTATCGTATAGCAGCAGTCCATACATCATGCCGCATGCAGCGCACGGGACAGAATCGAGTGCTAATGTGTGAAGAAGCGTCGAAGGAGTTTGGTGAAATGAAATTTGACAGCTTTGCCAGGCCGAGCCGGAAAGAAGTGGCTCTTTTGCCCGGGAGCTTCTTTCCGTGACAGGTGAAACAAGAAGGGTGAGTCGGGAGCTGGGTCGAGCGGGGCGAAAGCAAACACGTAATGAAGTGTCATGGGCGGGGCACAGTTTGGCGAGGGAAACGTCTTCCACACGCCTGCCGGTGGTGAATTATGGTTGCCACTTGGAGGATGAAATATCTATTATTTATTGCAATCACTGCCATCTTCGCATGAACTTGTCTCGTTTGTTTGGCGTTCGCAGATCCAACACACGCAATCGAGTCACGTTCCGGCCAGTGAAGCCTTCTGTACGCTTCTTCCCGCCCGCAGGACAATCTTCGGAGGCAGAGCGATAAAAAGCAGCCTTTTGCTCAAATCCGAAGGCGCGAACGCGCCGCGAACACCAATCCAATCATTATAAAGTGCTGCCAATATATCATCGACCCTAAATCGTCAAGCTGCGACGACGGACTCGGTTCTCCAGCGTTCGGGATGAATTTATGTAAAACCAATCCAAATAAATGAACCTGTTAGATGGGGAGGTAAAGTCATTTTTTTCAGCCAGCCAAGCCGGAAGGAGTTGTAAAGTTCTTTCAAGACTGGCAATCGGACAGCGAAAGGGTCCTTTCACCAGGCGACACCCGAAAGGAAGATGATTTATTGGCTGTGATTTATCGGCTTCCTTTGAGGCTTTGCGGGACAGGAAATCCTTTTTTCCAAAATCCGGCGTCGCATTGTGAGCATGGAACCATTATCGTCGTCTCTGCAGGCGAAAGATTTTTATTGAGCACCGATTTGAATACGCAATTCAGTAGATTGAGCTGGGAAGCTGTGACTGATGAACTATGTGGTGGAAGCGTTTGCCTATGGATGTTTCGGATGAAACGCTGCACCCGTTTCGTGCAGCATGAGCATTACGTGCGAGTGGTGCATGTGTGATGTGGCTCAATTATCGTGTTAGCGCTCAGATATTGATCACAGCGCAAACAAGACATTGTAAATGAGCAGTTTCTAAGTGTAGAACATCATTATAAAGTTAGTTATGTCTATTTGGAGCTTCAGTTACGCTTGTGGAGGCAAGTATGAACAACGCTCTGGCAATGGGATGGACGTGGGCTTTGGTTTGGTGCTGCTTTACCCTGGTGGACGGAATGGTGAGTTTTTTCTCAAATGAGTGGTTTTAAGTGATCGATTTCGATGAAACAGAGAAATGTATTTCGTTCAAAGCTGTATGAGGTTATATTGAACAACTTCGAGGCAGTACCGCAGGAGTTGGATGATATGGTCGACTATGGCACGATACGTTTGACACGCCAGGGAAAGAATCAGCTGGGAGTTTCCGGTTCCTTCACGGTGTTCAAAAACGTTGGTGTGGAAGCAAGGGTAGGCAATTCCGTGAAAGGAGCTTAACTAACGGTGAAACAAGCTGAAAAGGATTCTATGCTTACGCACAGGTTCGCTGGACGGTATACAAATTCGATTTTATGGGCAACAAGCGAATGTTTGTGAATGGAGAAGGAACGCTGTGTGAGATCATTGCCAAAGACGAGGTAGTATATCCCAATCTGCTGGAATGGTCCAACCTGCCACCGCAAGATTCGTGTCCCTTTCCGAAAGGCAATTACACCATCAACAACTTCGTGCTGGACGAGCAACGATTTCCACCGGCGCTTCCGGCGAGCGAATGGTTGATTGAGACGATACTTAGCAAAGATGGTAAACTTGCCGGTGGTTTCAGAGTAAGTTTTACTACAAAATAAAAAGAAATGCAATCAATACGGCCTGGCTGGTACAACCGAATAAAAAAAGAGAAGTGCAAAGGTCTGAAATCAATGATGAACTATCGATTAAGAAGAGGTATTTATGATTAAATGGAAATGATTGGTACACGATGTCTGTAATTTTATTCTATTGCTGCAATGATATGAAGCGTTTAAAATTTATTTGAAGTAATAGTAATAGGTTTTCATAAGGTGTGAATGAATGAATCATGCTCGAGTTAGTGTGTTCTATTCAGCGTGTGCATTTTCATATGCCATGTTTTTGATATCAGATCACGTTGAGTGAGATCTTGTTAATAGATTCAATGCGGAATAATAATGATTTAATTGTTATATCTTACAAACATGCAATTTTCATGTTTTCTGGTTGTAGGAGTGCGTTGTTTAGATCGGATTGTTGCAAAAATCGAGGAAAAAATTACTACTAGCTTTATTTGTCTTTAGTATTCTAATAACAAGTCTATATACCAATGAAATAGTTTTAGTTAACCGGTCCAAGGAGTGCGTTATAAGTTTAAATTAGAAAATCTTTTTAGTAAATAAATATTGAGTTGATTTTTTGAGCTTTTGTATCCCACAAAAACCATTTGTATTGAACTATACAGATTGAGGTATAAGCAGTATTAGTAGTTCACAAGAGTTTTACGAAATGAAAGTAAAAATGACACTCTATAGCACTATCTATATAACATCTCTAGTGTGTTCCATATCGTTCATCTCTTATTTATGGAGTGTTGTGTCGATATTCGCCCTTCAGGCGAAAGTAGAACCATACTCAACGCATCCGTGACACGTATATTATCGAACTGCGAGTTCCTCCGGAGAGGAAGTACGAAGCCTTGTGTAGCATCTCGACAAAAAAGTTGGGCACATACGAAATGCGTGTGATTATCGTATAAACCCACGTATTATTGGCCAAACCGCACGGTGCCTCCCGGAAAAGCATCCAGACCGATGTTCCGTCCGGTGTTCGGTTGGGCTGGTTTTATTTGTTTTTAACTGCACATCGTGACGCTGGTGACAGTCGACGTTCAGGCTGGGACGGGGAGCGACAATTTCAGCGAAGGCTCCGGCAATCGGATCACAAAAAAGGAGGGAAAAGGAAGTTTTGGGTCCATATCAATAAAAGTGAGGAATTCTCACATGGGCAATTGTCACCGGTTTCTAAGCGGACTTGCGCTCATTCCTGCGCTACCTAGCCCAGGGTTGACAGACTGGTCGAAGCCATCAAAGCTGCTGGTTGCTGCTCTTTCGGGACATCGTAAATGGACGCTACCGGACTGAGGTCGTTCTCTGCAAGGCAGGGGGACAAAATAATCCAACTTGCGGCAGTGTGTTTTTCTGGTTGCTTATTCTTCCAGGGCGAAGATGCTCCCGTTGACGGGTGACCCTCTTGCCATCCATCTTTGGCAGTGTGTGCAGTTCGGTTGACGATGACGACGAAGACTACGATATGACGGATCAACGGCTTGGTTCTGTGCACGGTTTGTCCGGTTTATGGGTTTTTAACAACTCGTTAGTTTTCACTTAAGACATTTTACGTTCTTTGAATGACGTTTTCTCGTGACGTGGCACCGTGGACCGGGTGAACGGGCCGACTTGGTCGTTTCGCGACACCATGGCCATCGAGAGGCATTATTCCACCTTCAGCCGTTCCTATTTCGGCCGATTACGGCCGCTCGCAATCCCTTGGACATAATAAGCAAACCCTAATCCCAGCTGATTTTCTTTTCACCGATTCGATGAACCGACCGACGTTGGGCCAGAACCACGAAGAAAGCTCACCCGAACATGAAAACGGACTTTAGAAGATGATGAGGGCCGCAGGCCACTGGCTTTGCGCCTTGCAGTATTTTATAATTTGATTATAAATTAATTTTTAGCCTCCACAAACAAATGAAAACCGAGCGAGATGGAAGGATGGACAGGTAGATGAACCCTTTTTTCGCTGCATTGGCTTCCGATGGTTTCCGGAGTAGTAGTCAGTTGGCTGAACGCTAGTCTTTGATCTACTACCGGGGACGCCAGGGCGAGCGGGAATCCGTGGGATGATGAAATCCCGAGCGACCGAGCGTTAAATTTAAGTCATTTGACTTTACGGCGCTCGCTACTTGTACGCCGTAGAGGGAGGACAGTGAGGTCGCTACTGTCACTTTGGTTGGTCCATAAAAAATGGAGACCGGGAGAAAGTCATAATGAAATGGAGCGGGCGACAGTGGATGGTAATTTCGTTCGGCGCGAGATGCGTGTTTTTTGTTCACCGTGGCAGCGCCGTTGGGTCTTTGGTTCACTTTCCTTTTGACCTCTCGCGGGATTCCTTTCGCGGACACTGTCAACTTGGACAGATCCCAAGACATGGCACCGGTGACCGAGCACACACACACAAAAGCGCACGAGGCGGGTCATTCGAAAAAAGAAGAAGAAAATGTTCACCCAAGGAAAGCATATTTGAAGAAACATGCAAAGCCTTCTGCAGAAGGAGCGTCTCAGAAAGGAATTATAAAAAAAAACTACCACAAACGGACGCTTCCCGCGGCGGGTCCCTAAACTTTCGAACAAGCGTTGCGAACTGTGGGAGTAATAGCGACGGTTCCTCGGGGACCGGCGCCGCTTCTGTTCGGTATGATTTATAGATATTATCTGTAATTTGAAGATATTTGATAATTTTTTATGTAAATTCATAATTAAAAAATTTATTAATGTCCGTTCGGGCGAAACGGGTCGCATACCCCCGTATGCCGCATCTGCGCCCGATGGCGATGGATGTTGGTGGTCCATGCAAAAAAGAAAGGAAATCGTGAAATTTCCTCCCGTTACGCCTTTGGGGAAAAGGAATTAATGTTTCCAGCCACGTTGCGATGAACGCGTTCGGTTTTTTATTTGGGTTTGTGGCATTGAAGCAGATGGATATATTCTTTGAGTACGTGTGTATACAACTGGTTTTCTTCTATCGATCAGTAGGAATAGTTTATTTAATGAGATTGAAACGAAAAGCACCTGAATGTAGACAATTAGCATGGCACTAATTGTTTGTTGGCGAAACAGTTTTATTCAATCGCTTTCGGCAGTGTTACTGTAACCGTTTAAAAAAGAGAAGTCATTACATTAGAATCGATTATGCAAACCATTCGTGATCCATTTAATATAGTTTTAAAAGGGTTTTATGCCAGAATACGCCGACAGACGATAAGGAACATTAGCAACTTTGCACATAATGGCGAGGAATCAAACTGTTTAAAGAATTGCAGTTAAACGAAACTCGAATGCCGTAATTATTGGCGAACTGACAGCCAAATTCGTACGTTTTCTTTATTTCGTGCTGCTTCCCTTCAATTTCTTCTGTGGAAAGTTAGTAAGCTGAACGGAAAAGAAAGTTTTGTGCCACTCGCTTTCCCGCCGTGCATGTAATGTCAGATATCGAACTGTCATAAATAATGTTACAAATTGCCGACTTCCAACTCCACCAGTATCGTTCTCTGGTTCGTCGCTAAGGGCATGGGGTTGCTGATGGCTTGGCATGTGCTGAAAGCATGAATTTACGAGGATAATTAAATTAAATCGAGACAAGACGTTGGGTTTAGCGGTGGTGACTCAGCGAGCAGAAAAAAGGTTTGGTTTGTCAAAAACTGCATCAAACGCGGTAGACGAGACTGGCAGAACGGAAATTGCTCCAGCTACGTATTCCAAGCCATGGGGCAATGGTTCAGGGAAGCCTTCCTTCCGGTTGGAGTTTTGCGGACATGCAAAGAAGCCAGGTGATTATTCGACCAAATGCGGTAGTCTGGTAATTGGAAATGTATGTCGGGAGGAAAAAGTTGAGCTATTATTGCTTTCATCGCGCCGAACTGTTGGACGCTGGTTGGATTTCCACGGTCAGGCAAAATGACACCGATGTAACTGTTAAATTAAACCGTTAAATTATGAGTAACAAGTATCCAATATTCTTGACAATACCTGCAGTGAAAAGAAAAGACCCGCGGTGACAACGCCAATCCTTTTGAGCAGATATAAATATGCCTAAATTTATGTTTGCTATCAATATACGGAGGGACGGATTTCGTTAGATCATTGGAAGGATACCTTACATCTTCTAAAACTCGCAAGAACATCATTTACTGGCAGTGTGTTACGACCACGTTACACCTTCGGGCGCGAAGAAAGCGTTCTATCGCGCACGCCGGTGACAGATTTCAGCGAGGCAGGGATGTTTACTTTTTTGCCTTTTATTTGAATCACATCAAAAGCATAATCGGAGAAAATTCTTTTCAATTTTCCTGCGCGGTTTTTTTTCCGCGAGGTTGGCATTTGCCGACGGAGAGCGTTTAGGTATCGTGGTAACTCAATCTTTTATCTCAGAGATTGTAGCGTGTGTTGTGGTTGCAATGGAGCCCGAAGAAGTAGGCTGCGTTTGATGGTGGTTGACATGATGCTCTCAACATGCCAGTGATGCGTGTATTTAGCGTGGAAGCGAAAGAACGACATCAAGCAAATTGTTGAGGCGAAAACGCGAGCTGAAAATGAATTTCGATCGCAAGTGTTCGATGGTTTGGTTTGATCAAAACGAAAGGTATTCCACAGCGTCCTTATCGGCGTATTTCTTAATGGCTTAAAGTCATTTTTGGTGGAAAGGTGGGAGAACAGAAAAGTCACTTTGAACTTTACCACAGAACATGTTGCTACCGGATTGTTAGAGCACATGACGTCTGCTAATGTCCACAATTGCCTTCAAGTTGTATTAATCGTTCGGCCACATTACCTTCTCTTGGAGGCACTGGATCAATTCCCTTCCGTCCAGAAGATAGGGTATCCTTTTTCCGATGTAGTGCAGCATAGTTTGTGGCAGTGTTTACCAGACCTGAATCACGTTGAGGCCCTTCCAAGGACATGCTCACACCTTTTGTGTGATCGGGAAAACATCTTGTGAGTACGGTGAGTTTATGGTTTTTATGGTCAAAGTTTTCTTCCGATTTGCTCACCACTCCCGTGGTACCAACTGAAAAGATGGTACTGCTGGAGGACGTTGTAGCTCGCAAGCCGGTCAGTGAGAAAAACCCGACTTGTAATAGTTTAGGGCAGTCGTGTTGGGTTTGAAAAGGGTCTTTTGGTTTTGTTGAGTCGAACATTTTGGTTTGTAAGACGTCGATGGACATCCCTTTTACGGGTGATTTCTTCTCTTGCTTTGAATGGGAAACCTGAAATTGTTTTCAGATTCTGAGCTCGGATCGATGTCGATGGCTATTTGAAAGAAAAGGATTATAGGGATGGAGTGAGCTAGAAAAACAAACCATCAAAAACATCGTTCAATGTTTTATGATTTGTTAATTGGAAGGGTTTTTGTGGTTGTAAGAAACTGCAAACCATTCATCGTGATTTACAGCAGTTTATAAAAGTTAGCAGATCTGTGTGGTAAATTTAAACACGCGAAAGCAAAAGGTTTTGCCAAAGGATAATCGATCGATTTTTGCTTGGAAGAAAAGAAAATGAAGTAAGCGTAGGAACAAACAGCAGGAGAGGGAGCAAATAAGTGCTTCACTTTCGCCTTTTACGACACTTTGAGCGAAGACGATTCTATATCAGAATGAGATCTTGTACCGTGATTTATGCTTTCCGGCGGTCGCTTAAGCAACCGCAAAAGGGGAAAAAAGATTTTCCTCCAATTTCATCCACCGTCATCGGGGGGGGGGGGGGGGTTGGTTAGAGGTGGTTAGAGGTAGTGAGTATCTTATGGGCAGCGAAAGGACAAACCAAAGTGGGAAGAGTCTAAAAAAATACATCCAATGATAACCGAGATATCATTACCCACCGAGCCTGGCCATAGGCGAAGGCGTAAAAGGGCATAAATTAATTAATGAAATTAACAATAAATCATAAAAATTTAATTTAAAAATTTTCAAATTTTTAATTTTTCTTCCTTTATCAGACTTCTGGCTTATTTGAAGTTTGTTTTTTTTTTTTCACGTCCCACGTCCGCCGGCAAACCTTCCTTCCCGGTGGTTCTGTGTACTTAAATTTTGCACCGTGACGAAGGTTCAGCTGCCCGGTCTGGCCACACTCGGAGGGATTGAAGTGAAAACAGTAACCCTTTTGCTTGATCCCGCAGCCGCAGCCCTCCCACCCAACCGAGGCGTATCAAATTTTTCTAGTTGCTAGTTGCACGGTGGGATTCCTTTGACTCATTTGAAGTTGAGTTGCGCCGAGAGGGCGATTTTTTTCGCTCTTCCTCCACTGCTTGTTAGCTGTAACCATCATTCGTGGCACGGCAGAAACCAATCCCGATGGAAAGGCGCTGATGGCGCAACAACACCCCTGGCCATCGACACCGTCCGACCAACCGACCGACCGACCGGCCTTGCCGACCTGGGTTGGGCTCGAAGGAGTTGAGGAAGAAATATCAAATATTTACTTTTAATTCGGATCATTCTTTTTTGCCTTTCATGACACGCGAACGAACTGTTTTTTTTTTCTATTCTCGCTCTTCTTTACTTTCCTACCGTGTTCTGGGTTTCCTTGCCCAGTCGAGCGATTCCCTTAGAACTCGTCAGATTTCCTTGACTTTCCGTTGCGTTTCGTTGCAATGCGGTATAGGACGGTGGGGTTTTTTTGGGCATGGCAGTACTTTTTGCACTTGTTTTGCTTGTACTTTTTGGCGTCAAAAAAGAAACGCGCGAGACTCAGATGCGGAAAATGGAAAAAAAGTCAAAGGAAATACGGAAAAAGCGGCCGAAACTGGGTGTATGCAGAATTACACAGGAAGCAATTTTCCGCCGGTGGCATCGAGCAAAACGATTCAAGTACAGTCTGTGACGAGGTTGGGACGGTTTTTCTCAACCCTTGCATACCGGTGGCCAGGGGGAACTATGGCAGTAAATCTTTCAATAATTTAGCCCGCTGTTTTTTTTTTGTTTCTCTTATCCGGTGTTTTCTAAGGTTGTAGCTCGCCTCAGTTATTTCTGTCACTTTCTGCCAAACTTTCGGCCGGCGGCACCACGGCACTGGGATACGAGGGCACCGTATCCACGCTTGGCCAGTTGTTTGGCGAGTGGATAAGAAATGAGGCAGCACGGAAAAGGGTTGATATCTCGAGGGTATCTGGATTCGGTGTGATTTTTTTCCTTCCCTAGCCACAGTCTTTGCATTCTTTCATCCACTTGGGAAAGCAAAAAATGACTCCTTGTATTTTGAAAGTTCTTTAATTTCAATTTTAAGCTAGAGTGAAAGGATGAAAAATTCATCGCCATTTGTCGGGTCGGGTTTGGTTGTTTTGGCATAGCAATGGCGAATCAATCATTGGATAATCTCTTTGATGCCACCGGTTGCCATTTCGAGCTGGGTGTTGGCCGCTATCCGACGGCGGACGAGGATGCGCTGGATGAACGGCGAGAAGAGGTTGGGATTCATCTCGTCCGGATTGTTCGGCCCAACGATGAACGATACAATGACGGCGATTATGATCGTGATTAAAGCTCCCATCGTCGTGTACCAAAGGTAGGATATATGATAAAGGGCAAATTCAGGTTCACTGTCAATTCAAAGAGTTCGAAGGTGAGTGAAATGAGTAGAGTAGAGTGCTTTGTAATGAGGAACTTACGCGGGTGAAGCTTCTAACGGAGGGGACGTTGTATTTATCGCCAACATACTCATTGGCTCACTCGCAATAAAGTGATAACTGCAGCCTCGAGTGTCAACAGGTTTCAGATCGAACGTAAGCTCTCCGGTGGCTATGGCTAGTTGTGCTTTGAGACAAACCCAAATCATCACCACGAGTCCAATAGATCCACCGACGATGGCTCCCTGCAAGCAAAGAGAAACATTTCCGTTGAATAATCGGAAGCTTGTGCTCTCTCGGATACTTACCGTTCCATTGGCCCAAGGAATCAGGACTCCTAGGGTGAAAATTCCAAGCAGAGGACCATTGCTCACACTACCGAGGCTCATGGAAAGCTGAAGAACAGAGCCAAGCTTCTCCACCACCAGCACTAGCACTACACAAATTGCTCCAAAGATAGCAACGACTGCCCGCATGATTATGCTGTAAATCATAAAAACCTTAGTGGTTGAAAAGTAACCAATACTGCAGCTGCTTACGAGGTTTGCTTCTCGGAAAGAGGACGATTGGAGAAGGGTTTGAAGAAGTCTTCCAGCACGACCGCCGACATGGAGTTCAGCCCAGTAGAGAGGGAACTTAGGGCGGCGGAGAACACTCCAGCTACAAACAGTCCCGGTAATCCTGGAAAATCTCCCAACGTGTCCATCACGAGCAGTGGCAACAGCTGATCCTTTGCTTTTGCAAGTTTCGTCGTGAGAGGATCGCAGTCATAGTACTTGGCGTAGATGAGCAATCCGCTGTAGCAACACAGGGCCAGCAGTACCAGCGTTCCGAAGATGAACGTCCAGAGAGCCTTCTTGGCAGCCGCCATCGTTGGCAGGGACAGATATCGCTGTATCATGTTCTGGCTAACGGCGTTCGTTTTCAACCAGTAAATCACACCGCCAATCACACAGGAGTAGATGTTGTGGCGTGTAGTCATATCGAAGCGAAAGTCGGGGCCCTCGATACGTCCGCTTGCTTTGGCACGCTCGATCACCACCGAAAGACCGCCAACATCCAGCGTACCTTTGACGATGATGAGAACCATTGCACCGAACATGAGAATTGTCTGCACCACATCGGTCCACACGACGGCCTTCAGTCCTCCGACGCAGGTGTAGAAGATGCAGATCACACACACGATCGGTGTGATGAGATGCACATTGATGCCTGTCACCTGGTTGAAGGCGAGCGCTGGCACGTAGATTACTATGGGCAGCCACGCCATCTGCCGACGAAAGGAATAAACAAACAAACTAATGGAGCTGTCAAACGTCATGCAACACTGTCAGAAAGCGTCATGCAATCTCGGCAGCCCATCATCAGCACGTTGTTTGGCGATACGTTCCGTTTAAGACGTCTATCCCGCACGCCGTCCATTTGTTGACCATTGGAGGCAAAAGCACTCTGACAGGGTACTAGCACTGTGCTGGTCTCGCTCTGGACTCAATTGACGTAAATTGGAAGATTACCCTTTTCCGACCACAACACTCTTATGTGTTCTATTGTTGTTTGGATTGTTGTTTGATTTCGATTCACGAGTGACCTTGTCGAAACAAACGCGATCTACTCGGGGCAAGGTAACAGCTGTGGTGAACGGTTTACTTACCGTAGCCAAGGTAAAAAGAATAGAACCAAAGAGTCGCATACGTCGATCGAATCGGGTTTGAAGGTACTGGAAAAGCCAGATAGGACATTGTAGGATTAGAAGGAGTTTGGGATCGCCTGGCGCGTCCTTTCTCACCTGATAAGTAGACGTTAGCTTAAGGTTGTGGAAAACGGGCAAATAGAAATACATCATGATGAATCCCATGCTGATCACACCACCAACAATGTACATGTACTGCACCCCATAAAGATATATCTCGGTTGGAGTTCCCAGCAGTGATATTCCGGAGATGAAACTGAAACACATCAACTGAACTTGGATAAACGCACTTGATAGACGACGCACTGCAATATACCTTGCGATAAGAGACAGTGAAACGGGAATAATTTTCATTTGCCGGTTGCCGACCAGGTAATCCGCTTCGGCTTCACCCTTCCTGGCTTTCTTCTTGAGGAAGCCAAAGTACACACCAATCATAGCACAGCTCAGCAGCATCAACACAAACACCACGTAATCGTACAGGCCGAACTTTTGCAGTGAAACTTTAACGTCATCGACGTTAAGTCCCGCCATTTTGCTGGATCTTTGAGAAGCTCAGATGCTGGATAATGCTAAACTAACTGGCCGAAAACTTCAGTGCGCAGCTTGCACCCGTCGCTTGGAAGATTTGTTCTACACAGCGCAATGATCACTCATGGTGTGTGCATCAGATCTCACGCAAGGCGAGGATCAGAGAGCAGTAGAGCGCGAATTATATGTGCAACACTATAAGCTCTCCAAGATGCACGCACGGACGAGCTGATCAAAGATGCGATGTGACCGGTACGATCTTAGCCACGGAACTAACCAGTACAGACGGATGATAATCCGGAGCATGTGCTGGACGAACTTGCCCGTGCCAAGAAGCGGTTAAATTATGGCTCGTTAAGGGCTGTTTGTAGAATTTGCTCGAGATCGTCGAGGGAAGTATTGATCGTGAGTCAGATCGAGCGACGCGTGTGCAATTTTGGAACGAATTTGTTCCATCCCAAAGTGCTCCAACGGTGGGTCGTTTATTCAATTTTGACAAATAGAGTCGTTTAACAAGTTCGCTATACATTGGATCCACATCATACTGATCGTAGCTGCAGATGCATTTCTGCCACACTCACGCATTGGACCGATCAATCACCAGATTATTGGCTTCGAAGAAAGTCGCAGCAGCTGCCTGCCGCTTAATGGGGTAAACTTTCTCCTTCGCAATTAGCGCTTGAAGCATCTTGTGAGGAGGCGTGGTTGAAAAAGCGTCGATTTTTCCGTGGAACGCGGGAACAGGACAGCTAGCGCGAGCTTTTGACGAGATTTGGTAGAAAGGGATTTTTACGGGGAGCAGACAATTTTCCCCTTTCATGTAGTAGAAGGATAAAGATTGACCCAGAACGCAAAATGCTGGAGAGAAGCAGAGCACGGCACGGTACACGAGAGAGTGCTAATTTAATAAGATGCAAAAACCACCTTTTATTAGCTAAGGAGGGGGTGGGATGTGGGGAGAGTGGGAGGCAGCATATCGTCACGGGGGGGGTTGCATAATTCGCTCCTAACTAAATCGTGAGAAAAAGGAGCGTGAACGAGACGGATTGCATGAGACACTGGAGTGCCAGGGTTGCTCTGGCTCCGCTTTTAATTAGATGAGAGCGAGCGAGCGAGTGGAATGAGCCAGTAAGAAGAGCGTGCCTCTTGATATGAATAATGAGAATATTCGCCAGCAAATTACCTCGCTCGACTCGACAGGTGGCTCCTTGGCCACTTTCCCTATCTAAGGGGTATAGGTTTGGCGTATAAACCAGCGACAAACGGTGAACATTCTGTGTAGGCTAGATATGGACCTTATATAGTGCACTAATCGTATTGGGAAACAGCTGCGATGGCTCATGACTCATGAATCGATAATGGGTTTGTGAGGCACCAGGCGCACGCTTTTCGTCTCCGCAGTTCACTTTCCATTTCTATGGAATGTTTACTTTAACAACGAACATGACATTCAATGATAACAATAACTGTCGAGTCATCAGGTGTAGAAAAAGGGGTTATGGTAAAACGTTTAGTCACACGGCTGATTGAAGGGTTGATGGATGGAATGTGTAAAGAAACAGTCAAAGTAAATATTATCGTTCGGCTGTGATGTGTATCAATTATTAAAGAAAGGAGTAAGCAAAGGGGTATGATCCGGTATGAATTTATTGCATACCAACAAGCCTACCGCTAAAAGCAGTTTTGGTTTTAGAATAACAGAATAATTTGACTGAGTTGTTTGTAAAACTTTCGCCGTGTGTGATACTCGTTGGAGGAAAGGATGTTAGGCAACCATCGTTCAAATCGAAAGTGATGACATTGTTGGTACACGAAACATGCCGACAAACGTATGAGCGTATGAGGGCCTACTACCTTCCGTAGACTTGGCAAACATCCGGGATTACGTGTCGTCCAAACCCCAATAAGCCTGAGGCATGTGAGGTATAGAGCGCTGGACTGGACTAGCTTGTTCGTTACCTAGCTTATAGCAGTTCGGAGATGGCTATTAAAATCAATTATACCGATGTCGTACAACACCCACCTCTCGGTCCAGTTGTTAGACATGGCAAGGGATCCTGACTCGCATGTTCCATGGCAGTTGCTTCGAAGAAAGCAAACTCCCATCGCATATCGGGTGGTGTGCACACCTAGAACCGTGTGTACGTGAGCTAAACTAATCGTACCGAGCGACACGTCCTGCATCTAACCAGCATCCCGTACAAACCACGAAGTGGCCAGCCAATCTATTATCAAACGCTGAACGCTGGAGGGCTATTTTGGCTGTTAATTGATTTGTATTTACATTAAATACATGCCGCAAGGTGCCAATCTGCTGTGGCCGTGTATAAGCCGCCCGTTCCGCGACACGGCGACTGGTGGATGTATGTTTGGGTAGGTATATCCAACAGATTGGTTCAGAATGATGGAGTGTTTGGGAAGATGGTGGCGCCTCGGTTGTGTAAATTTGAAGCCTGTTCAATTTCCATGCTAATTGATCAATATCGGATGAGATTAAATGAAAACATTCGCTCCTACTTGCATCGCTTTACAGCAGGGCAGAAACTAAACTCAATTCTAGCGTTTGTCACCTGCAGAAGTATTCAAGCGCAAAAAACAGCGTCATGCATATTTGTGGCATTCTCGGAGAGGGTTAATTCTCGATTTGTTTCTGTTGCGTTTCACAGCAACTCTACGATGAGGGTAGCAACCCGGCATTACGTCGCACGCCCGTAAGGACGTAATGAAATTTACAGGAATAGCCAACACCCGCACAATGGGACGGATTTTTTAAGTCTTCAGTTTTTCAGAAGAAAAAAGAAAAAAAACGGCAGAAAGAAACGCCTCAAACAAGATTCTCGTCCTTTGCTCGTTGTCGCTGAGGGTGTAACCAAATGCAATGAGTATCAGCTCTAGCCTCATACCACTGTCTTGCGCGCGTTTGAAGCGAATGAATAAAGCGGCGCGAATGAAAAAATCGAGAGGTGTTTGTCTTACAGCAAACGATGACTTATAAGAAGCCGGTTTGTTTTAAGCGAACAACGACAAAATCAAAGGACAACAAAACGCTCCAAAGCTGGGCGGAAAAAAGAGGGCGTTGAAGAGCAATAAAAAATAAACTCTTTTTACAGTCGGAGACTGCTGCTGGGAAAGAGAGGTTCGTATTTCAATTAAAAAATAGAAGATATTTACTCATTTGCAATCGCAGCGGCCGCCAGCAACCGGTTGGACCACCGTCATCCGTCCGGCCGGTTTGGATGGATTGTTTTCTCGCGCACTTTAGAGACACTTTCTCGGTAAGGGTAAGAAAAGGTTTTTTGTTCTCGTTGCTTTACGGTCTTATCTGAATGCAATGGGCGAAAAAAGGGGACGAAAGAAATGGTTAGATGCAATCTGTCTAATTTTCTTTGAATTTATTTCCGTTACTTTGGCATCCCGGGTTCGGTTTTGTGTGGGTTGGTGCGACTGAAGTGTTTTTTTTTTCTCCTCTTTATGTCGAATCTTACCCGTTCGGTCGCGGATGGATACCTTCCATTCTTGGCGGGAGTTTGTTTGTGTGACCGTTTTGTGACAAAATATTGGCCGAAGGGGTTGACTTAATTAACGATGGTTTTTGTTGATTTAGGTGCTCATTGTTATTAAGATTTCGCTGGGCGGTTATGTTCGTTGCTGTATTTTTTTGGCTCCACTTGATCTTGATCCGGTTCATCTTGATTTGGTATAGATTGAAGGAATGTCTTTTTCCTCGTTTCGTTACGCTAGGACACATGCGATAAGAAAATATTTTCTCAGTGGAAAATGGAAAATATTCTGAGAAGTATCCTAATGAATGTCCGATTCCTTTCTCCCTACCAACGCAAGTAATCCACCTTTTGCGCTCAATCAATCACGGAGCACACCAAACGCTAAGACCAATGTTACGCTACCACTGATGATGCTTTGGTTCTGGGAAATGTCCAACGTCCGGTTCTTAATAAACGGCGATACTTTATTCATAAATCCGGGTGGCTGGAGTCACCCGTGAGCCGAGCGGTGTTCGGAAAAGCCGCTTCCCGGTGAAAGAAGATAAAATCACTCATTAAAGCGAATGAGAATCTAATGGACTCGATTCGGGCCGAACCGCTCCTGCAAAAGCGGTGGGGTTGTGCTGGGCATAAGCCCCGGAAAATCGAGAACGGTGGGGAAAAAGCTGGAAGCCGCTGATGATGGCCAGGAGCCGAAAAAGAAAGCGTAAGTTTGTTTCATGTTTTTCCTCTTATTACTATCGTATTAATGAATAATATTTATGATCCACAATAAATCACACCGGATTACCGTATGATGCTTTGATCTGTCCCGAAAAAAGAATGCGACCGCGGACCGTTAGCGGGTGATGGTGTACGGTTGGCTTTTCTTTCGCTTTCAGCGGCGATGTTGACCGAAACGATAAGCGACGTTGACCACCTTCACCTCCGTTGGTCTGCCTCTGTTGACGCATTATTATCCTTGGTCGATTTCGGCCCTGTTTTCGTACGCCAAAATGAAGCCCGTGCTTGAAGAAAGTCTTAGGCGGATAGGCAGACACAGATTTTCTTAGATCTATAAATCCTCTTCGAGAAGAACCGTTCGAATTGTGTGCTGTAGCGGTATAGAATAGCTTAGACGCTTTGATTTTGTTGGCAAGCATTTGTTGCCACCGGAAAGTCCGGACGTCAGCTTGAAGTACGCTCTAAGCCACACACTGAGAGGGATTTTTTCATAAATATTTGCTGCTGGAGAATGTGAGTGACATCATTCAATTCCATCAACGATGAATGTCGACTACGGGGAGCACATAGCCGATGCTTGACGACAGTTGCAAAGGCATATGTCTCTGTGAGACCGATTCTTTGTGTCTACTTTCCTTATAATCCCAAGTATATTAGATTGAGAGCGAGAGTCAATAAATCATTGTTTCGTAATTATGGGCCTAATGCAATACAGGGGTTTGATTTAATTAAGCGAAGCAGCGTGAGGATAACTGAAAATCACTCACATCATTAAGCATTTAGGAATCGATAGGCATAATGATGTTACTGGATGGGCGGTATGGAATCAGTTGCTGCCAAACAAGCAATAACAATGAAAGAAAATGACTACTTTGTTGTTCAGAATACGATATGAGCATCCTTTCGGGCATTGAACGCAACCCTTCCATATCGAAAAAGAAAGCTGCTAGGGAAGGGTCCGTTCCGTTTGTCCGTCCGTTCGTCCGGGCTGTTCGATTGTCCTACCGGAGACACATCGTTATAGTAGAAAACAGGGAAAGGATAACGAGTGGTACCAACAACTACACATGTTCTATCACTTTCGATAGGTGGTTCGGTCCATAGATGTCCCTGGTTTGCTTGTGGTTCTGTTTACGTTCGCTCGATTGCCCAACGAACCATCCCTGGGCATATCAATTTCTAATCTCTTTTGTTCCCTCACCGTGTATGTGGCTCGGCCCCATGCCAAGGGGACATATTGAACGTCGAGCCAGCCAAACGGCCAACTTCGAAAAGGGTTGTTTGATTCTCCCCACTCGCCGGAAGTCCGAAAAGGACATTGAAGTGCCGCTGGAAGGATTCGAGCGATGAATCAGTCTCAATCGTTTCCTTGAATGACGGAAATGAAATCAACCGTTTATGATTATGATGTTACCGACACGAAGGTGTTTGCGGGGAGTGTCGATTGCATCTCGCTTTAGGGTTAGCAGGAGTCTTTAGCTCGTCAATGGGCCATCACGCCATGGAAGTGCATTGAATGGTCATTACTCCGAGCTATGCCGGTGCATGTTCTCGACTGCACACTGAGTGTGGTGCAATATGCAATACATTCAAGAGTCCAGCAACTGCATGATGCAACTTCATCATACACAAAAGGCTGCGAAGGAGAGCGAAAAGCGGTGGAGGCGTGTTTCGGTTGATCGGTTCGGTGAGTGGATGGAGTAGGCAGCCGACGAGATTTGATATCAATAACAAAAGGATCGTCGGCATATCCCTGAAGCTCTCGTCCTTCTCGGGATGCTCTCTTGGGGTTAGCCACATCTCACGTCTCTGCGAGGGCGTTAGTGTATCAATATAAAATGACCATGTGCCTTGGAAATCAAACAATCCAGACTGAGGGATGCACGGGTTTGAATCCAACGGGGATAACGAGTTGCATTAGTTTGATGCTTGCAATGAGGTGTGATAAATCACTCATAAATTAGAAACAATCAAACAACGGTTCGATGGCTTTAAGAGGGTTTGCGCCAGTCGCCCGAGTCAGTCAGCAGTCAGTCAATAGAAGAAGCATTGTTAAATTCTGTAAAGATTCATGAATAACAAATCAGGTTGCGAATGATTTCAAAAAGGCCATGTTACTTGGTAATTGAATGCTGTTTTCTTTCGGTAGCACTTCGTTGACTTACCTCGTGCCATCAAGAGCTCATTTAGATTTTAGTGGAAATCAATCCATTGCAGCACCCAAAGATGGTACTCTTAGTCGGAAGGTAGCGTCAAGCGAAGTAAGAAGCTTGATTTATGGCACGTTTTAATTAACGCACCGCTAGAAAACTAGGTAATCACTAGGTCGTAATGAATGTTCGGTTGAATTCATCTAATTTATAGCTGACCAGTCGAAGTCATATGCCTTTGCCGAGTTGCTGAAGGCTAGACCACACTTGAAAGCTGACTGTTAATACGCTCGAGGGCACGAAGTACAAATTGGCTTTCAGACAACGAGCCTCAGGAGCTGCCAAAGTGGTCGGACAGAGGCCAGGGAGAAAGCATAAGCAGGAAGTTGATCCTAATTGCTAATCCACACTTTTACGTGTGCTGTCTCGCCGTGGGGCGTACACTACTTGCGACAAGCCTCCGGGAAAAGGTTTGCGAAAGAAATGTATGGGCAGTTTTCCGGTCGTAAATTTTAGCATCGGAAGACGGTATCCGACCGTTTGGGTATGTAGTGCATAATAATATTGGGAAACAACGCTGCCGCCAGAAGCGATTCTTTCAAACTTGAAGTGGTTTCGATTGGGCGGGAAAGGTGTAAATAAGACGGCATGGTACACTGGCAAAGGATGCCTTGCGGGGGGAGGGGGGGGAGGGAGCTGAAGGTTCTTGGGCTACTTTCATCAGCCAACGATCTCGTGCAAGGAAGCCCAGAGCAGGGACCAAGATAAACACACAATTAATTCTTATATTTGTTGTGACAAGTAGACAAATTGATTTGAATCCTTTGGGAAACGAGCTGCAGCCAATTGGCCGTTGTACCAGCTACCGGTTGGGGTTCGAATCGCAAGCAACGGCCAGCAGTGTGCCGTCCCAGTGAAGTGAGAATCCGTCCGAGTTGGCTTCAGTGGCGTGGAACCGTGTTGCGATGCAATAAATAAGTGTAGCCTACGGTGGGAAACTGGCACGCACCGAAAGACAAAGCGATTTCGAGAAATGGCAGATAAAAAGGATGTATTACGTACGCTGGGCAAATAGAGAATCGGAATCGCTCCACGGCGGACGGACATTTAGTTTCGTTGTCACGGCAGTTCGGGTCTTTGGGGTGGTACGGGGACGCCGGGAGAGCTTGTACAGGAAAAGCACGTTTAGCGCCCGAAGGACAGTGAGATTCTGCTGTTGATGATATTGATTTGTTTTCTTGGCACAAATGTCCCGTCCCGTGAGCGTCCCTTGTACTTCCTCAGCGCTGGTGTATGTGTGTGGCTTCTTGATTTCCGCCTCAAGACGTTAATTTATCAGCCAGTGCAAGGTTTGACAGTCGCATCTTTCACGAAGCCCTTCTAATAAATTTATCTTCTTCTCCGGATCGAAAGCAACGCAGCGACGGTTACCGGCAACCGAAGCCACAAGATTCGATAACCGTACTGCAATGGCGAAGATGGCTAATCGAAAACCTCGACCACCTCGGCCGTATGGATGGTGCGGCGAAACGTGAGGTGAATGTTCAACCTCACCCCGTACCTCCTGGGGGAATGTGGTTTCCAAGGACGCTCTCGGCTAGACGTTTTCTTCCACACTGCGTTGCGACAATTGTGCGAACTTCAATAGTTTTGACAGTTGACCGATGACGACTGATGGGGTACGGCCGACGAGAGAAGTCGTCGTGGCAGTCGTTGTCCGATGTGTCACCGGGGGAATTCGACCGGATTGTGATCTGGTAATTGATTTGGTTTGCATAATTGAGCAGGGATTAGGGAAGTGTTTGTGTTTGCCCGAGTTAAGGAAAGGGAAAGTACGCAACTATTATTCGTGCGGTACGTATTGAATGTTAAGTTTTGGTTGGTGGAATCGTTCTAATGGCTATTGGGTTTGGGAAGCGAGACTAACATATGGCACGAGAAGGAACGCGCGTTGAATTGGAGACAAGGAACATAGGATTGATGGGAAAAGAGCAAATGAAACGTTTTATAGGTTCTGGGAAAAGAGTTGTGGAAACATTTATTTACAACTCCCTGGAATTGTTTAATAATAAGACACTGCTTATTTAGTTTCCAGTTGCCCTCCACACAGTGTTTTTGGGCGATTGTATGTGATTTAGAGACAGTTTTATTGTTACTTCACTGCCACCCGTATGAGACTGAATCTCAAAATTAACAATCACAGAACAGGGAGCTCTGCTTTGATTTATGCTGTCCATTTTGTCTTACCGAAACGAGCAATGCTCGTTTGTATGTTTTGTAGAGCGGAATTCATGTACAGCCGTTGGTGTAATCGTACCGATTTACGTATGTATGGAATTTGTTCTCACCACCGTGCAAGAAATCGTCTCCGATGGCTTTTCTCGCACCCAAGAGAGCTCAACGTAACGTTGAAGGCAGCTTTTCCAAAAAGCTTTTCGCCGCCAGAGTCTGAAATGGTCGCCCGGACAGAGGATGCGAGTGGCCCGGAGAACACATTCTTCACCGTCGCCTGGCTCATGCATCAAACAAAGTATGAAATCAGTTAATATAAATATTTCATCCTGCTGATATAATTTCAATTTATTCGCACACTCTCTCACTCGCACTGGGTCGGCGCGACAAACCGTGCTACATCACCGTGTTGTCCCATGTTCCGTACTGACAAACGGCAAGATGCGGACACAAACATCTCCGAGGGATGATCCATCCACAGGTAAGGTGGAAGCATGGCCCTCCATGCTCCAGGTGCGGAGGGAGCATGGCAACCCGAGTAAATCGTCTGATATTAGATGCCTGTGATGACGATCTCCGTGACTGTGTTCTGGTAAGCTCCTTCCGGCTCCCCGGGAGTGTATGAGCGAGTGTGCAGTGTGTCGCTTTTGCTCATGTTTCGTTCTGGAAAATTATTTTAATGGAATTTTTCGTTCCCCGGAGCCCCAGAGCCACCGATGGGTTGTTGGATTTGGATACCCGCTGGAAAGGCAACAATTACCGAGCGACACGACGGGGACGCTCGAGTAATCTTTGCACATAGCGTCCTTCGAAGACGACAGCGATGGGTGAGTGCATGCTCTAATCCAGTTGAACATTACAACGTTGATTTGAACCTCTGCGCACTGCTACCTGAGCCCGAAGGCGGCAGCAAGCTATATCGAAGGAATGCAGCTTGCCACTCGCTCCCAGTTCCTGGTTCGGGTCGGGTGATTTCTCATCACTTCAATGAAGCTGCATTCTCATTGCGAAGTTGTCCGTACGAAAGGGATCTTTCCAGTCTCTGTCGTCCTGCACAAGGATCGTCCGATTTCAGTGATCTGAATCGTATGTGAATCGGTTTTCCTTTTGTACTTGGTCTTGGTTTCTCGTCCGGTTGATTCCGAGATTCATCACCTATTTCCGTGCGAGAGAAATAAATCCTCGCTAGCGCATCTCGCACCGTCCCGAGCTCCAGACTCCGAAATGGATCTAAATGGCACGCATGCACACACGGGACTCGGACCACGGGGACAGCAAGTGTTCGCCGAACGTATCTGAAATCTAAATCTTGACTTAAACTGTCAGAGATTGTCTCTGACGGTGGTCGGATCCTCCGATGGCATCCCTTTGCTACGTTGGCGGTACAGGATGTAGGCATCTCCGGCGGCGTGGATGCTACTTTGTCCTTCCAAGGATAATCGTAACCATTTTCCAAGTGGAAGGCACGGGTCATGGGATGCACAATTCCATTGCCAGGCCGGCTGGACGGTTGTATTTATCCATATTTCAGACGATTCTATCTATTCCGTCCCAACACTTTGGGAGGCCACTTTTGGCGAGTGCAGCATAGCAAAGATGGCTCGACCAAGCAAGATGATTGAATCTGAGGAGGGGGTCGGTCGTAGGAAGGGAAAATGGGGGCACAGGGCAAAGCGATTGGGTTGGTAATTTACAATCCGATACTTTTAGTGGAGCCCACCCGTTTGCAATGAGGTGGACAACGTGAGCCCGGGGAAATGATTATTGTTTTGAATCCATTCAGGAGAAGAAGTCAGCTGTGAAGTGCTTCGGACAAATGTCTCAGGTCTGCTTGATAGTGAAACAGCCGTGTCTGGAATGGCAGAATGGCAATGGAAGAACCGGTCGAAAAACCCCGCACGGACGTTCGGAAGACAAGAGTGAAAAGTTAATTCCTGTTTGAGTGATAAATCATGATTGATTATTTATTGCTTCTCCATCACCATTGGAGAGTCGCTTTTGGGGACGATGGAAAGATTCGGCTTCTAGCAGGCTGAGCTAAATCGGGAATCCGCTTCTGGTTTGAAGGCTAAAGGGTTTGATGTTCGATTCAAATAAACTGCGCAAGATTGGAAGCGATTTCTCTGTCCTTCGTCATGCGTCGTTTGCGATGCAATTACGCTTTCGGTACGAGCCGAGCCGTTGCTGATTCAGGAGATAACTGTCTCAGGATTACAATTTGTCAATCAGAATTTATTACTGTACGGGAGCATGCGACAAATGTGTTTTGTACTCTATTTAAGACAGCGATGCAGTTGGATGCAGCGAATCTATTGCAGTGTATTTTGCAGCTCGTCTATGTGGCTCAAAATAATGAATTACAAACTTAACGAAAGGATTTTAGAATGAGGTGAAGCTCCACGAAAAGATTACGTGATGCTGATTGCATAACTTGAGGCGATCTACATGTGGTTTTCAAAGTATGCAATTCGCATTACACGCAGAGACCCCAGAGAAGGTTCGGTTTAACTTTTCAATTGTAGGAAAAATTCTACAAAACACATGCAACCAACAGTATACACGATGATAACTATATTCGCCACTTGAAATGACGCATTTAAGCTAATATTTACTTTGAAGCACACTCCTACAAGAGTTGATAAAGCAAATGAAGTACCTTTGTTCCGCACACAGGCATACTAATCGCCTCTTCCCACCCACCGAGTTATTCAAAATTGCTGCGTTCGAACCATTAAATCAACAACATAATGCCATTCGCGGTTGGCCTATGGTGAGCATCATCCTCGAGCCTGATGAGCTGCATTCCACGAGCTCTCTCGTGCGTGCACGTGATGTGTGCATCTGTTACCACCAACGTTCGGTACGCTATCCGATGGCACGCCGAGGGTGACACTTTCAGGGCGTTTGTTTTTAATTGAAACAATTTGACGATAAATATTTACGCATCCACATTCTGTTCCTCCTGTCCATCGGAATTGGTCATTGAGTGCACCTCGGGAAAACAATCCAGCCACCCTCGGCTGGATCAGCAAACACTCAACATTGCGAATCGCTCGAAAGAGTGCAATCGAAACATATTTATAGGGTTAAATAACTCGCACGCCGTCGAGTGGGAGTCATTTGGGGATGGGGCTGAGCACGGTACGGTTCGGTTTTTAGGAATTCGTGCATATCCAATGTCCAGTGTCCCGGTTCACCACGGTCACCTGCCAGGAAGCTGGCAGAATGGCAAACGTTCCGTTCTGGAGTGTGGTTGACTGGAAAATTGCAACAAATTATTTTGAAAAGCGATTGTGTTTGACAGTTTTCAATTGCGGATAGGTCATAAATTTGACCAGCCTGGTCAGCAGCTGGCGTGGTGAAGAGCCTATCGATGGATGGGAGGCGGGTCGTAGTGTACTGGCTGGCTGTTCCGGGTGTGTTCGATCGTACCGCCGAATGGTTTGAGTGCAGCCTGAAAGCGATACGGTGCATCCGGTGCAATTTTTGTGTTTGCATAGAAATGGTGCTCGATGCACTCGTGCATCGTTGCAATCGTTGAACCAGGGTGCCGTTTGCTTTGAATTGCAGTCCTATCGGTTGACTTTTCCGATTGAATGGTGCACCGGCCGGCTGACAGTTCTTGTTGCCCCGAATAGAACGATGCTGATCCGTGAACTGATGCACTATTGGGAAACGACTAGTGTTGTGTTGGGAAACGAGTGCTGGTTGGATGAAATGGTTGATTTATTTCACCAATCGCAATAAATAATTGTTGCATATCGTTGAGAGATCTGTTCTGCACAGTCCCCAAAGAAAGGAGAAACACTGGGGTGTTGAGTCGGCCCTTTCTGCCAAAAACAATTGCAAGTGTGCGTTATGTCGGTGACGTTTGACGACACTCGGCACCGTCAGAGTTTTGTACACATTTTATTAGTTTTCGATGCATGCTGATATTTGGCCCATAAATTGTACAGCCAGTGGGAAAGCGTGCGCACCTCGGATGAGCAGTAAGCGCTTTGTCCGGGCTTGTCGATTTCGAATGACATCTGTACTGTTTCGTTTGGTAACAGCTGCCACATATCAACTGTAGCAGGTTCTTTCCTGACCTATAAATCATCCCTGATTACCGCCGATTTTCCTACTTTGTTTGGCGTTGCTTTGAGACGAACATGATTTGTGTGAATTTGAAGCAAGTTTTGGATGTTATTTTGGGTCCATTATGTTGAGCATTGTAACGAGCACCATTCGCTTGAATGAGTTTGATAGTACTAAAACGAAGCTCTCAGTGCAGCAAACCATTAGTCGTTGGTCGTGTTTGGCCAGGTGATTTTTCTTTCCAACGCAGCCGATGTCGATCAATTCGTTCTCGAACATTAACCACAGACCTGCCGAATAATTTCCCGATAACCGTACCCTGGGGTCGTACGACACTAATTAACAACCTTGTGCTAATCACAGAATCTATTTCGGGACGGAACGGACCCCATCAGTTTTTGCAGCGCATTGAATGGAATTGCCCAGTTTCGGTGCATTGCCGGTGGAGCTAGATGCCCATTGCCGTGTGGTGAATTTTTCTACCAATGTCCCATTTTTATGGGAGGTAAGAGTGTGTGTCTGTGTGTGTGTGTGTGAGTGAGTTTTTCGGGGGTTTTCCTTTACCCCTTGGTTACACTATCATCGTAAACGGTGAGCTAGAGAGCGCCATCGTTTTAATTGAAACCAATAAAAACTGGTTCAATCAAAGGAAATTGATTCCCGCAGTGGTCTCATCGGTCGGTACCCTTTGCCGGCACCGAGCTGGGGAAAATCACCACCTCCCCGAGCGGAAAAAGCGGACGAGTCGAGGATGGTAGTGCGCCATCAAGCGATCCGTTCCAGTCGAGTCGATTTGCGACGAGATCCGGGCCGGATTCCGGCAAATCCCTCGAGCTTCGTGTGCTCCGTGTGGACGCACCGAGCGGGTTGTAGTGCTCTCCGGCATACACACACTCGCACCGTAATAGCAATTGTTGTTCATCCCAAAATCATCATTAAAAGAACAACCAATTAACAGTAAAAAAAAAACCTAAGCATTCCCGACCGGTTCTTCCCATGGTCGCTTCTCGATAAAAGCTCCACGGGGAGGGAAACTGTCAGGACGTCGGGGGAGCTAGTCGAGGAAATGAAAACGATAAAAGTAAATCGTTTTCCATCGAGCTGGGAGCACAAAAACTTGATACAATGGATGGGTCACGGGGAGAGCGAAGGTGAAGATAGAGCAGCGTTTCGTTGCGGCCGTGCCGGCCTCAACGGGAAACCGAAACGGTAGTTTCCGATAGTCGGGAAAATGGCCCAGGGAACGGCTCTTAATGTGTTTCCCTCGTGTGTCGATAATAGGATCCACGGGAAAACTGCATCAAGCGACTGGACGAGAGTGCGTCATCTTCTTCTGTGTTGAGGGAAACAGCAGCATCAGTGTAATGTGCTCCGACGGAACGGGATACTTTGTGTCATTAGACGATCGATCGATGGGATGGCGGAATGGTTCGAGCCCTGGGACGTAAAGGTAATTCTGTGGGCGGAATGAAACGTTCGATGGCTTTAATGGGAACAACTGCGAATCATGTTCAAGGAGTAGTCAATTGCTCCAGAAGAAATCGGAAGGTAATATTTTGAATCAAATTGAGTAAAAAAATGCAAATCCGTAACAAGAAGTCTCTAGAAACGAAGAAACAGTTGTTTCTTCTGCTATTCGATTTACCCTTTGTTTGTTTCGTCCAATTTGCCCTGGAAACAATCATTCATTCTGGAGCAAGCCCGTTGATCCCCGCATCAAGCATATGCCTACACCGGTGCCGACCGGGACCAGAGCCGTTCGAATTCATTTATTTCCTTTTTCCCCTTCCCACCTGCACTCAGCAGTAGAGTTGGCCCACACCGCAAGAATTTGTCCTTAAACCCTATTTTGAGACTCTCCGAAACTCAGCGACTGACCAGACCCCCCAAACCGGAAAATAACCTGTGACGAAACGGTCCGGGCCTGCTCCGTTTTAATCACACTTGAGCGGCAAGCGGATATTCGATGTCCCAGAAATTGACAGTAAATAGGGTCTAATCGTGTGAGTGGCCATCCGGTCAGGTGGCGGTCGGGTGACGGTTTTTCCACAAGAATATTGTGACAATCGTCATCGGCATCATTTATTTTGTTTTCGGGGGTCGTGGGGCGATCCCATCGCCCGGCAGCAAATGGATTTCCATTCTCGCTGCCAGAGGATGAGGGATTTCGGATAGTAGCGAGTTAAACAAACACCACCCGGGCTGGCTCATCGAACCGGACTTTGGACGACTTTGGCAACTGTGGCGAAATCCATATATCATTTTGAGAAAGGACAAATGTAATTTTGATATCAAATAAGATTAATGATTTTCGCTACCATTTCCATGCCGGTCCGACTGGATGGGAGGGTGGTGGGTCGGGCAGGATTATCGTGAGATGAGTTGCACCGGGAAATGGGTCCCGAAATGGACTGTTCTAGTGAGTGATGTGAGTGAGTTCTGTGTCACGGGATTGTTTGTTTTTATTTTTCTGCGACAGCAAGCGCCTCTTTTCTAGGTCGTTGTTTGTCTTGATCCCATTATGCTGCTGCTCCCTGAAAGGGGTCGGGATGGGCGAAGCAGAAACGGGGCATTATTTTAGGCTTTTTTCGCCACTTGCACTGATGCGTGACGTGTGTGGGCAGTTAGTGGTTGGGTTTTTGTTCTTACGCCGCCGCCCGGAAAGTTTGACCCGAATCGAAAGGAGTTCCGTCTATCCTTCGCACACAATGTGGCCAAAGGGAAAAGGATGCGTGTGTGGCAAAAAGGGCTGCTCGTATGTAAATGGCTTGAGCGATTATTAGCGACAAAGAGACCATGTGAGTGAGTGTGTGCCGGCGAGCTCTTAAGGGTGTGTTGCTATCGTTTATTAATTATTATTTGATGATATTCCAGAGTTTTTCTTCGCGCTTCTTGCCCACGAGCCCCGGTTCTGACCACCCGAATGGTAGGAAAAATCCAAATTAAGGGTTGGGTCAGCTAGAAGCAAATGGAAAAATTGTCATTTCCAGTGCGCTTCACTCGCACCGCGCCTCCCTGTTTCCCGTCACAGGCAATGTCGTTTGTTTGTAATAAGCTTATTCACGTTGAAGATTTATTGCTAATGGATTGATTGATGGAACGTGGACGGATCATCGTTCAGTGACGATGGCTTGCGTGCCTGAGTGGCACTTGGCGGGCGAAGGAAAAATTTGAGCTCACAGCTGAACAGGGAGACAAAAAAACACGCTCTGGTCGAAGGAGTGGCCGTGAGCAAGCGAGTGACATGACTGGAGAAAAAGTTACAATGGATTACTTCATTTATTGATTGTCGCTAGCTGGCCTGGACCGGACTGCGTCACCGAACACGCCTTTCGCAGTAATTAATATTCCAATGACATGAAGTTTTCCGGGACAGCAAGAATAGTGGAAATGAGCGGGAAAGGTGGAGTTAGTACGAGCGGGGAAAGGATGATGATTATGAGATGGGAGTGGTGAAATATGGAGCGAATCAGTGAAAGAGAGAACATGGCTTTTTGTGCGTGAATCGATAAAGCCGGAAAACGTGGCCGGTGATCTTAACTGTTGGGTAATGCTTCATGCTTACATGTGTAACATCAATCACTAGAAAAATCGCTCCACTGTTGCAGTGGAGCACCGGTCATCAACTGTTTCCACGTTATTTGAGCGGTAGGTGCTAGGTGAAACGGCGCCTTTACCGCGCAATGTCTCGTAAAACTTTTAATGGACGATTAAAACTTGTCCAATCAATGGAGACGAATAAAAAGTGGCCGGCGTTGTGTGTGTGTGTGTGTGTTTGGTTGTTGTGTCCACTGAAAATCACTACACACCTCAGCAGAAGGAATGTTGGACTGCAGGACACGATTGGCTTAATCGCTTGCTGCCGGGCGGCTCCATACAAGCTTCTTATCCTTTTGCCAATTGCCAGGTGGCCACACCGCCCCAGTTTGATGGCTCCTTAATGAATTTGGCTGCATGGGCGTGCGGGAAGAAATAAGAAATTTATAGATAGACCAAAGCCACAAATGTGTGTAGTTAAATTATAACTCTCCGTACTTTATGAAGCCATTCCGCCGGAGTCACCTTGGCGTCTATTAGCTTCGCAACAGCCTGTTCTGGTGGGGAGTTGCGCTAGGGCCCCAGCAAAATGGGGGCCACTCATTAATATCCAATTAAAGTTTAACGGGCACTGGTCGTCCATAAAATGGAAAATCTTGCATCATTTCCTGGCCTGCAACTAGCAGTGGCCAATACTTCCCATGGGTGTTCAGGGAGTGTTGACAAGCGGTCGTGACTGAGGATTCTTCTCACTCAGTCAGTCAGAACGTGCCTCTGTTTGAGTATGTCTTGAACGGTATCGATCGGGAATAAAAGCTAGACATTTGGTCTGAGGAATGTTTTGTCGCAGAAAACGTACCACCAAGGCACATTAAACCTTCTCCCGTCACGAACGTCACGGACATTGAACCGGCGAAGTGAAGGAGTCACTCTATTCCGTGGTATCGGAACTGTCCGTTGCCTGCTGCCTAGTCCGCTTATTGGCTTTTGCGTGAGATATGGAGCCATAAACTGACCAGGACAGTCCCGGGTGTGATGGGCTTTTAATGGGCAAGGAGCTCGGTGGCAACATTTAATATCATGTCATGTTTCTCATCAACCGCAAATCAATAAATACGAGCGTCGATCGTAAAGATTGGGCTTTCCGACGTTCCCCTTGTTTACTGGCAAACATCATCAGCTCGTTCCGCAGGAGCAAAACCTTGTTCCATCCCCGGTCACCACAAAGGACACTGCTAGAATTGGCAATGTGTTGCACTGATATCGGAATTGGCTCTGTTCGCAAAGCGACTGCATCCATTCGTATAGGGACGTGAAAAATCCGAACCTTCTGCGTGACCGGTGCCATGAAAATCTTATTTTTATGACACGTTTTACTTCTCCCAAGGTGCCTGCCCGTCTTTGCCTCGATGAAAAGGGGGAATCGAAACTCAAAGGTCCGAATTAAAAGGAACTGTTCCGGTCTTTGCTACTGCTGCTGCTGCTGCTGCTACTGCTGCTGCTGCTGCAATAGTGCTTGGGGGCGATGGAATATATTACTATTTATTGCACCATCCATTCGGGGGTTGGGGTGCGGTGTACGGGACGGTTGTTCGGACGTGTCCTTGCTCTCATTGCTTCCGTGCATTTGTGTCCGAGCGCGCGGAATTGATCGATAAAACAGCATCCTTACACCCAACCCCATTAGCCGAGAATTGTGGAGTAAGAAGCTTCCTCAAAGAATCGGAAGACGGAGGCCACTTAGCAAGGGCTGGGCTGACCAAAGTCCACCGAGGAACAGTAACCGTCGTTTGTGTCCATCGTTTCCTCATCGTGCGCGTCCCTGTGTGTTTGTTATTAATTTTCATTAGGGACAAATTACACTTTATTGTTTTCATCAGAATTTGTTCACTTTCTTCACCTCGTGGTGGCAGGCAGTTGTACCGCTTCTTGCGAGATCCTTCGGAAGAGCTCGAGACGATTCCCCAATTGCAACCGGATCGCACTTTATGGCCCTAACATGCGTCGGGATGTAACTGGCAGCTGGAGCATTCGGGATAGTTCGACCGACCATACGCAAAAGGATGCACACGGGACCCGTGTGTCATAAAAAGTGGTGTCATGCTGGATCCATTGCCCCAGTCCATTTCTCTTCACTCGAGAAAACAGAAGAGAATTGTCCCCACCCGGTGGTCGTTGGCCATCGAATGGCAGTCAATAACTATTATATGCGATTTGCTTTCACTCGTTTATTGCTTCTTAGTTTCACCGAATCAACTGCCACACTTTCTTTTCCACTCTGGATCGATGAAAGCTGTAACAAACGAAGGACAGAAGGTTGGGTGGAGAATACGCCGAGTGCCCAGAAAGGTATTCCCAGAGCTTCAAATTGCACGGCACATGGTTCGATCATAAAAATAGTGGATATATATGCCACTATTTATGTTGGGCAATGTGTGGGCAATGGTAAATCGCTTAACCATCGGACGCGTGGTACTTGGGTCGGTTTGTGTACTTAGAGAATGATAAAAGGGAATATAGAGCTAGAGAGATGTAATGAAAGGAAGCCTCGGTGTACAAACAGAGACCTTTAAAAGGAAGGATCCGAGTTTTCCTTGATTAGATTTAAAGTTGCGCCACCTAGAAAGCAATGAAAACATTTTTCATCATTTTCCAAATGGCCACTATTCCGTGTTTGAAAGATCGCAATCAGAGCAATGGGAGTCTTTCGCCAAAAACTACGTGAGTAAAACAATTGGAAGAGGGATGGTTTTCTTTGTGTGTGCTTACACTCATACCATAAGCTGATTTCATTAGGAATGGATGAAAAATTCAAACGCATCTCCACCTACACCTTCACGAATGCAGTTCCTGTTACCTTGATACGCTCAGAAAACCCGTGGGCTAAAAGTAACGCAAGGTGAAACTTCAATCACTTACATCTGAACTTTGACTTATCGTCCTTTTTTGGCATGTTGTGTCGAACCCAAAATTTGATGAACGACGACGCACTCTGACACCCTAGCGTGAAAGTACAAAAGAAGCAAGGGACAGATAAAAAAAGGCAGGGAACACAGATTCGCATGAATTTTAGCATCCTCTCGAGCATTCTGCCTCAAATCCGACACGGAAACACCCTCGGTGCGGGTTCATGGATAGAGCGCTTGGGCCAAAATTTTCCGATGTACTTCTGTGTGCACTTTATCACCGTGGCTTTTCGGTTGTAAAATTCTCACCGAATCTTTTCTTCAAGAAGCACGAATCCTTGATCCAGCCGGCGGAAGATGCCCGACGGAAGGCAATCTTTCTCCAAGAAGCCGTTCCTTCGCTCTCAACCAGGCGATGATTAGTGCAGGAAGCCAACCAGTCCTCCCGTGCTCCCCGGGATGAGCGTTCAATGACGGCGAAGCGCATTGGACTGGGAGGAGTAAAAGCAAAATCTACTAATGCATAGTTGATGCGCCGCGGCAAACGCCGTGGCGGGAATAAAACAAAGCTATAAATAACGAAAAGTTTACGATTTTTTTATAGTTATCATTTTGCGGAGGGCATGCTTGACTCGGTGCTCCGTCCTGCGGGTTGTTGTGGGCGAAAAGAGTGCATGAACTGTGCGTTCGAGTGCTTTGGCGTTCGAGGGCATTATTGGGTATGTGCAACTGTCGTGTGTAACCGGCGATCCTTTGCGATTTTCGTCCGAGTCGTCGAGAAAGTCGGAGCTAAGATGAAGCTTACTCATTTATTCATTCATCAATTTGTTGGAAATGTGTTTCTCCGGCTTTCTTTGGCATGTCGCGGAGGCAGTGCGCTCTCCTATGCATTGGCCGATTTTGCGGATTTGATCCTGAGATAGCTTTGGAAGCGGCCTGCTCTCTTTGCGGATGGAAAACGATGGATGGTTTTTATGATAGGCAGGAAGAATCTTTTAGGTTCTGCCGTGCTTTTTTATTAGGTTGGTGTTTTATTTCGTACCCTTCGGCATGTGTAAGACAATGATTTAGGCGGAGGATAAGGAGCCATAAATCATCTTCGACTCTGGTTGGAGCAAGGTTTTTTTTTATGAGCAAGTGGATTAGGAAGCAACAAATGGATGGAAGAGAATCGTTTGCATTCGAAATTGATTTGGCAGAGCGGCAAAGTAACCGCAACCGTACTCCAGCCATGCAAAATTTATTACTGTCATACATATAAATTCTACAAGCACAAGAGTTAATAAAGAATGTGTATTTATTTTGTATTTCCTCACACGACACACAACGATGACAACTATTCATCATCGCCATCGCCATGCCGGTAAGAAATACTGTGTTAGCTTGGATGTGAATTCGACACAAATACAAGTTACAGCGTTGTGATTTTGAGCGATAACACGACCCGGCAGAAGAGTTGTGCTGTTTCGACTGACGGCTGTCGAAAGCGTAGATTGACACCTCGTGTCCTGTGGTGTCGCACAAGTTTTCGCAGTCCGTTGTGTTGCAGCTAGGCTAAGAAAAGTTTCATTTGTTTCAAGTACCCTCTCAAAAATAACGAGGTATGATTTAACATCTTACATCAACGCCTCTTGAGTAATGACTTTTGACTAATTAGAATTTTTCACGTTCCGTCACTTCCACAGAAAACGGCAAAAAAGGGCTTTGCGACAAGGAGCAAAAATGATGTTGCGTTATCCTTGCTCACTGCATCGTGCAATTCGTGTCACCCTATCTCGGACGAGACAGGTAACCCTTTGGCAAGCGTTTGACGGGCGCTGCGCTGCTTTCGAAAGAAATTCAAGCTTCTTCAAATCTGCTCACCCACGGGCTGTCGTTGTGTGGATGCGTGCGGGACCATATTTTACGATCGGTAGTTATGGAAGTGAGAAAACAAGCTGCACATCTGATGATGATGATCCGCAGCCATCTGAACAAAGGAGCAGCAACTCACCCTTCATTCCCATTTTTCCTTGCACACAAATACACTCCCCCCCCCCCTCCCCCCAACCGGATTATTCCGTAATTGACAGTCGACATGATAAACTGGTCCAACGCTAGTGCAGGTGCTCTCGGAAGTTGTCCGTTTGTCTGCCTCCTAAGCCAAGTGGTGTGAACTTCGGGTTAAAAAAGGACACCGACATTATAGCACATCATCAGAGCATGTGAAGAAACGCTGCGTAAACTCAATTGGGTGAAAGTGATTGACCAAAAATGGTTGAACTTGTTCTTGTGTGCACACGGTCTCAACTTCACCGCGGAGGACGAAGGCCGATCGGTGCGTAAAACTTTGCCACACTTTCAACGAGTTCGTCCTTCAATCCTTCCCAAAATGGTCGGGGCCACTTCCGGTTCCGGGGTGGGATGGGGTGGTCGAATGCTCATAAATCTTCCACCGAAGCTGGCAAGCAAGGCGAACAGGCGAGTCCAAACTCGGAGACTGCTTAAAAGTACCGCTGAGATATGCTGGCTCGGGACAGGACACTCGCCAGCGCAACGGCAGCAGTGGAAGAACGGTGACCGACAACAAATGGTGGACCGAAAATGAATGTTGCCAAAGTTTGAAAACAATAAAACTTAATCGAGAGGGCAGTCAAGTGTGTGTTCGTGCGAGTGGTGTGTATTTGTTGCGGTAGGAGTTGCCCGGGGAAGCAGCATCGAATGGTGGAAGGCACACCGAACAGCCGAACATAAAACTATAAATTTTCCTCAAGAGACTTTTCTCCTTTCGGAAGACGGCACTTTTCTCTTGTTGGCACTTCAACCGATTCGTCTCAGGTCTCGTGCCGTGCCATGCAGTAGCGTGCGGTGACCGTTTCGATCCTCCTTTGGAGACAATTCCGATGGTCAAGCTGAGTGTTTTCCCGCTTTTCCAAGCACAGAAGAGAGAGAGAGAGAGAAAGTAAAAACCCCTCCCCGCAGGACACGACAAGAACTCTTGGGAAAAGTCCCGAAGGGTTCGAGTTGAAGAGGCGGTTTCGATACTTTTCACCCATTTGCTGGCCATCACCAGCCACTTCACTCACCCCTTTCTCGTTCGGAACCGGCCGGACATCCCAGGCATTTAAAAAGTCTTTAGAAAAGTACTCAAACAATAAATAGTTGCTGCTCGGCTGGGTGCGGGGAGACCCATTTTTCTTGCATCCCAAACTGTTGTTGGCTCGGTTGGTGAGTCGGTCTCGTGCTGCTTCGAGCATTACGTGCGACATATGTTCCTGTAGAATCGTTTTTCCGTACGGGGATTATCTCCGTTTCGTGTGACCGTCGCTTCCATTAGGAGGCTGAGGCTGTGCTCGTGTGTTTTGTTGGTTTATAGCGTTAAGAGTGAAGAGAGTTTGTCCCCAAAAAGATGACAATGGAGTTCATTCGCTTGCTAAATTAATGACACCAACACAGTTGTGCGTACGGAAAGGAAAATTTCTTGTTTATTGATTTTTAATAAGAGATGTGCGTCAACGTACTTATTCCATAGGAAAAATGTCTCCCAAAGACACAAGAAAACAATTAGCCTAACGCAAAAGATTAATATCATTGCTCTCAGAGTCCGGAATAGTCGTGAAATGGCAATTTTATTGATCCCACGTCAAATGAACCAAAGCATATAACCATTCATCGATAACATCATGTCTCTGGCTAATAGACCATCAACCCCTCGATGTCCTGGCCGCCAGTGTGCGTAATGTGCCGATGATAAGTAGCATGTTTTCAATTATGTTACTGACCCCTTTCTACTGGAAGAAAACTCTCTCGGAAAAAGGGACTCCGATGGGCGCGACAAGACCAAAATCCTCGCCCGTTGCCCTATCTTTGATAGTTTTATGGTTTCTTTTTCAGTCCATTTTCCACGAAATAAATGATGCAATAAATATAAAATCTCTTCGAAGATTGGTCGTTTTCGGGGTTGTTTCGCAAGGTTTCGCCACCATGTGTGCTTATCCTCATTGTGGGCCTTTCCTCAGGGGACAACAATGCGTAAACTAATTTACCACCCTATTGACCACACTTTCTACCCTTTCTTTCGTTCGGGGCAATGAGTTGCAGAAGAGATCATCTACATTTTCGACGGTTTGTTGCGAGCTGTTAGTGAAATTGTTCCATTTCATGTTCAATTGCATACCGATTGCATGCGTTTGATGAAACTGACGTTGTTTTCGTGGATTGAATGAAAGGGAAGGAATTTCGTGTACATCTCACTCGATAAAGTGCATATATTCGATTATCCGAAGTATGGCAGACGGTTGCAAACGGCTTCTTATTGGGCTACTTGTTCCAAAATTAACCTTTTACTTGGGATTCCACTCAAGGTGTGCGAAGCAAGAGCAGCAGCAGACCGGTAGACTGTTTGGTTTGGGCCTTGAAATTAAATCTGCATTCTGTAGCGGTCGTATCGGGAGCTGCTCGCGAGTTGCGTGAATTCAGAGGCGTTCAAATCCTTATTGACAGCCATGGGAAAATAGCGGCCGATCAAGAACGGGATCAACACAGCCGTATCAACTGGCGGAGGTATGGCATTCCCATTACTGATTGGATTTAATGGTCTTGTATCGTATCGAATCGTCGGAAGGATGCAGTTGCAGTTTTATTCACGCACAGAGAGAAGTCGTCGTTTGAGTCGACGAAACTGTAACACAGCGACCAGCGAGTAATCTGGATTCCGGTCAGATCGCGAGGAATTTCAAACCGAAACAGACACAAAGGAGATCGAGACATGCCGAAATGCCAATGAATGAGTTGTTGATAATCGATAGGTGGCGGGATAAAGAAATCAAAACAAACACATGGGAAGATTCCTTTGAAACTCCAGAGTTTATTGATCTTTGGGCGATTTTGTTCTGTGTTTTCTGTACATGATTCTATCTGCTTCCTTTGGTGCAGTGACTTGGCCAGACTCCTTGTGATATTCAACAACTTGACAGATCCCTAAAACACTGATAACATTAACTAATCGAAGATCATATGATGAAAAGTTACGAGTGATGGGAAGCAAATTGGTGTCAATTAAATTGCAATAAAAAGAGAACTACTTCACATTGTTTCGTGTCGTGTTCACACGACGCCGCCCGATCAAACTCCGATCATGATATGATGCTATTTCAATCAAACTAAAATTGATTGCATTTTTGGCATATGTTCCCACCAAACGCTCGTTGACGCGTGAGAACGGACATCAAAGCTCATCAACAAACGCGTCTGATCAAAGGCACTTTCGACCTGCTACCGGTGGCATTTGGAACATTTCTACTGAACTTCAACGCGCACTTCAGCTGTAATCAGGTCATGCGATTCGAACGATAAGTGATGCTTTCTCACTTGAGTTTGGCTTGGATCAGTGTGAACAACCGATCGGAACCGTTCTCCAAATTCTCCATTGTTGTAATACTTGGGCCTCCGGGTGTCTGATTGTGACCGTTTAAGAGCGGTAAGAAGTACGTAAATGTCAAAGACGGACCAGGTGGGACCTGGTAAAAGTTTATCTTTCTCTTGCGAGAGAACGCAGGAGGCAGAGCGGTGTAAAAAGCATGGTCACGCATTAACAACGATGATGCCGCCCCGCAGAAAGGGGAAGTTTTAGCATACTTCTTCGATACTGGACCGGTATACCAGTTGATATTTTGGTATCACTGAGTATCGGTCTTCCACTTTGATCTTTTGATGCAATTTAAATCAATGAGCGTTTGCCGCACGATCGCCATAACACAGGGTCGTTTTTCTGTATCGACATTTCGTACGCTTCCGCAGCCGAGGCAGCGCCAGTTCTTCAAGGGGCAGGAGCGTTTTTATTGGATTGCTTCGGGTCTGGTTGGGCCGGCCGGAGACTGGGAGACAAACAGAGAAGGGAGGGGAGGGAGGGGGGGGGAGGAAATAAAGCACTGGAATGAAAACGAACCGATTTACCTCCATTGATAATTGCAATTGAAGGGCGTAAGACCTTCATTGTGTCCAAGATTCCTACCCGATCCGATGGCAGTGTGCAACGGGTAAATGTGATCTGTAAATGCTCTGCCTTCCCGGTCTCGGTGGGGGTATGAAATCACAGATAATTGGCCAAGAGACTAAAGTGTAGTAAACTTTCCTCCGCTGTAAGAAGAAGACAACAAACGCAGAGGGGGAATAAGTGTTTTTCTCTGGTTTCTGAAGTTTTTTGTCATCTCCAGGTCCACGAGTGGGACAGAATGGACGGATGGGCGAAAAAAAAAACACATACTCTGCAGGCAAAGAGGAAACAATTAATTGATATTGTTTTTTAATTGACGCCGGTACTTCAGAGAGCTACACACGCTCACACATACACACACGCTCGCATTAAACAAGCGTATCCGCTCGAATGCATCCAGACGCACGGCACTTCCCGAGAATTTGTGGACCCAACATCTTTAGAACCAATTAAACACCATCGCTCGATACGAAACCCTTGGTTAGACTCCATCAGAGTAAATGCACCGTGCCCGTAAAGTGACACAATCAATAAATCTTCTCTTCTAAATGTTTCTACAGTCGTCCGATGCGGTAAGCGCGGTCATACGCGTTGCACATTTTACACCTCTCAAACATTTATTGATTGATCATCAAAAGCGTACGGTGAGGAATTTGCAATCACTTCATTAAAAGAGCGGCCCAATGATGGGGGTCTTTCTCGCCGAAGGGGGACCACTTTAAATGCAGTTCGGGAACGATCTGAAAATGATCGGTTTATCAGTGATCGTAAATCAACACTTTGCCGTCCGTGTGGGTTTCGATCGATGGAGACGAAAAGTCAATAAAATCGTTTTACAAGTCCAGCCCGGGCCCGAACCGAAACCTGTTGAGTGACTATTTTACGACCACCTATCGGGCAGCTGAGAACGTCCCTTGGACAGTATCGCTGTTTTTGATTGCTTCCCTACGCTCTTCAACATTGCCTTGAGCGACTTCCTTCTTTTTGGTTAGCTTCCTGTTTTTATCCTTCGAAACTGCAGGTAATTGATTTACCACCTTTTGCCTGGGACGGTACTTAAAATGCAGGCATTCCCTTCGGTCCATTAGCAGACGATGGCGTTCGCGAGAGGTGCGCAAGTATCTTGAATGCGTTTTCGATTGGTTCGTCATTTGGAATGGTCGTTGTCGATTTATGTCGATTTTATTTTCTCACATCGGTCTGCCGATGGTGTAAGTCGCTGGAAAACTAAGGCTCTTTTGCATTGAGTTGAACGGGGTTAGACAAGGTATCACAACCCGGCAGTTCTTGCGAGGAGCGCTGAATTCCATTTGTTTAAAAATCAATGTCTATAAATTAGTTTTATTGCCCATTAGTGCTTGATATTTGATTATAATCATTTGATTTATGTATCGGGCTCGGCACTGCAGTCAATGAGCGCGTGTTGTTGTGTGTGTTTTTTTTCTGGTTGGTCTCGGCTGGGCTTTTAAGATTCGATAAATAATAGGGTGGTTTATTGTTTCACTTTGGTTGATGGGACACGAGACGAAACTGATCCAAAAACTGTTGACTACAACGATCGTTTTGTTTCACACGTTTCTTGTGACCCGTTATGGTGGTGGTTAACAGAGAAGCTTAACTAAGGAGGAAAGATACAGCGAGAATGAGATTCTAATGTAGCTGCATTTTAAGAAGAATATCTTCTGAGAGGTTGAAAATACCAACAAATGCATATAGCAACTCAACTTTTGGAGTGTCTTCATTTTATTTCGTTTTCCTCAACTCCTATCGATTTTTCGCACTGTTCTCTACTCCAGAACCCCCTGTCTTCTACATCAGTATCGATTTCCAAGTGTCGGTCTCGCTCTGGCGTTCATAGCCACATCATTGATTGAAACTCGTTTCAGTTGCTCGAAACGATCGAAGATAGAATCTCTCCAACGGCACGGCACGCCTTTCACTCCAACCTGCTTGGACTGGGGAAGGTCATCATCGGTTTCGTCGGTTTTTTGCCCGTTCCGGTTTTGATGGACTCGGTTGGTCAGTTTTCAATCGATGGAAGAGTAAAATCAATTCCGTGCGCTTTTCTGTGCCCTTTCGCTCGGTCCGCTGATCGTTTCCATCGATGTCGATGAAACACGCTGGAGGGCGTTCCGTGACGGTAGCATGAAACGCTATCGAATCGTCGATTGGTGGAATCCAAAATAGACGAGTCACGCTTGAGCAAAGGTGGGCAGAGATCGGCTCTTCCCCCCCCCCCTCGGTATCCTATCGGTTTTCCTCGCATGGCGCTGCGTGAAAACTCATTGAAAAACGACCTTACCTTGCATGGTTCCATGGTCAGCTAGTGTATCGATTTTCTAAACCTGCACGAAGAAACGGGCAACCCCACGCACAAGCTGCAGTGCTCTTCTCGGTTGCTAATTTGCATTTCTGACTGATGACGAATGGATTCTGATGGGAGGAAGGCCGTTATGGTGAGGGCTTTGAAACTATCGATAGTTTTAAATCACGCCACGATTTATAGACACCGATTAGAGTGCCTCGTTGGCGCGGTGGCCGCACTGTCGAAGAAGCAAAAACCACTCCACCACAATCCACCAACCTGCGAATGATAATTATCAATTAATTAAATTGATTTATTATAATGATATCATTAATATCGTACACGCTCAGCAGGCGCAGAAGTACGAAGAAGCGAAAGAAAACGGCTCGAGAAATCGATTTCTTCGGCCGAAGCCGGCGAAGCTTCTGCCACCCGCCACCAGATGTCACTAGTAGCCGTGTCGCACAGGAACTGCTTCCACAGCCAAACAAATGCTCTGTATAAGACTCCTCGCCGAGCTGGTTCTGTTGGCTGACGGTCTATACTATGGGATTACAAATTCACTATCAGCATGAAATTATCTGTCGGTGGTCGCGGACGTTCTAGGCGGACGAAAACCCACAATCTCGATTTGCGCGTTCTGTTTCGCGTCCGAGACCAGCTGTTTTCCGAACATTGCCTTCATCACCGTTCTCGATGCTCTTTGGCAGCCCTCTACTTCTTCGCTCACTTCCAACTGGCGGGAGTGTAATAAGCCTAATGATTAATGGTAAGACATTCTGCGCGAACGGTGAGAAGCCGCGGACGAGTGAGAAGAGAAGAGGTCACGTTTTGAGTAGGCCGGTTGGTTTTGGATGCAGGAGAGCTCGGAACGGGTGGCTGGCCACCGGTCTGGATGGACTAAATAAATAATAAGTAAAACGGCAGCAGCGGTGGCAGCAAACGACGACGCTCGCCACACAGCAAACCGACCATCGACTGTCCGTGATTCGATGGCACTTTACATATTAACAATAAACGGAAAACGGCTACTGGAAGTGAGCGTTAGGTCGAGCACACCACAGTCCACCCGACCTACAGCTTAACCGACGGTCAAACCTTTTCCGGAAGACCCTACGCACCGTCGGAAATACCGCGGAACAACGTGGTGTGGTCGCAGAGTTTTTAAACATTCCTTCACACGAATAACCAGTAGCGCTAAGGGATAGCTGGATAATTGGATTCAAGTAATAAAAACAAAAACAAAGAAAAACACGAACAGCATTTCTCGTCCAGAACATACCATTGTTAACGGGTTGGAAGCATTGAACTGTCCGCCTGCGCACACCAACGGGCAAGGCCCCCCACATCGATTATAGATTTTCGGTGGATTATAAATTATTATTGACCATTTATTACGGCAGCGTTATTTGTCTTGCACCCGCTGCGTTAATGGTTTGCTGCTCCAAGGTGGTGTTATGGTGATTGTTAGTATCGGTGTTGTTCGATTCTGTTCTGGTGACCCCCGACCGATCCACAATGGAGTTTATTAATGGCCGATCAAGGAGTGAGAGAGAGAGAGAGAAAGAGAGAGAGAGAGAGAGAGAGAGAGAGAAAGGTAAGGAGATTCACTTCGAGACGTGTTGCTACCGAAGAAAGTATGTTGCGGAATGTTTAACGATCTTATGAATATTATTGAACGTCCTTTACAACTTTTAAACGCACGTACCAAGGTGTTCTGTTTGTGTCAGCTGTTTTGGAAAGGCAGTAGACATCTTGCTGCAAAAAATAAAACAACCCCATTGAAGAAAAGGATTAATCAATCCATGGTACGCAGTGATTGCTGTAAGCAACTCGCCTGATCGAACAAAGCCCGCAATCTGCGAAGATTGTATAAGCTGAAGAGCTGAAAACAATCTAACCAGAGTATCCAGATAGAAGCCGTATACAGCGGGAGATTGAAAAAAAAAACGATAGCTAACAATGGACAAGAGAATTTCCAATCACACATCGAGCTATTTTGATTGAAAACAAAAATCCTCGGATTGTCAAGCCTGATTCCACTTCAGTCCCATTTCCCAGCACACCCTTATCATCGGGGAAACCGCCACCTACATTCAGCCGACGGAGAGGCTTCTTAAAAAAGGATTTCAAGTGTTTGATTGAATGGGAAGGAAAGGATCTCCTTAAGCTGCCACCGATCCCGGCCGTAGCCGGCCGTTGCCAATGGAAGGAGTAGAGCAGGATGCAAACCGGTGAGGACGTCATCTGTCACGGGTGCTCTTCCCGACACCAAAGAGGCGAGACCCGGGATACAGCTACTTCGACAGGCCGCTTACATTATTGACAAACAATAACACAAACGTCTCTCAAGAGCCAAAGAAAAACATCCGACTCGAGCAGCAAGGGTGCAAGGACGGAAGGGTGAGCGGGACAACACATGTTTAGGTTCGATCGGCAATTCTTAGGGACAAACAGCATGTCAGAGTGGATGAAGAAGACAGAAAGCAAGCACGGGAGTAAAAATACCACCGAGAAATTGTCAACCTTGCCCATCCCGACGAAGGAGGAAAAATGTCGTTGAGGTATTTTCAAATATTTAATATGTGTCTCTGAAGTGTCCTTCATTCCTTCGTGGAGCAGGGAACCCTTGATCCGTCGTAGGCCGGCGAAAGGGACTGCTACCTGAGTGCAGGGCCTCAGGAACTGTGGTTGTGATGCGATTTCAATTGCATTAGCTTGCGCAAGACTTTTCTTTCCCTTTTTTTCCTTTCGGTCGATGGTCAATCAATGCATTGCCTTCGGTCGGAACGGCAACGGTGCTGTGGTGTGCCGTGCTCGCTGTTTGCATCATACTCCAGAACGGAATATTATTGATTTGTTTAACCGTTTTCATTATTTGTTTGTGTAAGTGATTATGATAAACAGTGCGGGGACTCGGTGCGAGATGCAGTTGCGCCCACACAAGCGTCGTTGCCCCGTCTGCAAGGAGAAATGCTGTTTCCTTGGCAAGGTCTCCTGCTCTGGACGCGCGTTACAGAACTCCTTGAGCGGGCACGGTTCGTTGCTAGAATCGTTCTCTACGTCTTACTTTACTGCCACTCGTACTTACGCGTAAGAAGCTACCGCATCAGCAGATGCTCACAGTCATGCTAGCTAGCTTGACTAGCCCGGTTGGGTTGGTGGGTTGGGTCGAACGACAGTGACCGCAGCCCAACAAGACCACTGCACTGGACCATCCGGAGAATGGAGCAACGTCAACGGCCCGAAGAGCTCTTGTGGGTGCAGTGGATTTGTTTTTGTTTGTTTTCTATAATTTATAATTCAGTCCACTGGCACTGAGTCAAAGCCGGACATAGTTTCGTAGCCGTAGCCGCGGGGACTTCAGCGTTGGTGGTTGGTTAGCGAGGAGGCGAGACGAGGAGGAGCGCGCAAGAACTGGGGTCCCGCTGGGTGATCTCGAGCGAGCGAGCTCGTGCTTGTGGTTTGCTTTGATGAAGTGATGGAATTTTAAACGGTAAATACTGTTGCTTGGACGACGAGTTGGTTGCTGTGCTTGTTTTGGTTGCTTTCGCGCACGACGAGGACATGTTTTCTAATGACGCTTCTTGCAATGTTCTGTAAGCAGTAGTCAACGAGCTATGCTTAATCACATACACGATAAACGTTACGCTAATTGAAATGTTAAGCACTCGTGAAGCTGTCTTTGAATAGTGTTAGACGGAGTAGCGATCAGTCAGCGAAGAATGTGGACTACACAAAATAAGGCCACACGAGTGCAGCCGTTATGATACGTGCACATCCGATGCAAGCTTCACATTTCTTTACACATCCGATGGTGTGCTTTATTTATGCGCTTCATCTTCCCAGAAACGGGATCGGAACCTTCCCCGCGGCTTATCGTCATGAGGTTGGCGAAGTTGTCAATTTCCGTGAGAGGCTCGCCTGTTGGAAGAAGACTCTCGCCGAACCTTCATAACCGATCAAAGGCGTCCGGTAGACGGTGAGACGAATCGGTCAGACAAATCACCGCAGGCTCCATCGTGGCTTGATGAACCCCGCTGGATCGCTTCAGACCGCGAACGTCTGTTTCCAGCTCCGGTACTCGATCGTGCTTACGTTCGGCCTTGTGGTCGGGTGTGCGCCCGCGCAGATTCTTCCCTCGCGTTCGTGTGCTGGCCCGGGACGAGGGAAAAGAATCAATTTCGACAGTTTAATTACGGCTCAAAGATCAGCATTCGAATCGGGGATCGAATAAGGGGAGCCATATGTGACTGCCACGAACCCGAGTCAGGGACTCGATGCGCGCTCACCCGGACGGAGCATCACGGAATCGACCGTACAGAAAGAGAGAGAGAGAGGGAGGATGCATCGAAGCCGAAACCCAGCGTGGCCGCGGTGAAAGGTGACGGCGGGATGGACGGAGATGACAGTTAAAATGAAAACTAATCAAAAAATGATACTCTCCAGCATTGAGATTGGCGTTCCGTTCCCGGGACGTTCCGTTTGGTAGCGTTCGTTATTCGCCAGCGGCGATGGTACCGAATGAGGTTGGGTTCGATTCTGACGACGTTCAATTTTTGCCTCCCTTCTCGATCCCTCTTTCCAAGGAGGGACTTTGACTCTTGTTCCTCCAACTATCGCACCATTGAATGGGAAGACCGGGGTCGCGGGGGAAATGTGTCAAAATGCCACATCGGTTGATATTCGATATATATTCGGAGGTGGATTTGATTGATTCCAGCTTCTTATCCTTTAATTTTCCCTCCCTTCGTGACCTCCGTACCTTGGACGTGAAAGGAAAGGGTGCCTTTTGCCTGGAATGTAATTAACTGCTTGACCGTTACCAATCGCCCGACCCCGATTCGTGCCCGATTGCGATGCGAAAGGCAGTTGGGCCACGTCGAGGGGCCGCTGCAAAGGGGACAAATTAGAAGCGAGTTTTTCCATAATCGATCAATAATGTGAGAAGTTATGAAGAGCACCGACCGGCGGGGTAAACCAAAGGGGACTGAAGCCCCGAGCCGCGGTACGGTATGGGCGCACATTTTCCTCCGAGTGGCGATCAATCATCCCGAGTGGACAAGGTTGCTGCCGGTTGTTGCCGGCCCCGGAACACGGGGGGGCGTCCGACGAATTCGATCGACTCCAGCTGCGTCAACCGGTTCAGTCGATTTTTGCGCCCTTGCGCCGCCGCTCGCGTCACACAAAAACAAAAAAATCAAATCATCAAACGGCAGCAATTATGACTTCTCCGGGGGCTGGTTATCGCACGTTGCGCTGACCGGTTCGCACGCCGTGACGCATACGGCCGGTGGCGTAGCGCTGCGTCGCAGTGTGGCAGCCCGCCACGGCCCGTTTGACAGTCGATCATAATCAAATAATATGTAATAAATTATATTAAGCGTGAAGTCTGCTCGGACGCCCTCGGCATGCCGGCGGAAGCAAAGCGAACGAGACTGTGAGTGGGAGAGTGGCACCGTCCTTCAGCAGACGGAGTGGAATGATTGGATTCTGCAAGTACCGGCAATCAATCGATCTTGAGACGTTCGCTTTCCACCGGCGCAAGATTGAAGCTTCCGCTGAAGCACCAACGGGGAAGAAAGCATAAATACATCATTCTCGGAATTGGAAACGGTACGAGATTGCCCCCGACGGTCCGGATCTGGCTACTGGCTATTGTAACGGCCCTCTCTCTCTCTCTCTCTCTCTCTCTCTCTCTCTCTCTCTCTCTCTCTCTCTCATTCTCTCTTCCAAGCACTCTCCGGGTGTTTATCCAATTTTCGGCGGATCTCGATTGTTTCCTCTGCATCGTCATCGTCGTCGCCATCATCAGCTGCGTTATTATCATAAATCATGTAGTGTTCGCGGTGTTTCGGGGGTGCCATCTTGCCCCACCGTTAAACGGTACCAAATCGGCGTGGCAGCGACAGTGCGTTTCCACATGCGAGGGCCTTAATTCCTCAATTACGGAACAGCTCGCCTTTTAACGATGGCTCCAATCCCTCGCTACGGCGGACGATCGTACTTTGATCGATTCCTGCTCAAGAGGGATGATCCATGTGTCGTGAGAGCGAGGGATGAAGGCGGACGGGTGGCCAGGGCAGGGATTGAATCAACAGCATAAACACAGATCACAGATTGATTATTCGCTCCGCACTCGATCCTGCAAACGAGAAAGCATAAACAAAAATTAAACAGTAGCCGGAATGGAATGAACATGTGAAGGAGATCTTCTCGTCTTAAGTTGCACTTGAGTTCATAAGCCAGCGGTGCGGCGGTACGATTGAAACGCGCGAAGCACCGGGGTTTGTTGTTTAATCATCGTCATCATCTGTGCCATCGGCATCATAATCCCCCAGCGCCCTGATGCTCCCTGGCTTGGCCACATTCACATTCTGATCCACAATATCCACCCACGTTTACTGTTTCTCGCAACGAACGCTCGCTTTCGGTTCGATTGATCCGGTTGAATGTTCTGCCAGTGTTTTCGTTCGAAATCACTCAATCTTCAGGTACACTCGGCTGAAGATGCTTGCGTTCGGTTCGCAATCGTAGCGCTTCCTGTGCTAACTATAATCATGTGATTATTTCGCACGACGCGACGACGATCGTAAACTCTTGCTGCTGGGCCCGGGACATTGGGGCTGCGTTCATCAATAGTATCGCCACGTAACGCTGGAAGGCGATGAGATTTTACGATACCCATGTGGTGCAACTGCACTTTTCCGTGTCCGAAAGAGTCAATCAGGCAGCAAAACTCGTCTTTGCGACACGTTTTAGTATGCGATGGCTAGTTCTGCGTGGCCGCGGCTCGACGGGCGGATGATGATTGTGGGAGTTTTGTGATCGGCGGCCAGCCCCGCAAAGTGCCCGTGGGGAGCCATAATTTATTGCTCGCCTTCGATGCGGTAACATCGCCGAATCGAATCGGAAACCTTAAATCACCAGCTGTGTTTGGGGCTTCGCGTCCTCGGGGCGGTGAGTGATTTTAAAACTGTCGCAAAATTCGACCGTTTTGGTCACTATCATCATCGCAATCGATAAATAATTTACCATAACGGTGCGCGATGGGTTAGGAATACTAATCGCTTTTGCTGCGGGATCGGTGGGAGAGTAGGATTCGTGTGTCTGGAGGAAACTAAATTTATTTGCCTCACTGTCGATCGCGTGGACCGTGGGAACCTATCGGGGGATCAATTTTTGTCACGTTCCCATAAATCGCCGTGAAATGTTGAAAATCAATGAGCAACGCAACGATTCGGTGAATTAAAGGTGCGAGTTTTGTTACGCGGCTTTGTGAATCATTCTGAAAATGCAGTTTTTTGGCGTGTTTTTGAGATTTCTTTTTGAGATGCCACACATTCGGGTTTTCTGTTGCTGACTTCATTCGCTCGGATTGACAGGTTGCAATTAAACGCTTTTCACGACCAGCACAAACATCTCGCTTCTTGCGCTCTTCCCGTTCGGATGTTACACATCTGAGCACCGATGCAAAGTAGAGTCGATGCAGCAGCAACATCAAAATGCATCGGTTGCCAACAGTGTTGGCGGCGGCTGCTGCTGCTGCTGCTGATCGGTGAAAGAAAATTGCAATCTTCCTTCTGTCCGACAGCTTGCCCGAGACTTCCTGCTTCGAGGCCGATTCTGTTCTACCTCTTGGAAGATGGGGCGCTCCAGCGCTGTTTCCGAAATCGGCCAGAAGTCGAACGAAAATAATAACTTTTCGAGCCGAGACGCACGGACGATAGCGGCCCTGACAATGACGTGTGCCCAGCCACGACGGAACCGAGGGTATCGAATTCGGGCAGTTCGGACAAAGATAAGGGGGAAGAATGGGTCGAAGCAGATGATTTGATGCATTTTTTGCGTCTGTGTTCATTCATTGGTTCGCGTTTCCTTGTGATGTCTAGTTTCCATGTTACTTTAAATCCTTTATGCCATCAGGAGGACCATCGGAGTGATATTCGATGGAATAATGCTCTTATCCAGGTTGGAAGGGCAGATGACGCCCTTTAAATAGTTCCGAAATGAAGTTTCCAGCGTGCCGTCAAAGCACTGATGGCGTGACGTTGGCTGGGACTGGGTCAGAGAGAAACTGGGCGGGAAACCCAATTTTCAAGGATTCGGTTCCGCTCGCCACAGTATTGCCTGCGGATCGGTTTAATTATATAGGCAAATTTTTGATTGATTCTTGCAGCGTAGATGGCGGACGGAAACAGCGCTTTCTCGGCTCGGTGGTGCGCATTTGCAATGGTGGGTTGGCTTTTATGCCGATATTGCTGCCGGCCATTGGGCCAGTTGGAATTTCTGTTGTCCGAGTCCGAGTGCGTTATCCTAACCGTTGCGGTGCACGATCAAAACTGTGCGAAAACTGTGATTAAAATAGTTTCCTGAAAGGTAGCGATTAATCATGGCCCGAGAGGTCCGAGAGGTAGCTGGATTGTGATCCAGCTGATTCTGATTCTGATGTCTGTGCTGAGTGCAGTTTCCATTGCAACGAGAGAGCAATACAGGAATGAAAATCGTTTTAAATAATTTTGTAATTATTTCTATTTAACACTTGCGTGCTTAAACGCCAATCGTACGGAACAAAGGCCACTGGTAGATGAGCATGAAATGAGAGTAAGCTTATTGATGACTTCCCCTTGCTACCGTTTTAAACCGTTTCCCTCCCGCTGATTAAAAACCGATTGATGCCACACAAACCAGCGCAGAAAACGAAGAAAGCTGTATTTTTAAATGTTAATTCAATAAAAATCCCTTTTATCCCGCTCGACCACCAACGCACCCGGGATCTTGTCGGCGTTGTAGTATTCTGGGTCCGTGCTCGCCCAGAACGGTAGCCCAGCGAACTTCAATCCCTTTGCAAGGCGGGCGGCAACATAGCAGGCCCCACCGTGGAGCTTATAAATCGTCGACCATTAATCATAAATCAATAGAGTCGGCAGCACAGAGCTCACTGGAAGCTTGCCTCCCGAGTTGTGAATGGTTGCTGGAGCTGGAGTGCCGGAGTGGAGACCTCCAGAGCGATCGCCACCGTCACAGATCGGAATCAGATATCGAAACAAATAAAAACACGCCATGGAGTGTTATTAATTAGCCTGTAAATAGATAAAGCAAAAGCCGTGCGGGACGTGCCCACCTTTCGGTATGAAAATGCGTTTCGTATCGTTCATTCATGATCCGTTGGAGGCGACATCTGAACAGGTTTCGACCGTGGCGACGGTACAAGACGGTGTGATAAGCGCATTACAGGCCGGTTGGTGATCGCCTTGTACCACGCCGTGCAGCTTGATGTTTGTGTTTGGCGGCTTTTCCCGTTCCACGGCGTGGAGTGTTCAGCATCTGTTCTGGTTGGAGAGATGCACTTATCAGTGTTCAAACGAGTGTACTGTTGGTTTAGGGCCCGCTGCATGCATGTGCCATGCTATTTCCTCGAAAAGATCCTCCCGTGCCGTACAGGTGATCCTTCGGCGAATTCAATCAGTAAAGTTTATTGTAAGAGCCTTATAAGAGATTTGACTGTCCTTCGGTTTCACTGCAGCTCCATTCATCTCTCGAGCGGGAGATGAACTTCCCGAGCGTTGGCGGCAATTAAAGCGCGTACACGGTGACGATAAATACAGTTTCTCGAGCCAGCCAGCCAGCGAGCGGAATGGAAATATGGGTGGAAAACAAAATAAATAAACACCAAAATAAACCGGAATTGAAATCCGATTCGGCCAGCGTCGGTAATAAACTGTTGTTCAAATAACGTTTTTTTGGGCAAGGGATAAAAACAATCCACAAATAATCATCGGTACGTACAGAGACGGGCACCGGGCAGGATACTTTTAAGACGACGAGACGAGAATAAAGAGACCGCCCGGCCTAGACGCATGGCCGAGATCTAAGCAATGGGTTCGGAAATAGTACACGGGCGCTAGTTTTCTTCTGGCTGCGTTCAATCCACTCCATGATCCGATCGATGGTGAGCGGCTGAATGGCAATTTTAATGAGCAATACGCGATGGGAAATAAAAGGCGAAACCGAATAGTTACAGTCAAACAACAAGAACAACACTCGTTGTAAAATGGTACCGATCCGCGCTGTGATCATGCCGCAGGAACAGAGCTGTTCTAGCGCTCGGCGCGGCACCAATGCGGTCGATCGTTGGGAAGCGAGGGAAATGATTTTAGTGGTCATAACATTTGTGTCAGTTTATAGTAACGTACTCGCTGCTGTAGACCATCGGTATCGGAGTTGAAAATTTCCCCCTTTGCCGTGCCTTTGCCCCAACGGGGGATGGTTTATTTTGAAACACCACAACGACCAGTGTCGTCTAATGATGAACGTTTTGGCAGCGATGATTTAGTTGTTATGCTTTCGCTTCAGCCATTGCCACTATCGATCATCAGCAAAGCGAATCCGACTTGGGAGATAAATTGTTTGGCGGCTAACAAGCAAGAGAGGTCAGGTAGAGAAAGAGGTCACTGTTGGGTCCGTGTTTCATTTAGCCAAAACAAACGAGGCAGCGCTTGGGGGAAGTTGTCACACTCCAATAAAAAGCGCCCAAAGTTGAACTAGAAAAAAGAGCTCGTAAAGAGCGCCTTTTGTTGGAAAAGGGCTGAGCCAAACAAAAAGGTCAAGCTTCATTTACGATAAGACCTGCGCGATCCCTTACGACCTGCGCGGCCACGAAGCTGTAAATGAAGATTTTATACACCCGCGCCTGATAGTGGCCGGTGGGTTTCGAGGGGTGAACTGCACATTTGTAATTCAAATGTGAGAAAAAAGCGCATCCCAACGCCAAATTCAATCGGCGCACTTGGCCGCATGGTGGAAAGTAAAGGGCTGGATCGACCGCCGGGCCTCCTATCGTCCCCGGTGCTTGGCTGTTTGCTTTGCTGGCCGCCTCCCGAATGGGACGCATGATTACTAAAGCATTGTTTTCGTTACACTTAAATTTATCTCTCCGCTTGGTTTGGCGCAGGAAATATGTTGTCCGCTGTCCGGTTTGAAGCGCGCTGGGACGCGTCCGGAGGCGCTTTTCTCGGTGTGAAAATGGGGTGCAGCAAATGTAGCGCACCGGAGCGAATATCTTCCGAAACCAATCTTTGATTCAACCGGCAACGACACCATTTACATTAATTTTAATTTTATTGCCCTTACCGCGCGAACGGGAAAAAGGAAAACTGCTCGTATCCGTATCCGCTGGTACGAATAGAACCACAACGCTCCAGCAACGATCGGCCGGGAGGAAAATTTAAATTTTCTTAATCTGCACCCCAACAGGTTACAGTTTTGTCGAGTTGGAATGAAAAATTAAGCATTAAACAGCACCTCCAGATTGAAGCCGGGGAAGTATGCGCGCGCCTACCCGTCGTATCACACCCAGAAGATCGTTGAATTACTTTACGTACCCCTGTACCCCCTCTTTCTCTCTCCTTCTGTGCTTCTCGTGTCTTACCTCTTCCAATTCAGCGCAGATCCTCCAGATCGGGTGATCTTCTGTGTGGTTAATTATTCCATTGCGGTGCTTAGGTCGGAACATGGGCCACCGGATAGACGCATCGCACATCAGCAGCCAAGATCAGATTCTTCGCTATTGTTTCCGGCGCATCCCGAACATCGGCAATGAGTGGTTCGCGTGGCTGCAAGTGCGCCAATGAGGGCCGCGTTTTTCTTGTTTTTTTGCAAAGCGCAAAGCGCACCCGAAACCCATCAGCACAATCGCGCCTTTCATCGTGTTGCCGAGGGTGTCTAGTGGAGCTCATTTCCTCGCCATCAAATCTACGGCACTATTGTTTCGCTGCGCTCGAGCGGGCCGGATTGTGGCCGCGGGCTTGCGGGAGAAAAGAGGCCGCAAAGAGGCTCATCGGTGTGAGTTGGCATGCGACAAGCCGCGAGCCATTTTCGACACTTCTTCGACGATGCGCAACATACAATGGCTAATGGCTTAAATGGTCTATATCGTCGTCGTCGTCGTCGTCGTCGTCGTCGTCGTCGTCGTCGTCGTTGGCATCGTCGTCATCGTCGTCTTAGTCGTTACCCTGCCCTGTTACCACCTTGATGTTGCTCCGTGCGGTATTTCTTGACGGTTTGATATTCATTTATCTTGCGCCATCGCGCTCCCTCGCTCTTCCCGGAGTGTTTTCCTTTGTTTGGGGTGAAAAAATGGGTGCGAAAAGTCGGGCGACACCCGCCAGTTGCCGGTCCGCCCGGGTTGAGATGTTTTTAATAGTGTATGAATATATAAAAATAAAACTAATAAATTAAAAACGAAGCCAACCGAAACTATTACTGATTTTAAACATTTCTTTCACTCCGGGGCCCTCGTGCGCCGCCTGATCGCCGGAGCCGAAACGGTGGTCGGTCGTATTTTGTTGCGGCATGTTACTTTATGCACTGCAACTTCGAGTGCCGGGCGATTAGTAAAGTTTACATTGGAAGCTCCCATTCTTTGTTCCGAATAAGGCCGGGGTTGGCCGGTGCGTTTTCTTTACGCCCGGGGTGCGTGTGGGTAGACAGACACGGGGGTAAATATTGTAATGAGGAAGCCATTGCAGGCCGTTCGTCAACACCGGGAATCCGTTTTGGATTAGCACCGGGAACCGCGGGGTCGGGTCGGCTTTTGGTGGTGCTGTTCAGTTTGCGCTTCACTGGCCACTGGCCGAGATGTGGCCGGGCTGATAATAATGCTCAATGGCTGTGGCTGCGCGAGAAGCGGCAATGTTTCGATGCCGTTTGACTGTGGTCGTCGGGGTCCGGTGGGGTCTTTGGGTCTTTTTCTGTGGCCAGAATTGTATTGTTTCGTGTTTCCAGTATGATTGAATACGGTAGCGAGGGGCGAGCGAGGCGAAAAATAAGTTATGGAGTTTTCCTCGCAGGACAGGCCACCGTTAGCCATCGCATCCCGGGGCGAGGGATCCCGGCCAGGGATCATTCATCATTTTGGGGAGAGTGAGTTATTTGATGTTGCGTTGCGCGCGCACGAACAAGTAGCAGGTAGGAATAATTATTGGACTACAAAAATCGTCCGAAATGGGTTTTAGATGCTAAAAATATGGTGCACGGAATCCATTGAATTAACACAACAACTACACATTGTACAAGGGTTTTTGTCCGTCTCAAACATGCCGCCGTCCAAGTCGTTTCGCTCGGTTCAGTTCGTTGCCGTGTGATTTATCACTCGCCAAAGTTCGACGATCGAACGTTCTACATCGCGCCGATCCGATTTGGAATGCATGCGGATTTGTTCGACTTGAGCGAGTTTCTCTTTTCACTCTCATTACGCACGACACGTGGATAAGACGCGAGGTGTCGCAACAGTGCAGATTGCAGTGGATACATGCCTTCTCCCAGCCAGTGATCGAGCGCATAAGGGAAAATAAATAAAATCATTATCTCGCCCGCAACGGAGCGATCGTTTCGTCTTGGCTCGGCTCGGTCACACAATCGGAGGAGCAGCAAGTGTCACTGGAGGCGTCGCTGGAGTCTCGCGCACGGTACGCTTTGGAATTGCATTTATCACGCGAAATCATACACCGCCGATCGGTTGCCGTCGTTGCAGTGCTGTGGACCGGGACAGCTGTGCCGTTGCACCGTCATAATCAATTTCGCCCCGAACAAAACCCAAACGTTCGATGGAACCGCCGTACGCTTTCGCGTAGCGTCAGACAGTCCCTCAGCCCTACCCCGGCGGCCACGATCGAGCCGATGGAATGATGGAACAATAAACCGATCTACCACGAGATTTGCATTAAAAATTAGTTTCACTCATCGGATTAAATTCATATTTATTGATGTTTGTAATGATATTATAGTTGCAGATTTATTTGCATTCGTTCGCCCTCCCGCTCTCCCCTGCCCTGGTTGTAACATTTTCTCCGAAGCTTGAACTGCAGCATGCTTCAAAAGTGATATTTACGATTATTTGCGCGCCTTTTTGCTACGTACAGGCCGGTACGAACGAGCTAGACGGGCTTAGCCCGGGACACTGGGATGGGTTGTCATTTGATCCGCGGCAGCAAACACCCGCATCACACACACACACACACACACACACACACGCCATTTTAAGCTTCTTTAGCAGACCCTCGAACGAAGACGATCGTGCAATCAGACTCGATGAGGGCGTTCGATGGAGGAAGCAAGGCCGGGTGGAACGGGTTTCCTGGGATGGAAACAATTTTTCAACGCCAATCACCGCAGATTGACATCGATCGGGCACGTGATTCTTCGCGCCCTGTGAGAACGTTATTACATTTGTTTTTTCCTCATCCCGATCCGTTCCATCCAGCCAGCCGGCCGACTGGCCGGTCAGCATCAAAAGAAATCGAGCAGTCCTGGTTTGTTTTGCACCGATACGTGATCGAAGCGAGTGGTTAGGGCGTTTGCAGGTTGGACCACCGACTGGGCCGTTTCGTAGCGTGCCAAATGTAGCATGAATAATTTCGCTTCGCATTCTGATGCAAGGCCAGAATAAGTTGCAACCGGTGCGTCGTTCGGCCCGAGTAATCTGCCACCAAGCGAGCATTCCAGCGGCAGTGGAAAGAGGATGGGTGACTCCAGAAAAAGTGCCATGCGTGGAGGAATAGAAATGGACACTTGCATAATTTTAACGCCGGGATGAGTTTTACTGTCCCCGCCCGGGTTACCTTCATTTGGTTGCGATTTATGCGCATCGAGCTGGAGGAATGATGATCCTCGATGATCTTCAATATGCTGTGGTACGAGTGCAGCGAAGCAACGCGACATAAACCCGTGCAGCTCGCGGACGCAATTCTCACGGCTGTAAAAAGTTCGTGGAAATTGTCATCCACCACGACGAGCAATAACGGCAGCGAGATGTTCCTCACTACATGAAATCAGTCCTCCGCTCTTTTATTATTTTTGCTTCGTTATGCGTGTAGCCTCATTTGCGGGGAAAAGAAAACCCAGCCACAGTAAAAGAATTAAAACAAAAGCAACTGTGGCTGAGACACAAGGGTCGACGCCGAATTCTCAATGTTTCTCATTATACGCGTTATTACAGAACGTTTCCGCCGAAACCAAATCCAGATCGGTACGGTAACGGCGGCGACAGACTCGCCCGTCCGCCGTCCCGTCCAAAATCCCCAGTGTCATTCGTATCGATATGATGCAGCAACGGCAGAAGCAGCGGCAGCAGCAGCAGCAGAACCGACTTGCCTTTGGAGAGCATTACGTCCCCCAAGAATCATGTCAATGTCCTGTCGCCGGTCCATTTCATGTGATCGTCCCCCCGTTCCATCGGATCGCTCGTACAGTTGCATCCTTTCTGATTTATGCTCTTCAACGCCGCACCGAAGCACCGAAAGGAGATCGGCCGCGAGATTTACGAGATCTTGTCGCGCTCACTCAACGTTGAGCGTCTCATTGGGCTTTTGGGCCCGAAGCAAGCGGCACGCCTGCACGTGACGTAGCGAGGAGCCTTCGAACCGTGGAGACTTGGTTTGTTTTTCCAACCTCCTTTCCTCACACCAACCGTCCACGGTTCCAGAATCGGAAGAGCCTCGAGGAAGCGATAGGCAGTGGCAAGCTTGCCGTGCCTTTCCGGAATGATATATGACACATTTTAATGCTAACCCTGTGGACGGCGAGAGCTGTTACCCTTTTACCCGCCGGTTGCGGAGCACATCGTTGAAAGCACTTGGAGTTCGTGTGGGGCGCGAAAAAAAGCGAAAACGCGATCAAAGGTGTTGCTGCCTCATCCATCCACGGCTGACACACACTGTCCCGACTATCACACAACCACACACACACATACAGACACTAGTAGGGCCACTATGCTGATCACTTCTGGATCGTTGGCTGGTCGAGAGGTTGGTCGGCGTCGTTCAACACCAGTTCGTGTTAAGTCGATACAATTTGGTACGGTTCATCGGTCCGTGGGAGTCCGAGCAGGAGAACCAGCAGTACGATCCTAATATGCAACATGGTCATGCCCGCGAGTGTGCGACCGTGTGTGTGTGTGTGTTTGTGTGTGAGTGAGAGAAGGGGAAGTGGGGAGGGCGATGTGTGGTGCCAACATAACAAAGATTAAATAATTTATTAGAGTGATTTGATGATTTATATAGAACAAATATTAATTTATGCACTCATCGGCCCGTACGACTTGCGGGTCCTCCCATGATTCTCGCCTGCGACTGCTAATAGCCACGGCCTCAGATCCCGGGACAGCCTCGCCACCCGCGTCCGATCGTGGCCGAGGGTTTGGAATGTTAAAAACAATCATTTATTAATAACACCGAAGGTGTAGTATTGCTAATTCATTATCGGTTTTCGTGGCACGACCGAGCAGCGGATATGTTGTCCGAGGACCGTGTTAAAATGGCTATTAATCTGTATCAGGAACATGTTTTCTCGCGCTGGTATGCTTTTTCGTAGAGGTAGGTCGTCGCCGGCACCGCGACCACCGTAGACGAAAGCCTTTCCCGATATTTATTGGCTCGCGCGGGCCTTCAGCTTGTTGCTTGCGCGGGACTCGACGTGGAGAAGGAGGATCTTGTGGACGACATCGGACGTTGGTTTGCAATGCATGGCGAGGTACGTTCGCCTGCCTGCCTGCCACTTTATGCGCACGATTTCTGCCATTTCCTGCGTGCACGTTTCTTGTGATCTGTTCTGTTGGCGCGAGTGAACTGTGTAAGGGTAGCTTGGTAAGGATGTCGTGTTGCAGACGAGCAATAAAAAGGATTAGGTTTCCTTTTATCGGAGCGCAACACTGCTTAGATCGGGAAGATCTGGTCGGCCGAACAATGCCTTCTGCTCAAGGACTCGTTCTAGGGAGGACGACCGATTAAATGGCGATAATCGCATGCTTGCCGAAAAGTTGACTAATTGGGCGGCTGGACTGTTGGAAGGGAGTTTCGCTGGAACTGAGACACGCCATTTCTGCTGAATTCTGCCGTCGGCAATATGGATCGGGATCGCGCAAGTTACGATCGTTGGATAGTACCGGGAATCTACATGTCGATCGATTGTTGTTGCGGCCGCGGACGGTGGGATGGGCGGAAAATGTAAATGACTCAGAGCAGAGTGCACTCCGAAACGATCATAAGTCATTCAATATTTACGTTCAAACGTGCCTAGAAATATCATTTTACTCGCTTCCCCATCGCGGTAGGATCGTGTGTGTGCACACACAATGTAGAGATGTCGCGATGTCTTCGACTGGAACGTGTTGGCACGAAAGCTCGGTAGCTCGGGGACGTTTATGTATCTGATTCGAAACCTGCCACCAAACTACGTTCGCTCTGCCAGGAGGACACAGAGCCACAGAGCCACTGGAGCCACGCGGAATTCATGGACTTAACAAACGCTATCTGCTGCCTCGCATCTTCGCCACCGTGCGCACGTGTAATCACGTGACAGACCGGGAGCAAAACCTAGACCTAGACCCAGAGATGGTGCCGTTTAATTTCTTTAACGAGTTTTGTAATAAATTAATCCAATAACAATCAGCAGCGAGTGAGGAGCAACGGGGAAAGCGGGCATCTTCATCGCAACCGTCGAAAAGCCCAAGAGCCAGATGAGAGCTAGATTGGACCGAGCTGATAGAGGGATCCTCCTTCGTCGGTTCAGTTTGTCAAGAGATTTGACACATCTGTAACGAGCAGCCACGGTTCAGTGACCGAAGACCGGGCGTATCCAACGGTCGTGTCACAGCCCCCCCGAACGAAATTGACCATCGGTCAGCAGTAAGGAGAGCAGTGGGGGCGAGGGATTGGGGGTAGACGGTGTTTTGCGTTGGCTTGCCGACGCAGTGCCGCCAGCACGCAAACAAACCGATGCGGTTTAATATTTTCGATTAAGTGCTCTTAATTTTCGGAGGACCGTAGCCGTTCTGGACCGCTTCCTGCATAATGCATGCAGTTGCAACGGAGCGCCTTATCTGATTATCAATATCCTGTCCTGTACGGGTATTGTTCTACATGCGGTAGACATGAGATACGGTCCGGCGAGCAAAAGCGAAACAATCCCACGGGCTGGCTGTCCGCTCGATTTTGAATGTTTGGAATTGGAAATTATCGTGCTTAATCAAATGATGTTATGTTAATTTTTAGAGCGAGTAAGTGCAACAAAGTGCGAGATAGTGGGAATTGGAGGGAGAAAGCGAATGAGCCAAAGAATGCAGAGGGTAGATAATTTTAATTGGTATAATATAGAGAAAATGCTACTTAGCCATTCATTTGCAAACGCCGTCGGAACGACAGCTGTTACTTTGCCTTGGCTTATGGATTATGCTATGGAAAAAGTGAGTATAATTCAATTCCTACCGTTGTATCATTATCATACAAAGTGAAATCGATCGTTGAAACGTAGTTGTTGGAAACTAGAAATACAAATAATTGGCCAACATTCGCACGAGCAACCTCATTTCTCAAGATGTTGGATCATAGTGATTCACTCTTACCTCTTGAATGCCGTAGAACACCTGCACGTACGGACGGCTTAACAAAACTTTACCACAATACAACACTCGCCTAGCGCGCGCTGGTTACAGTAGAACAACAAATGGTCAACAAATAAATCAACCTTCAAACACTTTAACTTCTCGAAATCGTCCAACAAGGCAAATGATCGCTCGATACTCCCATCGCCTTCTTCGCACCATATCGCCCGTGCCCGTGTTGGTGGCGATCGAATAAATTTGAAAATGACAGAATACATCAGACACTAATTTACGATCTCACACCGCGTGCGTGCGGCTCCCTCGCCGTCTCTTCGTACGTCTTCGTCCCTAGAACGCGGAAGGATCCCGAGAATGGGAAAACCGGCCCAGAAAGAAAGGCGATTAAAGGAGTGTGTAATTTGATCAACGGGAGAGCGAGATATCTATTGGGTGAAAGATTGTTTATTGGTGTCAGCTCTACGCCGGTGGTTTGCCGGCATCGATCGGCCTGGTCGGGGCCCGGTCACAGAACGAGTGTTCATAAATAATCCATTCCATTTCGGAATCGGGTACCGGTCGTGTGGTTTGTTTTTTTGAGGACACAAGATCTATTACCCGATCGTGATCTTGCCGTGGCAAGCGTCTTCACGATCCTGCAAACGGGGTTCCGAGCGTCGTTGGAGTTGTGCTTCGTAAGCGTTCACCCGTGGCCTCGCCGCCGAATGCCGAATTGGAAATAGGTTTTTGCTTATCGCCATTCGACATCGGTCTGCGATCGTCATAAATTAGCTCGCTTTCTATGAAAATTACGGATTAATTTGTCACCAAAAACCACCAAACGCGCTGCGGGAGGAATCGCGAGACCATAAAACAATGGCACATTAGGCAAGGGTTACGAGTAGGCAGTCCATTTGGTTTGTTGATCGATTCGATTTCATCGACCGCGACCGTTCCATTTGGACATGCGATTCCCAGGCCATCTTCAGACGCGTGTTGATTTATCTGGCTACACGTACGCTTACAGCAGGCAACAACAAAGCTGTGAATGATCTTGTTGGTGGACCTCCACGACGAACTCCAAACAAGGAGTGGAACGATGGTCACTGGTTTGTCTTGGTTAAAAATTTAGTTAAAAATTGATTACATGGAAATAAGCTTAAATGATTTTGAGGTTCAAATGCCCAGGCCGTTTCAAACAAAGGTTCAGATACACGGTCAATACCTAAAGATCTCAAGATCCAGTCCCAGTTCCCATATTGAGGGGAAATGTGAATTCGTAAAAGTAAATTGAAGCTGTTGCTGACAAAAGAAAGGTCAAATTTAATTTTGTAATTCACTCTTGCTTCACCGTGTCGATGATTTTTAACCAAAAGAAGCGTTCATCCGGAAGCTAAAGCTGCATGCCTGACAAAGACAAATGTGTGACATGCCATTCCGAACACCAGCCGTGCGTGTGGATGGGGCTTGTGTTTGCATAACATTGGTGAATTGTTTTAAAATCGCTCCAACAGGTGTCAATTCGATTATATACCGCTGCGAGTTCTCGCATTTACACAGCTTCCCTCACTCCTTCACGACAGGTCGGCTCCGGGCGTGGGACATTCTAGCGACTGGATGGCATGTCTGTTGGCTGGTGGGGTAATTTCATTACATGCTTCGAATATTGCTCATGCAACCATCGAGTGATTTCATCGAGCGCTGTTCGAGGCTGTGAAATTGGCATACTGCACATTCCGAACGAGGGGTGATAGTACCCCCCGTAGGCTATGCCAAATCATCATCATCAACAACCTCCCACTCCATCCGGTTGGGACGTTCGACGGGCACAGAGCTCTTACCGTTTGGCGAGGGAGCAAATTCCTCCCTACTGCAACAAGCACTGAGGCTGAGCTGCTGCATCTGCATTTGCATTTACATCCCCGGAAGCTATCGATTGCAGCGTCGGGATGCAGGGTCAGGATGGGCAGAATTGCAGAGGCTCCAGGATCTGGCACCGACAGGCCGGGGCAAATGTTATAAATTATCGGTTGCAATATTTCTCAGTCCTCCGGGTCGATGCGGTGCGCCGGATGTGCCACGGGCCACCAAGCGTCCGTCCAGGGATAATGGGTAACGATTAGTCGCAACAAAGGGAGCGCAAACGCACCGAAGCGGTCGACCGTCAATTAACCGGATCAACTGACCACGCGAGAAGGGGGCAAGGTTAAAGCGCGAACACGCGAACACGGCAAAAAAGGGGACCGAACAAGTGTAAAACATTTCACCAATAAAAACACCTCATCTCTCGCCATGTGTGTGAACCCGGGCGCATGGATCCTGTCCAACGTATGGGAAGGTGATATCCGTTCGATTCCGAACGATGTGAACCCGTTCTACTATTTCCCGTTTTTTTGTGTGTGTGTGTGTGCTGAGTGTGATGGGCGGTGGATTATGCTGTGTTTTATTTTTTCGAAGTACTTAACGCTTATCCTCTTGTGAGCCGTTGAGCTTCTGTCTATGCTGTTGCTTGTTGTTTTTTTTCGTTGGGCGAATTTCATTCGATATTTGATCTCCGACCATCAGCAGCGAAATTGCGAATCATTTGGGATATAACAACGTGGAAAATATTCACTGCTCATGTGTGCCAAAGCAACATTTCCGGCAGTTTTACTCTGGCAGTGGAACTACTGCGCAATGGAAGGAAAAAGGCGCGTATTCAGAACAAATGAAGCGTTCTTTTCTGTACTGGGGTTTGGTTCGGCTAGCAATCAACTAACAAAACGAAAACATGAACGATAAGCCCCAAAGGTACCGAATGGAAACATCGGAACCACCGATGAGTGGCGTTTAAAATTAATGAAAAGGAAATTAAAAGTAATTAAAAGCGAAATTTCATTTCGCAAAAACCCAACCTATTGGTTATTGGAGTGTCAGTTTCAGCCCTCTCTGGTGCATGCTCTGGTGTGCTTTCTTGCCGGCCAGAGAGTTCTGGGCAATAATTATTCATCCTTAACTCGATAATTGAAACCATGTCCGCGCATGGGGCCCAAGATCTGTTCTCACATGTTTCACGACTGTGGCCACGCACACGGTCTGTTCCTTGTTTCGATGAGTGGTTGGATTATTAGAAAGGAGGAAGTTTCACAAATTGATTGATGAGCCACTTGTTCGAGCCATCGGAAGAAGGGGTTTAGGATTCAATGAATTTACCTTGCATGGACGTTGTTCCCGGAATGAGGCCGATGCATGTGCAATCAATCAGTGCTGGTGCCAAATCGGCAAGTGCACCCGTCGGAATGCATTCGGTAGGACTAAAGGGGGCTTATGGCAAAACGCCGTGGGGAGAGTATTTTATAACTTTCTGCCTCTTTGTTGAAGGGTGTGCGTACAAGTTTGCTGTTCTGGAAAGAGACAGAGAGAGAGAGAGAAAGAGAGAGAAAGAAAAGGGAAGACGTAAACGGGCGGGGAAATGGATTAGCCGAGCTAATCAATCATGCATCCGCTGGTGAATCGGTGAAGGCTTCTAATTACTTTTGCTTAACCGGGTTCGGATGTGCAAGAGGAAGTTAAAGCCAATGAGCTGAAAGAATATTGATGTCAAACACTGCATGAGCAAACTGCTGTACAACGTTCTGAAGAGCAATGCGGGGCTTGAAACGGCGTTGCAATAAGAAAAATAACCACCCATCGCCCATTAGAGTCGACCCGAACTGATCAACCTGCGAAGGAACAAATTGCCCAACGTCTCATAACGCTTATGTACCTAATGTCATGTTCCAGGTGCAGCTCTGAGCCGCTTGCTTTATCGTTACAACAGCCGTCCAGTGCATTCTGCCCACTTGCCGTTGGTTGCTCTAAGCGAAACTAAATCCCGCAATAACTTTAAACGCGTTGCTCATATTTATTGCAATTTTTTCCCGGTGCCACTCCTTGAATGCACGCGCGAAAACGGGAGCACCGAACGGGAAGGTCTGGAGCGCAGGTTTGGAAATGGAGTCATAATTTTGCCCGTTCAAGATCGTTTAGAATTGATTATGGGTCGGGAATTTATATTCGCTCCCGGAATTTATCACCGGCACAAGAGAGGGGTCCCCGCGAGATCCAGCAGGAAATCCGAATCCGTGGTCAGATGTCTTACTATGCTCTCCCCCCAAAGTCGCACGCAAGTCTTCAAAGTGGGCTGAAGCTAAAACTATCCTTTGACGATCGCGATCATAACACGGCCACTACCCCGAGGTGCGTTCCATTGGAACAGAGATAAAAGAAACAAAGTGTCCTCACTCAATTCGAATCAATTTATGATATTATTTACCAAAATCGAAATATTATTATGTTAAAATATTTTACGATGCGAAGAAACGTGCAGAGCGATATCGGAAGGCTGTCACCGTCCCCCTTGTTACCTGCTCTTCTTAGTGCGCTCGGCGAGGGAAGGGTATAGGGTGAAGCAGGCTGCACGCAACTTTAGCCACCGTATTTTGTCGGTCGTGTTTCGTTCGAATCGGATTCTGCGATAGAAGGGGGCGCCTTAGAAGAACGGGGAGGATGCTCTTGAGCGGGCTCGAGAATGCGCCCAGTCGAAAAGATTATCTTTTTCAGCAACAAAACAAAAGAAAGGAAACAAAGTCCCAGGGAGACCCGAAAAGGCAAAACACTCAAAACAAGAGAAAATAAAGAAATAAATTACCAGCAGAGAGGAGAAAAAAGGAAGCGACAAAACGCAGTCAAACACCGATCGAACATTCACATAAATTAGTCACGAAAAGCGAAGGAAAGGTAAAGGTAGGTTCCCCGCCAGGAGGCATGCATCTGGGACCGTGTTCTGCCCAGCAGGCGAACAAGTGTGTCCGAGGGTGCCCTCGATGACGATGGGTGAGAAGAAAAGAAGGTGCAATAAAAATAGAAAACGAATAAATTATCAACTGGTTAACGATTGGTTTTGTCGAGCTTTTCTCTCGCTCTCTCTTGAGGATGCTGGTTCTCGATCGACTGTTGGGCTGTTTGTGGGTTTACCTTGCTCTTCTGTATCGTTTGCTGTTCGCCAACTGTTTGCGGACGTGGGCGCTGAGGAGGAAGGAGGGAGTAGTCCTTATTTGGGTGCAATAAATGTCAAAACATAATCGAAATGATTTACGTGGGCTACATAAAGGCTTACTGGACAAAATGTGGCGATATCGATCAAACCGAGGTGACTAATCTTTGCGTAACATCGGAATCCTTTTGGGACGCGCGTGTACCAGGTCCCGTTAAGTTATTTTGAGTTCTTTCAGATTGATTCACGTAGTTGTTCAATAGCTAAGCTGCTTTGTATGCAATCAGGTAAGATACGATGATGATCCAAATTTTTAACGAGCCCGTCTCCCAACGGCAGGAAGATACCTTGAATGTTTGTTTTGAATGCGTTAATTAATGGCATATCAGCATGGAACGATATTGACAACAGTGTCCAATCATCAATTTGGTTCGTTTGGGTTAGTTTTGGAATCGAAGACCCATCGCGGCCTATCACCACCATTCGATCAGCTGGTCTGTCCCACATCGAAATGTCCCAAAACCAAACCAATAACAACCCCGTTGACTGCAGAAACAGAAGGAAGGACTTGAGACATTGGATTCCTCGGTAATTGCCCCTCGAACGTGGTCAAACAAATTAGGGGTCTTCGGCATAATGGCTTACGAGCTCCGGGACGAGGAAATTCATTTTCAATAAATGTCCAAACAAATTTCTGAAGCACCTTCCCCCGCAATTCCTCCGAAACACTTCGACCCTGATCGTCTCGAGTGTCACGTTAAAATATTGAATCAAATATTCGATGAGCAGAAAGCACGCACACTCGACATGGGAGACTTTGTCCACTTGGGGCAGTATTCAGTGATCGTCTTCCTCATCGTCTCGGATTCGAGGCTGGACAAATGGGAAGCAATAAAATTTATAAATTATAATAACTATTATTATATGCTTTCCAGCTACCTCTCAACCGCGGGACTCGTGATGGGTTCTTAGCGACATGGGACATGGGACATGGGACAGCGAGCGGAAGAGAACCGTGTTGAATCGGAGTCCATAATCGAACGATCGAAGCCATGAAAAGAGAAGTCATCTTCATTCACTGAACCGCGAACCGCGACAGAAGCAACGGCAGCCCGGAATCTTATCTTTCCAACGATCTCTCACAACGATGATCTTCCTCTTCGGCTGGTCCGATGCTGCTCGTTCCGTCTGGTTGTGCGCTTAAGTGGACCTTTTGCTGATAGGCCGTGCTTTCTACGACCTGCTAGGTGTACAGCCGTCTGCGTTCGATTATAACTCACCCCGAAAGCCCATAACTGCTCATCGCGTTTTGTGGCTTCCGAAGCTACCAGACACAATCGCGTCTGAAAGTTCCGAATCCGATCGTTCGGAACCGTTGCCAGTACATTGGTACGAGCGAGAACCATTCGGACGGACCCGGACCAAACATAATCTTTATCGTTAGCATTCATCTTTGAAAACGCTCGTAAAGATTGACTAACTGATAATTTGACTCATTGACAAATGTTTACATTGGCCATTTATTTATACACCAACACCAAGGAAAGGCCTTCGGATCCACGACTAGGTCGGTGAGAAATGTAACGAGGAAGAAAGAGTTTATTGCTTATTGGAATCTTTCTTTCTACAGAACTGAAATAGTCCGTTTGTTTCTCCGGAAAGGCACGGAATCTGTGCGGCAAGTCAGTGCCTTTCTTTACACACTCTCTTACCTATCCGTCCATCCAGCCCGTAGTCTACCTGTCCGTCCAGGAGGTTGTTGTGCGCTACTCCAGACGGCCGCTTCTTCCGGTAAACGGGAAGGAAAGACATGTATATACGAGTACGACGGCAGCGCTTAATCGTTTCCGTTCAATATCAGTAATGGCAAAATCTTGTCCGCCATTAGTTATTGTCACACGCCATTTCACGCCCTGGTGCGAGCTAATTTTTGAGCGCGTTTATCTTGCGTTACGAAAGTTTTTATCAAGCTCGTACGCACTAGATCGGAAACGTTTTGTGCTAGATTGGTTACAAGTGTGTAAATGTATATTTTATCGCTAGACTAAATTTGTCTTAACCTGAATGGAACGTATAATCTATAGGACCAGTAATCGCCAAGATCAAATGGCTTATTAAACGGTGTGCAATATATATTGCACAACAAACAGTGAGAGATCAATACTGTTGCTCACCTATAATTCTTCCACCTATTATAATAACCATCCATTAATGCCCTTTGCCCATTTCACTATGGTGCTTTAATAACCCCTTGTCATTAATAACTTACCAGCAAAGTAAGAAGGCTTCTCCCACCTTTAGCGTCACCTACGAAGCATCAGATGCCGGGCGGTATTGGTGACGGTTTAAAATAAATTATCACACCCCGTAAGTTTAGCTTCTAATTGAATTTGACGGGAGCTATCGTAAATTTATCAAGCGAATTGAATTGAATCCTCAGTAATCCCGTGCCTCCGGCAGTCACACAGATTGATCCTGCACGGAATGTGCCCGGCACGGCGCGGCGACCTTGTGTGATGATTTGTTTCGCCTCGTAATCGGATTGCGCCGAAGTACCAGCACCCAAACAAACCCTTCCATTGGCGTCCCTCCCGCTACTTCGTCAGTAGAGCGACAAAAAACGGGCTCAATCGAAATCATTAATTTTGATTTGCATTGCTCCATCGTGAGGGAATGGTTGGGGTTGGTGGGCTGGTATGCCACCGAGATGATTGTATCGATGCATACCGACGCGATCGGGTGGACTCGATTGTTCATTAATCAATTTCGGCTGTGGCTTTGGGAATCGTGCGCGCATCGGCAGAATCAGCAATGTGCGATCTCAACACCAACCGTGGCAAGAACCCGTGAGCTGACAGCATGAACGGGAATGTGGATTTATGGCCCTGCTGGCTACCGAGACAAGCAGGAGCGCTCCCTCGCTAGCAATATCTCACCACCATTGCCGCTCGAGTGATCGATCAGATCGAAGCCGTTGCCTCGGAGGGCAATTAGGACGCGATGACTAATTAATCAACTGCTGCAAGATCGCCCTCCCGTGTACCGAAGGTCAGATTATGGATTATCGACGATAACCTGCAACATGATCGTGTCTGCTCGGCGTAGGAATATTGAACTATCGATGACATACCTCCCGGGTGCGAGGCTAGCACTGGCAGTGCCTCGATCGCACCTTGACGTCGCATCATTAATTATCATTTATTCGAATGAGTGCTTTATCAATTCTCCTTCTGTGCTGGATAAAGCGGGAACACTTATCGTGGGCCGTGGGCAAACTGCTGCCATCGAAGCTCGATCGCTTCGGGTTCAATGAAAAAGAATCTCCAGAGTTTGGGACTGCGATTCATTTACGATCGCCTTGATCTCCATCGAACTGCGCGCTGATTGTCGTCCGCAGATAAGCGAGGTGCTGGGATGTTTGGCAATCAGACATTCCTCCAAACCCCAGGGTAGGTTGTATCCGCCGCTCGTGGGAAGTTCGACAATCGACAGACAACGATCGACGGTATAGACGACCGGTTTGGAGTTTGGAAATATCGAAATTTTCATATTTATCCAATAGCAATTTATCACGATGGAAAGGGCTGCGATAGAGCGAGTCAACGGCTTCAATTCTCAGAACTGGTTGTGTGGTGTTTTACTCGGGACAAATGATCGTTGAAGCTCTAAGGCCGCATAAGATCCTGTTTTTAAATTTGTTTAATGTGATACACCAGCGAATGGTGCTTTACTGGGCTCGCTCGGTACGCATCGGCCATACCGGGACCAGCATCTGGAGCAGCAGGTGGAAAACAGGAGCGGCAGTGGACCGGGAACGGAAAAAGTTCATCGAGTTGAATTATTGAGATTAATCGCTAGTGAGCACGTAAATTACAGTCCATCGGAAGTGAGGCGCGATTGACACGAGATGTTCATTCCATGTCCATCGGTCGTCTCGCCGTCTTGTACCAGAAGAGTGTACATCCCGCTGGACAGATCGTTGACCATCAGTGCTGATCCGTATCAGTTCTGGTGGCGTTGACAGTTGAGTAGCACGCCGGTGGATCGCCGTCTGTCACGGCTTTCCTTCGAACCGTGATGTGTGATGGCGACTAATTTCTTCGTTGGCTCCATTTGGGCCATTTGTGGAGCGACAGCGGGCGATGCAGGAGTGGAAAGGGGACTCGTATCATAAATTAACGAAACGCAGCTTCCGGTACAATGTACGGCGCTGGCTGGCTGAGCAATCGAGAGCGACTCTGCTTGCGCGAAACACTGGTAATGGACATAAATCTTGAAGATAACACTCCATTTCTGATCCGACACCTTCTCCACCCCATACCCGAACGGCTTCTGAGCGCCAAACGAGCTAATTGATAAAAATTAATACCGATTAAAGTACGGCCTAAAGTGCTTGTATCCAACGTGCTGCTGGTCTGGTGTACATTCGTTTGTCGATCGGTCTGGAAGGGGCTTGGGAGTGGGGGGCTGAGCAATGGCTGCAAACTGATCCGTGCGGATGATCTCCAGGCAATGACGTCGTTCGGAGGCGTGCGATCGTCAGAAGCGTTTGCATCCGGTGGAGGAGTGAAGGTAATCGTAGTTGCATAAACGATACTCGATACTTTGCTGCAGCTAAGTCACATTGCACTCCCTTCTCTAATAGCCACACTAGAATAGTAGCAAACATGTCCTTGAAATTCATTCAGAGGAACTGAGTTTGTGGAAAACCTTTACTTACAAAAATATGTTTTGATCTCTTTCGTAATCGATGCATGAATTCGACGAGGAAGCAACTGTATCATCCCTGCCTGGTTTGCACTGGACAGGTCAAAGCTGATTGCATTTACCAGAACCGATTTGCAACGCTTTTGCCAACTACCGCCAAGTGCACAATTATTTCGCCACAAAATCCTCGACCCTCGTTACACCTGCATGCGCATCACCATCATTCGAAGTGCAATTGCAACTGCAATTCTATAGCCATTTCATCGTCACATCGTCGTAACACGCTTCATAAACAGAAAACGATATTGTTATGGTTGGGCTAGTTGCGATGGTGGCAGTTCGGCAAAGGGAAGGTTTCGTTCTTTTGTGGCTGGTCCGGAGTCGGAAGCGAGTAATTTGATACGATGCAATGTTATGCGAAGGGCTCGAGAGGGAAATTAAATCGCTGGAAAATGCGTCGACCAGCGTCGTTAGTTGACATTCTGCTTTTTGTGTTGTGTTTCGTTCGCAATGATTTGTTTTTTGGGGTTGCGTTCTATTGTTAATGCCATGACCGATGAGACAAAAGATTTGATGAAAATGTCAAACCCACTTGTGGAGGCTGCACGGAACTGCAGTTTGCAGTTTTGCTGCATTTCATGCACATCTATTTAAATAAAAGAATGTTTGGGGGGATAAAACATGAAAAGGAAATTCATTTTTATTCATTCGTTATTCTTGTTTCATGTATTTCGTAGAGTTTGCGCAAAAGCGAGAATGATGAACGAAACATTCAAACAAATATTTATAATAACTTTAACCGGATTCGGCGATGATCAGTGGCGAGCTATTCTACGCCTATTTTATTGTTTGGGAGCCTCCACTGAAGGATTGTACGTGATCGATTGCTTACCAATTATATCTCACACGCTTCTAGACTGTTGAAGTCTCCCCGAAAGCCTCCTCAAGAGTTCATTCAACTAGAAGTGAGCGGTTACGTTGCATGGAACCATGAATTCTAAAATAATCGAGGATAGCTTCAGCGTTGTACTCGTTGAGCAAAGATCACAAGACCCGGTAGCCAGGTTCAATTCGACCTCTCAATCCTGGATGGTGCTTGACTGTGGATCTTGTGAAGGATTGCGATGTGTCAGTAGCACCGCTTGGTTTGTTACGCAAACTTCGGCAATGGAAGTAAACATAATCGATTACTTCACCCATGGACGGCCCGTCGATCACCGTGCTATGGCGCACGAAGTATTGAATCGAAATGTAATCTTCACTAAATCAGAAACACAATTTCATACGGAATGTCAATACCACCCGAGACCCCCACCCCAAACCCGAGTTCTGCCGCTTCTGTCTACAACATTCACCAGCAATCCTACCAATCCCTCATTGACACGCGCTGGACAATCTTCTCTCGAAAATCGAAGCCAGTTTGGAGGTTAAATTGATGCCAAAGCCAGCCGGTGCCAAATCTCAGAGTCATTCAAATTGATTGACTCGCGATCAACGGTGTGTAGGGTGTTTAAACTGTCACAAGAAAGAGCTTCCTGCATTTGATGTCTCTCCACAGTGACACACCGGTCGGGTGAATGACGAAGGAAAAAAGTGTCATTGTGAAATCATATTGGATTGGTGCTGGAACTAATTGTTCGTATGATTCAACCAAAACTATTGACACTTTTTCGAGCATTAGTCAGGGTCATTTCTGATTTGTGCGGTGTCAGGTTTACTCATGACTACCATGGATATGAAACTTTGTGGTATACAAAGATTATTAAAATGCAATACAAATTTAAATATTATTGATCAGCCAAATGAGGTTCTTCAGAGTGCCTTAATCTGAAGTCTTTGAGCATTACCCAAAACAACATTCTGTTCGGCAAAAGATGAAAGCGCGTTGTCGAAAAAGAAAGCAAGGTGAATAATGTGCATTACAATAGGGAAGTGAAAGATTTAAGAAAACACAGAACAGCGTGAACAGCCAGAACACGGACAACAACTTAAAAGCTCGGTTCAATCACACCTTCCAGAACATGTAGAGCAGGGAGACGGGTGAGAAATCGACACGGAAGAAACTTTTTGGTATAGTACCGTAACTCATTGAAAGAGGTTGGAAATGAAAAATTTGCCCACCATTACTCTCGATGTCGCTGTCGAAGGCTTTCCCATTATTCAACCGTCCTGGACTCTGGTCGGGTTTCGGATTTAGTTGCGGTTGTGATGGGCTTAGGCTACGGGTGAGAGGTTAGAGTTTTCGATCTGCAGCAAGATCACCCCAGATCACTGACGTCGGCCAGGCTTCCGTCCATGCCCGTGTTCATGAAGAAAGAAGAATGGGAAAAGCAAAACACCTTCTCACTCACCCGGTTTGCCGCAGATCCACAATGTAAAGGTGTATTTGTTGCCTGTGGAGTAGTTGGATCACCAGAAAATCAGTTCATCCCAGAAGCCTTCGGAACTGAAGGCCGACACTGGTCCAGGATGCTGGGCGTCTGGCGATGAGAAATTAGTTCGGGCACCTTGTTTCAAACCCCGTCCGATCGCCTTCGTCACCGGTGCCGGTGCCGGTTGCCCAGGGTCACAAAAGGCAAACTTCGAAAGCGAAACCGAACCGACAAATGTTCGAGCATCGGCAACGCCACCGCTACCACTAATGGCGTTAATAACGTTCGATTTGAAAAATGTCTTTCAATTCTTTTGCTTCGACGCTTTCCGAAAGAACCCGCCGGGGCCGAAGCAATGTCAGTGACTTAATCCGAAACTAATTCCGCGCAATTAATCAGCAACCGGGAGCATTATTTCGATTCTTTGCGGCGGGTTCGCGCGTCCCGTTCTGCCGGTCAGGATGCTGCTCCGTCTTGCTCTGATGGCGATCGGGTACGTGCGGCGTGCGGAAAGCTTCAAATGATCCAATTTGTTATTCCGGTTGAGCAATCGGAGTCAAGTGACTCTAGGAAATCAATTCCGTACGATCTCGATTGCCGTGTCTTGCCGTGCCCTTTGGTGGATATTCCAAGAAGCCGTCCATGTCATCAGCTTCCACCACGAGCACGTTCCAGTTGAACACTTGAGCTGCACGGTGGACGGATAGGAGGTGTGATAGGAGCGATTGTCACGGTCCATAAACCTGTGCAGCTTTCTTTGCCTCCACATTGGCAGGGCGACCCGTTCATCCAGAACGGCCGAGCAGAAGGAGTTGGAGCTGGAAATGTGTTTCGGGAGTGGATTGCGTACCGAACAACCACAGCAACAACGGCCTGGGTAGCGCTTGGGGTGATTTATAGCGGATATTGAAATTTTATAGCTTGACGCCTTTCTGAAGCTCGATCGTCGATAAGTGAAAGGTGTAAGTTTATGCTTTATGCCTTCATGCTACCCAGTTCCTCCGGCAGCCGTAACGCGAGCTGGTCGGGCCCGAGTCAATAGGAAAGTCGTTGTTCGACCCTATTAGAAGACAAACCCCTAGAATCGATGACAAGACACGGGAGACGATGTAGAAATAAAATTTGAATAAAATTTTATAGCTGACTAGCTGTTGTTTCCTCGCCTCCCATCCTCTTCCCAGCATCGAGTCCGATGGTCGTAAAAACGCCACCGAACCGCAGATGTTGAATCAATTTGTCCGGCTCATTCATGAGCATGCTGTTAGCCCTTGGAGGCCGTTGGAGTAGGAGAGCGTTCTTGGCATGTGAATGGATACGCATGACTTAGCGGGCAGAGAGAATCAATGCTTTGTTGTAGCCCGTTGTTCGGGGTTGCTTCTGATAGCCACACTAGAGCAAGGTTCCAATGAGTGGATCGCGTTGAATGAATCACTTTCCGAGAAATTTTGTCGAAATGAGTAAAACATAGCTCGACGCTAGACGATGAGTAATGTGGTTTTGAGTTAGGAGAGCAGCATTTGAGCGATGGTTTGGAACCGCATAAATGGGCCATTGGGTTTCCCATGTTCTAATTTCAAGATGATCGAAATGACGGCCTGTGTGGCGTTCACTTCCATAACCACATAGTAAACTTTGACACGCTTGCGTCCATCTACCACCGACCGGTCGCTGATTTGACCGAAAATTGAGCCCTCGGCACTTTAGGTGTCTAATTATGAGGGTAAATATTTGTACTGCTGCGTGTTGAGCAATCATATTTGATGTACCATTCTTCACGCCGCGAGGACCTTTCTGCGTCGGCATCCGGTACTGCGCGCACACGATGATGCGGGAAGTTTTGGGTTGTAAAACTAAGTTACAACAGTTCGAAACATTGAACAACGTTTTTCTTGGTACGTGAAAAGGAAGCGAGGGTCATAAACCGCACTGCTTTCGCGTCCCTACACACGCGTTCCAAGCGATCTAAGGGCGAGCCGGATACATGACCTGCGGCCAATAGTTGGTTTGATGCCTAAGAATAGCCAGAGGGTTGTTGCAAAACTATTTGTGAGCCTGCAAACGCGGCTCCTTTTGAGGAAGCGTGAGTATTTGAAGAGGATGCCTGAGTCGGTCGGTGCCCACATCAATCGCCACAACACTGGCCGACCGCCATCGTCGCCAAAACAGGACCCGCCATCGTGTCCTTTTGATTGGATGGAGAAAAGTTTCGGCGCGGGTGTGTTTGATTTTCCTCGACGTCTCTTCCCCCGCAGAGCAGACAGGCAAATTCTTACGGTCGACTTTCACCTTGCGAAGGGTCTGCTTTCGGTTCTGGCCGCTGACGAAGGTTAGGAATGCGTGTTGCAAGGCCTTTTCGATCTTTTTGATCTTCGGTCTATTTATTTCATCTTTTTACAACCACGAGCTATTTGTTGCGGTCCTATCCTTTGAGTTTCGTGTAGGTGAAGGTGATTTATTTAATCTAATTAATTTTGTATACAATCCCTACATGCCTCCTGCCCCAGCCCCAGCTGTCTGGAAGAGCTTGTTTGGAAGACTTTCCCGATGGGAACGGTTCCACCTGCAGTCGGCATAGAAGTTCAGCACGATGAGCTTCACACCATAACCGATACACAGCTACGACAGTATTCGAGGTCCATCACAATCAATCCTCATGCATCACCACCGGCCCGAATGACAACTCAATTAGATCGAACAAAACAATCAAATTTTTCTTACTCGACGCGGCTTCAGCTCTTTGGTCAGCGCGCTTCCCGAAACCGCCGATCGGACACACAATGGGAAATCAAATAATGATTTCTAATGGGAACCGTAAAATCATTCACCCAGCTCCACTTATCTATGCTCCGGTCCGAACACCAAGGCTGCGGTTCCGGCCCGGGGGAAACACGGACACACAAAAAAGGCACCAACAAAGAAACTCATCACCTTTCGATTCGAGCCATCAACCATCGCACGGCGTCGTTAAGCAAAGCAACGGCCAGCAGCAACGGCGGAGCCGAGATAGTCGCACCAGTTCTCCTGTCAGCCGGCGCAATGAATGACCGAAAATGCCAAAGAAGAGGAATCATTCATCGATGGTATTGATTAATGATGCCCGGGGAATGTTTATTTATGGACTGTCGGTCTTGTCGTTAGAAATCGAGCTCTGAAAAACGTAGCCGAAATCCGAGGGCGAACCATTTTCGGGAGGTTTTATTGTGGCCATTCTACTTGTTGATGGCTCCGGCTTCGTTTCGTTTGAAGATGACTCCATTTGGCCGGTCCTACGAAAGCCACAGGCCTTTTCTGCCTTTGGCCGCGAGGCTCAATTAAGCGTCTCATTACCCATTAATGAGGGGTTTTCCTTTGGCTCGTTTTAAGCCGTTTAAACGGATCGGCTTATGCTTATGCTTGTGCCGGTGTTTTGCGCTAGTCCGGGGGACTGGAGTAACCGATCTGGTATTGTATCGAAGAACGAGGGATAAACCAGACCGCAAGTGCCGATCGAACCGCCGGAACACGAGCGAGTGTCGCATGTCACGCAGAGGCGTCGTATGGCGATGTTCCAATGGGGTGAAGAATTTGTATCAATTTGTCCACCCGACGTGAGTTGAGTCATTTTTTCTCACTCTCCGCGGAGTCTCGGGCACGAAGATCAACGGTTCGATCGATCGAGCAGCGGAGGCAGAAGGCACCACCAAGCTGTACGCTGCAGTGCGATTTGTTTGGATCGAAGACGTAGAAACAAAGACAGAAACATTTCCTTGGCGACATGTTCACAAATAATACGTGGCGCCCCGGGGAGCCAACTCCGAACAAGGCGGCCTCCTGTCGCTGCCGATCTAGAGTGCCCGATCTTGTTCGACTCGCTGGCTGGCACCGCGGACTCGCTGTCCCACAAGAGTTGGCGAATCGAATTCGCATAAATACCATCGCTTTCCGATACCGGAACAACACGAACACACGGAGCACAGGGACTGGAATATTATTATTTGTGCCCAGCCGTAGGAATCGTACGTACGGATATGCGTTTGCGCATTTGCGTTTTGTGCGACTCGACGGGGCGGAAAACGTTCGCGTGCATGCGAGATCGAGCGGCTGGCGGTTCGTGTTCGAATTCCATTCACCGTGCTGGCTTAGGTGCAGCACGGCCCGGGCGATGCTAAATGTGCGATTTATGGAATAGGCTTATCAATAATTTTAGCTCCATGCAGCATATGCCGGGGCCGCAACAGCGAAATCGAGCGAAATTTATGGTGTGGCACATTCCTCGCCACTGGCCGATCAGCTGGAAGCAGCACGAAATTGATCGAACGTGGAGCGATTGAACACGAAAAAGGGCTTGGTAGGAGCGAGGAATTCTTATCGGAGAACCATTTAATTGAGTGGTTGTCTCGGCTGTTTAATGGTAATGAAATGCGGTTTGGTAAAATCCGGAACAAGATGCAGCCAGATATCTCTATGCAATATAATTTCAGCATGGTAGTCCACAAAGAATTATGACCATAAGAGAGCTTTGCTAACCGATAGTAGGTACTTTTTGTCATTTTAGCATGTGTAAAAACTCCTGGACGGCTTCTACCAATCTTACCCAATTTCAATTAAACTACAGATAAAAGCCCCGCAGCAGCAAACACATGGTGAGCTGCATCAACAAGCGGCAATCAAACTATTATCCCAAACTGCTGGTAAAGGTAAATAAAAAGTCTTATCATTGTTTTTATACCTCGTGGGTCCCCCCATCGAATGCCATCCACCGGTGCTCAGAAGCACAATGGATCTGGAGCGTTTCTTTGCATCCTTTGTCACCGATCCATTCCATTGGCGGGGGGGGGGGGTGGATGTGGACTCGGATTGGATCCGTTCATTTGTTCTGGATCGTTATGATCCAAAAGGGAAAGGCTGACCCTTTTATTCCATTCTTTCAATCAGCACAAGCAGCTCTCTCCGGGTTCTTTCCTTTGCCAGGATGTCTGCTGGCCACTATCGGCACACTTCGGGGATCGAGGATGGGTTGAGCCTTGGTTGTTTACTTTATCCGCTGCCTAACACCAAGCTGACCAGTATCCCATGGAAGGCTCCCGCTTGCCGGTAGGTAGCTCTGGTGGACATCTGATCTACACCGACATTCGAAATGTGCCGTGCTGTGGGATAGGGCTTCAGAAACGTTGTTTACTATTGGTATTTACATTCATTTTTACACCTTCTGCACTGCCGGAAGAGCCTACCTGAATTGCCGGCGGTCAGGCACTCAGGGAAGGGTTTACACCACGGCCTTTCTTCGGAGACCGCCCGTTCCAATAGCAATCGGATTTTTGGGGTAAATTTCAAATAGATATACAGCCGTAGATAAGCGGCCTCCCTGGAGGTGGGCTGCGCGCGGAAATCCTGGACGGTGTGGCGGGATAAATGTCGTCCATGCAGCCATGCTTTGCGCCGCCGGCCAATTTACCCGAAAGCTTCCGACCTTCGGCTGAAGGATTAGAAATTTTTGTAATTTCAGGTCAAACATTCACCAAATTGCCCCAAGATTCACCGTCACCGTAGTCCAAATGGGATGAGGCATGTGTCGCTCTGGACGGAGCCCGAAGCGACTCGTTTGACTATGGACAATGGACGCACGAGAGGCACACTGAAATGAACCGGCACCACCAGCACTACAAAGGAATCAGTGGATCGTAAAGAATGCGTTAAATGAAATTGTACGTTTTATAAACTGTTTCTCACACCATGCTGGACTGCTAAACGACCTGGACAGCACCACCCGGACACGGAGCGTACGGCACACATACACACCGACCGAGGAACACGCACTCGACGGCCCAAGTAGGAAGTGTGCATCCTTTTCGGAGTGTACAGAGAGTATTCTTTTAGATTTTGGCCTGGGTGCGCTCATATCCTGTCACAGCCATCCTGTAGACCGAGCGACGGTCCCTGGCTCCTTTTGTTTGATGAAGGGAGGAGTCGTTTGCTTTCATCATCATTGCACTCTGTGCCGTACACACATGTGCACCGTTGCACCGATGGCGTTGGGTGGGCTGGGTGTCTACTGTGTTCCTCTGGGATGACCATATGAGAGGGATTAGTCGGATATTTTCCCAGCAACATCCACTCGACGCAACAGCTTCTTGTCCGTTAGCAGCACAGCTGGAAAGGGTTCGAGTGTGGCCCGAACGCACCGTGGACCATCGTGGCATGGGAAACCGGGCCCGCACGTTGTGGGTTCACATTTTACGAAGCATTAGAATATTTGCACATTTCACCGATTCTTGGCAAACAATGGGGCCTCATCGAGGTTGTACGGTCGTAGCTTCGCCTCGCGCTCGCGTTATGATGCTGAGATACCACGCAGGCTAAAGCCCGTGAGCCTTCAGGTGGAATTTCGGCACGCATCGGACAGGTGAGGTAAAAATTCTTACCAAATTTTTGGACACATGAGTCGGGCGGAAACAGGGCGCAGGCTGGATCCAGTGGAAACCAAAGGTAACAGTGCGCTGACTGTGCACTGAAGGAGAATGCAAAACATCGTCCTGAAGGATTGGGCAAAATATAAAAGATTCAGCAACTTCATAACGCGTGGTCGGTTACGTACATCGCAAGGAGGGCCGCTCCCCACATTATGCTAGCTTTCTGCGGTAGCATGTTTCACCTTTTCGCTTCCCCATCAAACAGTAAAAGGACTCCCTCGGTGGTCCACCGACGTGTTATCTTTACTGTTGTTCAGGGAATCAAGGTGTACACTTTTCACCGCATCGAGGGCAGAACAGACCGATATCAAACGCCACACGGATTGATGCGGGATGTATCGACGGCATGTGTCTGAAACGACTTTTCGGAAGTCGCACTAGACGCTGGGTGGTTATCGGTCTAATTAAAAGTACCCGAAAATAAAAGCAACTGCGCCCCAGCTGTGGAGCGAGAAAGGATTGAGCTTCTTATCCAATTAACACGAACAGTTTGGGTAGCCGCCAGGCCGGTTCGGACCTCCTTTGAGGAGTAACGCAGCTTCTTGCCGGGAGCTACAACACATGGAGCTTGAGTTGGAGGCTGGAAGATGGATATCGAGCATCGTAAAATTTTGTCGCTTTGACGGAGAGCGTTTTTCTTTGGGTGGCCGCCGCAGTGTCCAGCCTCGGTTAAGTTTGGTCGATCGTTTAATTTGAGCCTTTTAGTGCTTTTCGTGAGCGTGTTTCTCCTGGGTCTGCGTTTTCAGGTTTTAGTTTTTATCAGGAAATTACATAAAAGTATAAATTTTTTACGACCTTTCTCCAGTTGTGGGCATGCTGCGTCTGATGCCTCCTGCTGGCAGCGAAGGGTCGCTAAAGGGCAGTACATTGTTATGCCCGGTCGGAATTGGAAATCGTACCAAATCTGAAGGATTTTTATTGTGCGCTCTCGGCTGTCCTCGTACCACTTCCGAGAGGATCCAAGCCAAAGGACACTCGAAGACAGCGGCATCCATATCCATCGGCTTCGGATGTTTATGATTATCATATTTCTTCGCTTGAACAACTCCTCTCCACAAGCAGTGTGATCCGATTTCTTGTGAAACCGCGCTCAAAACTCCTGTTACGATTGCATGGATAGGGGCACATGTAACCCTGACCGAGGAGCTAAAGAAACGGGTAGAAAGGCTGTAAAATTTTTATAGTATTTTGAATTTGACAGTTTTACGATGGTTCCGTCGCTACTGCGCGCTACCGAACCGTGTGTGCGTCGTTTGTTTTATTTGTTTGAGAAATTGAAACTTTGTGAGCAACTTCTGCATTCGGCACTTCGGAACATTCAGCAGCGCGTTTTGTTGTAAGTCAATTTATGTTCGCTTTCTAATTAAGAGCAGATCGATGGTGCATCCTTCCCGAGAAACGAGCGCTGTCTTCTCGGAATAGGGTCGGACCTTCGGCGTCAGCGGAACAGCAAAGGACCAACTTTTCGGGCTTAGGATTCGATGAATTTCTAAGTCAAGTGAAAGAGAGCACCTCGTTAGATACACAAAGCGTCTCGCCATCTTCTTGCAGTGCGGGGTTTGATCGCAAACGTCGTGACCGGAGAAGTGAATTATTTTGCATGTATAAATCATACAGATAGCTCTGTCAATTAGTTTTCCGACGCGGTTCCGTAAACATCTCTCACCCATCCTTGGCCATTAAGGGAATCATGTTTGCATTCTTCTGAGTTGGAAAATAGTTTTATCGCATCTCCTACACCAATCATTCAGCACCTTCCAACTCTTTCACAACATTTGAAAATCGTCGAAATTACACCATTAAACATTGGTAATATCGTGTGTCTCTATGGGTTGTGCGAAGAGTTGCATGTGCATTTAATTAACATGTGATTATCGTTATTAAGTTTTGCAAAGAAATTGTGTGGAAATGTGTATGCCAACATTCTTGCAGAACGACGGAGTCACATTGATGAGATGAGTCTGCAGACGGTGTAGGTTAGAAATTGGCAGTGGCAGTGTGAACATCAAACGCAGCTCGTTGACCCAGTCGCAAATCTTGACGCTTCGCGGTAGGTAAATGGGTGTTTAGAGTGAAAGGGCCGGTGAGCAAAGGTAATCGTCCGTGAAGACTCTTTGGGAAGGAGGAGGTATGGCAAACCACCCAGTGTTGTGCCGGGTTATAATTCGAGAAACTGCTCGAGAAGATGCAACTATTGCGTTTGGATAATCCAACTAATTTGCTCGAATGTTTCGCTGCATACAGTGAGTTTTTTTAGTTGTACAGCCCAATGTCAACGTAATAAATTGCCAAGGCTAAAACAAGACCTGCAGAGAAGCCTCGGTGTAAGCAATTCGTCAAAATGTACCATTTTCTTTCGGTTGCCACCCAGAAGTGTCACCTTTTGGCACAGCATTGTTTGAACTGCCACCATGTTTGGCAGAGGCTTGCGTAGGCTCGCGCCCTCGTTCGACAAACGAACCGCAAAAGGTACCGAACCCACCCCCGAAAATTGATAACGAATATGGGCAACGGTGGAATCTTTGTCCTCCACATCGGAAGCCGTAACTCATCGTGGGCACCCACGGAAGGGCTGGCTCGATACGTCGGCGACATTCGCAGATTCAGAGGTGAGTTGAGTTATTAACGTGGGTGATTTATGGGCATTATTAAATAATGTTTTTTGCTTTTACTTCCATCAAAAGCAAACACGTTTCCCCCGCTGCCCCGAAACGGAGTGGAAACAACGACGAACCGTAGCCGAAACTGTCGTCGAAGGATGTCGTGGCTAATGGGCATTTCGGAAATTTGGCCACCAGTGGCCAGCAGTTGCTGCCGCACTTTCCATGCAGGGAGTGGAGGTTCTGGGGCGCGAACTATAAAAGTACAGGCTGAGAGCTCGTGGAACCGAATAAAAACATCATGCAAACCCTACCGGAACCCACCCGATGTGAGCAAAAGGTAAGATTAAGTGTATAATTGAATATTTTATTAGTGTACCCCCGGCGGACGAAAGCGCGTGGGCCGCGGCCCGGAATCGAAAGATACCACACGGTGGGCTGTGTTTGGGTCAGGACTTTTTAGTGCTTTTCAAATTGTCGTAAAATCACCACGAAGCACGCTGCGTGGCTCACCTATTGGGGAAGGTAAATGTACGGAAAATCGTAAAAATTATCGCCATAAATGAAAACAACACCAGTCCCGCCCAACACCAGACCGTCTGCACCGATAGGCAGAGGGCTTCTGTCATTAGTTAAAAAATTATATGAATTTATAAAATCACTATTCGACGGTAGCAAACAAGCAAGGAAGTACGGTAGCACACGCGTGCTGTGGTTCGCATGACAAGTGACCATATCGAAATTGGTGCGGCTTAGTTCCGGCGGCTATCGAGCCCGGCTGCGTATCGTTTCTAATATTTTGCCGCTTTCCGCGCTTTATCAATGTGTCAGATGGACTCCTGATGAGTTATGCCGTGTGATTGGGACAAAGCCTCGGGCAAAAGGGGGTTAGGAGGGTGGGGACAGAGGTAGCGTAATTTTATTAGCATTTGCTATTTATTTACCCAGTCGCCCAGCTGCCCAGGTGTATCACGCACGGTACTGGCTTGTCCTTTGTTTCGAAAAGGGCAGTGGGCATTGGGCTTTTCGGGTTTCACAGTAACGTGAAATTGATTGAATGATTTGTTTCAATGATTTGAATTTAAAAAATAACTCCCAACATGAAACTATTTGCTATATTTGTGAACGAGCTTTCTTTACAAAACATGTAACACTTCCCCTCTTTACGTTTCTTAACGCATCCAACACAATCATGCTCAGAAGAAGAAGGCCTTAGTGTTGGAGTTATTGCGCTAAACCTGAGTTCCTGGCGGAGCAAGCAGAACCAGAACCGCGACGACAACGGCAACGGCAACGGATAGGGATAATTTGCTTTTTCCGCTGTGACGATCGCACATAAACGCAATTCGTGCAGTAATTTAAAGAAAACAAAAGTTTCACCATTCCTCACACACACACTCACACACTCACACACACACTTACGCACCGGAATGTTGGCTCCACCGGCGGCCCCAAACACCGCCTGCCGAAGGGAACGATGCGAAGGTAAATATAAATAAAAAGTACGATGCGCACAGGTACAATCTTTTCGAGGTTCCCCGAGCCCCCCTTGCGCCCTGCATCATGCAGTAAGGTTCTATGTTACATTCGAAGAATTTCGTGCCAACATGATCCAACCCGTGGCGCCAACATGTTTTCCATCTTCCATCCCCAAACACCATCTTGCCGGTGCTGCATCGGATGAAAACGAGTCGACATGCGTTTGATGTTTGTCCATGGTGTTGTCGGATGCTGTTGATGCCTCGAATGTGTTGTAGGCTCAAGCTCCCATCAATCCCCGCCCCTCGTGCCGGCAGCCCGCAAGCGCATTGGGCCAATTTGCCTTTCCTCCGGTGCTGCTGCTTCGACACCGAAGGGAGAAGGATAAGAGCGCACACTGATAGCGCCTGGGAATTGTTTCAATTCCGCATAACGCCGTTTGCCGAAACAATTCATCAGCGGCGCGATGACATTCTATGATTTCGGTGTCTCGCTTCCAAGCCGCCCATGTGCGTGCGTGTGCGTGTGTGTGTGTGTGTGTGGGCATTGTCACAGGAGATGAGGCGTAGAGCAAATAATTAAAGTGAAGAAATTAAAAAATGGATCATTTCACCCAATGGCCAACCTGGGCGGATGCAGCGCTTGAGCGCACATTACGCTGATGGCGAGAGGAAGAGACAGAAAGAGAAGAGAGGGAAAGAACTGTCAACCAAATTGGAGATTCGTGTGAACACGTCACTTCGTCACATTCTTGGCGAAACGGGCGGCCAGCTCCAGGTCGGGCTGCCCGACGATGATGTATTTCCCGTACGTTCAGGCATTTAAATCTTGCCAAGAAACACACTGATCGTACCAGCACGATGCTATTGCACAAGCGAAGGAAATCACTTAACTTATCTTACCACTACCATCACTCCCGGGACCGCTCTTTCTAGTGCCACCGAGATGCGCCCGGGCAGCTTCGGCTGCATGCTCTTAATTTACTTCCCGCCGTATTCAAACTTTGATTAATATCCACCGGAAAAGCGGGCCACGCTGAAAGAAAATGGGAAAGCACAGCATCTAAACGCGAACGGAAACACGGGCTGTGGGATTTTTTTTCTGTTTTTCGCGCAGCGCGTCATCGAGATCCCTTGGTGTTGGAGGGGACCGTGGATTCGAAGTCGTTAGGTCATCAGGGAAGGACTCCACTTTTCCATTTTTCGCCAGTTTGACCAGCACGCATTCGCATTTTTCTGGAAGCCAGAGAGAAAAACTGTACTGTACGCTGGTTCGTGCAGCAAGGACATGCCCGTCCGGGTCGTGGAGGTACTGCAACTCGGAGGTTAGTGACGGGGATGAATAGGAGCGATAACAGGCGGACCGCTGTAAATGCAAGCAAGAGGAGAAAAAAAATTAATTAAAATTTCATTTGCATCCAGATTTTTCCTCCAGATTTGCTGATTACTGTGAAATAAATGAATTTATTTGTTAGCTGTCGGAAGTCGGTCCGTGTCTGGTCTGGAGAAGCTGTTGTGTTTGAATTTGGCTGCTTTTTTGCCCTCGTTGTGTGTCCGGTTCCTGAAGACTGTCGCTGGATAGCGTTACGTACTGCCCGCTTTCATCTCTTATCGATGCCTCGGGCGTCTAATGTACCTCTGGGCAGATTTTTTTGAAAATCAAAAACCAACGACATTGCCGCAAACGCTTGAGACTCTGTTGCCAACTCCAACCTGCGCAGTGCTGAATGAGTGTTGAATAATTGCTCCAGAATATCCGTTCGCTTTGCCGAAAATGTATTCCGGTTCCGATCCACCTCATAAATCAAACATTTAATGGAAATCAAATGTACGCCAATGTTCGAAATTCCATCCATCACGCCGAACTGTCAAAGCACTCGCGAAGGAAATTCATCAACGCCATTGGCAAAATTGGCTCCGGTCACGGTGCTCTGGTTCTGGGAGTTCGTTTCCGTTTCGACGCGTTGCGGTTGGTTTGACGTTTCGGAGGAGTTCTAATTTCTTCATCAAGACTCCCGGCGCACGCGGTAGGTCACCAAACTACATGAACGTTAAAAAAAAACAAGGCAACGAGTACAGCGACCTTCCACACCTGCACAAGCGGGTTGACTTCTTGTCGCCACCCGAGGAAAGCCAGCATAAGACCGTATGTGGCAAAGCACGAGCAAATAACGAGCACCAGCAGTGTCGGGAGTTTGCCGCATCAGATCAAGATGCCGAGACTCATCAAAGCATTTCAAATTTGTATCTGAATAAACCCGACCAAGAACAAGTCATTTGTCAATAATTACTAATTTATATACGCCACCAATGATGATGGCGCTCTCCGCCACCGGTCGGAGTGTCCCATGAGTCGCAGGCACAAGATTGAACCAGTGTGATAAGGATAAGGCAACCCAGTAGGAAGTGGGCTCGATTCGGAAGCTTGTTCTTCTCCTGCAGTCGCGCATGGTTGGCTTCTGGGCAAGATGGCGAACCCGGTGGGACGTCTAGCCGTGCTTCGAGGGAAGAAATTCCACTAATGATATTAATAACACCTTCACGATAAACACTTCACAACGGCCCACCGCGGCAGGGGGCGGTTTGACCACGGACCGAGTCTTGCGCGAATCTGCGCAGCGAATATCAGTGTTTGCCCGGTGCAATTAGCTCACCGAGTGCGTCTGCCCCGCGCATCGGAAAGTGCAGCAAGCGTTGAAAAAAGGGCCAACAACCACCGCCCTCCAAACAGGTGGATTGAATGGCAAATGACAGATTGCTGCGTCCGAGAAGGTGCATAATCGTCATTGATTGTCATCATCAGACCGATGATCATCGTGTTCATTGTGAAGCGGCGGTGCGCCAGTGCGTTGTGAGGCCGTCGGCCATTAATGCGCCCATCCAACCGTTCGGTGGGACGCGCGCGCTCATCGGTAATTGCCATTGTCAGAAGGAACTGGAACCGGCCTGCTTACCGCCCTGCAAGCGCACCCCGTCACGTTGACAGCAATCACTTGCCATCTTGCCTACTTGCCTGTCTGTCCCTTGACTCACCCCTTCTGGGGCATTCCTCGGTAAACATCGACAATGCAGCCCTCGGTGTGCTCTCGTTTGCTTCTAAAAATCGTACAAATCATAACGATTACTTCGGCCGACCGCAAGGCAAGTGTGTCTGGGCGTGCGTGTGTGTCTTTGGGGGGAAGGAAAAGAACCGTGTACCGTCTTTTAATGTCACTTCACCGGATATGATGACAACGTTGCCCTCTCCCTCTCACATCAAGTCTCGAAAAGCCCATCAGCAAGCGGCGTTGGGGAAGGAAAATTAATGCTGAATTTTCCACTTCAAAAATTCTCTTGACTGGATGCCCTCACACTGGTCGCCTAGTACTGTGCGTCTTGTCTCAGCACGTCTCGCAGCATGGTGCATGCTTAAGCACAGGCGCGTAATTCGAGCCTGATAAATCAAGAGAAAAAAGGGCCCCGTTCTACTTCGCCCGTCATCTGGCCGGACCGGGCCGCTCTCACACATGCCATTCCACCTACCGATGACGCAGGCAACGGCCAGGATGCAATAGACCGTTCAATCAGAGGCATTACCCCGCACTCCACCGGGCAAAGGAACTGCATATCTTTCATCCTTGCTTCACTGCCCTGGCTGCTGTTATCTCGGCCTCTCTGCCAAAGGCCCTCGCCATTGCCGGGGGGGGGGGGGAGTTGCTTTGTGACAGCAATTAAAAAGAACAATAATCATTATGTAATCGTGTGCAGGGGACAATGTAACGGGGGGGAGGGGGGTAAGCCAACGGAAAAGCTGTGAATGTTGTGTGGAGCTGCACGACGTGACAAAAGAACGGTTTTGGTGCGGTGAAGCGTATGGTAGCGGAGCCACCGCCATCGAAGCGAACCGGAGGCGGCGTACTCAACCAACTTCCAAGATCGCTGTCCTCCGCGTATTGCGCGGAGTCGTTGCCGCTTTGCGGCGCAGTGAGATATGCGAACAACAACAAGGTAAGCAAATCATCTTCAGCAAACGGCGTTGAACCGAACGCGCCCGTTGACAATCGGTAATCATGCCGTCGTAGTTGTGGTTGTTGATTCGAAGGCAAACGAAAGGGGGGTAGAGAGCGGGACTTCATCGATGGTGTAATTTGACGGAAAATTCAATTTTCCCATTGTGGGAGGAACAACAGCACGAGTGAAAATGTCACGGTCTTGGCTCGGCGCGGCTATCATTGGCGTGGTTATGGAAACGTAAGGAGAAATCATTCATTCGATACAACGGTGGACAAAAGAGAGACATTTCAATGGCAATGACAGTGACAACACTTTCTCCAACAATTACGCAAAAAACGAGTGCGCTGTAATTGACGGTTAGTGGTAGAAGTTTCTTTCTTCACGTAGTTCCCTCTGAGTTCGATAGTGCCCTAACCCTTTTACAATTTCCGATCCCAGTGTGTCTCAAATTACCATCTGTGTGCTTAGGAGTATGCTTCAAACAGAAAACAACACCACCACTGAGCTCCCGATCAGTTTCACAGTTTGTTCAACGCCTGTGGAAGGAAATTTATCGCTTTCCCTCGGCCTGCGCATCAAACCGAAACCCACCCTCGTTTCCTCCTGAACAAATCCTCCCGAAATCCCGAACGCATTCAAAGTGCTCGGGGAAAACTTTCGAATCGATTTGCAACCCCTTTCTCGCCCGTTTACACCCCAAAAACCTCAACTCGACAAAGAGGGCTGTACTCGTGGTCGCAACATGGGCTCGGGTCGTCTTGCAACTCCTTCCCTGCCCGGGAGAGTGGGATCAGAATTTAATTACACATCCTGACTTTATTTATATTCGATGCATAAAAAATTATCTCCCGAAACAAAACACCCAAATCGCCATCTTTCGACGCGTCGTACCCTGGTCGGTTCGAATCCTTTCGGCTGATCGGTTGGGCGGGGGCTTGGGTGGGCTGACAAAACCAGATCCTGGCTGGCGGGCGAGCGGCCACAGCGCCACATACGCCACCCCGAAATCGAGCGTTTCTTCCGCAACGTTGATAAGCGATTGCAACGACGGCGGCGGCAGTGCCCGCCAGCACGCCAGCACGCCATCTAATGCCATAAAAATTCCTATCCCATCTTCCGTTGGCTTCCTGTTCAAACGCCGATAAACATTTAGTGCCGCGTCGGTTGGTCGACACACTCGCGGGCGAAAAAGGGTTACGGAAGCATAATTTACGATCAACGGCACCGAAAACACGGTGTACTCTGGGCGAGTCGGGGCCCAGGCTGCAACCAGCGCGAAGAGAGGGTTGGCATCAATACCAACGCCAAAAAAAAAAGTGAAGCGCTGAAATGAAGGAACAAAGCATCCCTAATAATTAAACAGACTAAATTTGCATACATTAGAAACTATATTTTATTAAACACCGATCGGGAGAGCTCTGAAGAGGTGCTGCGGCTAAAAGAAGCGTCTAATGTAAAATTATTGCCTCGGTCTGGCAGTTTCTGGCAGTGCGGGAGCTATCGAAAGGAAACTCCAACCGACTTTTCCTTTTTCCTGCGTGCTTAATCAGACGTGTATCGGGTTGGTATTACACGCAGTCCAAGGAAAAGGGGTTGAAAAGCGAGTTATTCTGGCAAAAGCCACTTGGAAGCGCATCACCACGCACCGCCACGGGACGATAGGCATCAGCAGCAACCGAAGAAGCGAAAGATACGTAAAAATGTACCCAATGGCAGGACATTTTCCCTTCGGAAGGGTTAATATTTGCAACAGGGAATCAGGGGATGGTTTGTTTTAATGTTTTTCTTTTGCGCTTCGTCTCTACAAACACTGCTTAATGTGTTGGTTTTGTTCGACAAGACAACGGCACGGTGAGGTACAATTGTCGTTTAAAATGCGCTGCAAAGGCACACCATTCCTTGCCCGGGAAGTAAATAAATGGTTGCCTTTGTGCTTTAATGAGAATGAATCGGTGGCAAGCTTCAGCAATGTCTAAGTAACTGCAACGAGCTAACAAACTTCTGCTCACAAAGCATCTCCAACCAGCTCCAATCATCACGGGCTGATGAAATTCCGATCGTTTCCAAACTCACTTCAAAGACCCTTCCACCCTGCAGCGACCGGAATTCAATTAGCGTATGTGTTTTTGCGGGTGTGCTCGCGCCCCACACAATGGAAGTGCAATAATTCATCCGGAATTCGCTCGATAATTTTATCAACAAACAGAAATCTTGGTTGAAATTGTGTCTAATAGCATAAGAAAAGTTGCTCTGCTCCTTTGGGGCCACCCCCGGAAAGCAACCGTGTGTTTGCCACCGGAAATTCGCCATCCGCCGACCCGAACACCGCGGCAAGACTCTGCAGCAACTCCCCCGAAGACGGGGGAAAGGATTGCTTCTTACTACCGGCAGGTGGAAAAGTTTTGCCCACCGTCGCTCGGGTGCGTCTTATGTGCCCGTGACTGCCCGGGGCAAGCAAACGGGTACCTTAGCGAGGCACAAGATTACAAACTTACCAAATTCTATCCCAACGCGTGGCTGTGGAGTAAATTTCCCCTAGACCCCCCGGGTTTTGAAAGAAAACCACTTATCAAAAGCTTTTATCATCAATGTTTCATAATTTAATAAGACAGAACCAATAAATGAACCACCTGTTGATTGGAGCGGCATGGGGACGGTTAGGTGGCAGTCACCGAAGAAAGGCGACAGATTTGCACCTCCAACCATTTTGCTTCCCGCTGCCAGTCAGCTCGCTTCGCTGACTTCTAGTTCCGGAAAGTAATTCTAAACAAATTGAACACCTTGATTATTTTGCGATCACATGCCGGTACCGAGACGGAGTAGTTGTTGGAAGTGAAAAATAAGTTCAAAAGACACGCAAAGATAGTTGGGGAAGCATCTTTAAAGCGTTTATCGTTTTGTAGAAACAGAAAAGGTGCTGTTCACAAGATTGACACACACACACACACACACACACACACACACATAAGACGGAACCATCCTAAGCACGGGCTGTCTTCCTGCTCGGTTTGAGGTAAAACGCCGCCAGCGTAGCATCATAACATTGTACGGTAAGGACAAATTCAAATGATAAACGCTAGACCGCCACACGGTAAACGATAAGACAAGGATCCAATGAAAAGGACACCGGATACCGGATGCGAGTGGTTGCACTACACGTGGCCTGGCTGCTGAGGAATCGATACATCCCACCAGCCCCCGGAGACGGAGAATGCTGAGGTACTTTCGGTACGGACGATGACTTTTCCCTGTTTGCATATAGATTGGTTAAATTTTCCTAATGTGATTAGAAGATCGTTATCGTGTCGGTGTCGATTTTCAGCGCCTTCCCCTTAGCATCGGGGGTGCAAGGGACGGGCTGTGCTGTGATTGTGGTGGTTAACCTAGACTAATTTGTGTGTGCGGTTTGGCAGGCGGCAGCTGCGCGCTGGTTCCGGGCCGTCAACCGATACTACGTTCGAACGTTCGAGACAGGTTAGAGCAAACTTGTCGACGACCAAGTGATGGTGGTTTGTTTGAACAAAAGATTGAATGCAATCGACTCGATCGACTTTTGTTTGATACAGGTTTTAACCACCGGATGTCGTCACAGAACGGAGGGTCCGCCTAGGACGGAGGGAAGGGACATCGATGCTAATTAGTTAATTAGTGACAACCGTGCGATTAGGCGTAAATAGTTTTAGCGTTGATTAGAAAGCACTATACAGAGCAAGTTGGGATTCCCTTGCTTGTTATTGCAAATTGTCTTTCAGGTTGAATATGAGGTTACAGGAAACTTTGCTTTGAAAGAGCAATGACGATGATGAGACGTTCATACCATCCATAAACTTTGCTGCATATGGAGAATCTTCTTCCAATGCTTGGTGTATTCTCAAACGCGGCCATTTTAATGCACATCTTGCTTTAATTGTAGCTCTTAAACACCTCCGAACCTTTATACTTTTAGAAACCAATCTTCCCTAAACACACCCAAACCGTACTAGGAACTGAAGTCAATTAACCTCGATCCAAGTGTACCGAAGATAGTGCGGCATCAATCGAGAAGTGACCGTAAGTCGCGTTTGTTGGCGGTTTGTTTTCAAACAAAGAGCTTCAAACGACCCATTACATTAAAAATTGTAGATCACCGGTTCGATGTGAGCCATCTCAATGCTCCGGAGAAGCGATCACGCCATGCAAGGTACGGCAGGAAGTGACCACGGTCGACGAAGCAATAAAAGTTTATTCCATTTTCAATTTCAGATCGGGATCGAGGGACCGTAGCCGCCGAGACGATCTAGCCGCTTGTCGAAATGGGGGGGGGGAGAGAACCAGGGTGGTAAAGATAGCCTCGGGAGTACTTAAGAGTTGAAGTAATTTGAAATAATTCCGCCCGAGCTCCGGTACCGGCAAACGGCTCTTTTCTCTTTGCGTACATAAACCAGGAGGCCTTTTTCACAGTTTTATGGATTTCCTTGGAACGATCCCGTCTACTTTCCGATGCCGATCTTCCGTCGTCCAAGCTCTCAGTTTTCGGCCCTCGCCTCGCTAGAAGTGTGTGTCTATGTAGATTAATTAAATTTAAAATATATTTTGATATATTTATGATGACAAGCAAGTACTTGTTTTTATTTCGACGCTCTGAGAAATCGTTGACTCTGTTGGGTCCGGCCGTTCCTTTCGTTCCTTTCCCCAGTCTCGCCTCGGTTCGTTTGAATCTTGCACTTTTGCTTTGTTTTTGCTGTTGCGTATGGTTATTATGGCTTTTTGGGCCTCGGAATGTCACTTCGGCGGTGCGGCTGAAAGAAACAGGGCCCTGTCCAGCACGGTCCGACCACTCTTGCCCATCATCTCGGCTTGTCTAATGTATTTTAGATAAATTTATGGATCTTCTCAAGCGTTTGGTTTGCCGGTGCGGTTAGGAGCAGCGGGTAGAGCGGGCCACACTTACACACCATACATCAATTGAAGTCATTTGGAGATTAATTTTTATAGCTTCCCTCGTTGGCTAGTTGCCCGCATGCACCGTTCGTTCCCGGATCCTGTCACTGGTGTTTTTTTTTGTGTGTGCGAGAGCATCGAAAAAATAGGTTTCGGCTAATGTCACCGTGCGGATGTAGTTAGGCTGGACGGTTGGCATCTTTTCGAAGATAAGTGATTGTATTTTATTTTCCATTTCCACTTGCTCTGTCCGCTCGTTACCAGCCGCGTTGTGTTCGCGCCTCCTAGAGGAGTGACCCGGGGACGAAAGACATAACACCCGGCTCATGAGACGAGCGCAACACCATCGTGAATGAATTTCAATTAAAGTCGCAATAAAATTTACCATCTCTTTTCCCTAATTCCAACAGTAAGCGCTGTTGGATGGGCCAAGGCGGGGACAAAAAACGGCGAGCCTGCGTCGAGGCGGCAAAACGAGGCAGAAACAAAAATTTGATTATTTACGTCGAAATTTCTCATTATAAATTTTTCAGCTCGTAAATGAAGCTCTCTAACCTGTTGGTCTTGCCGGGCCGGGCCGGGCTGGACCTGTTTGAAAGTGATATAAAACGGGTAAACAACGCAACGAGCACAGCACTGCAATAAAACCAAAGTGACACATAGACAAAGCAGCTTCGACTGGCGATGACTCAAACAGACGGACGAACCAGAGACCATCAATCGAAGCCATGGTGACCGGGTGGGTGAGTTGAGATTTTACGACGGGCGAAATATAAATCTTTGCCAATGGTCAGGTAGGCCACTGGGAAGTCGTTTGATGGCCACTGTCAAAATATGACAGAAAAAGTGCGATGGGAAAGCGTTTATGCAGGCCATTGATTTATTGGCGCGCTGACCGGGAGTTTAGGCGAGGCTACACACTTTCCTCAAAAGTTTCCAAAAGTGTCACGAGCCGGTGAGTCATTGCTGACCGAATGGGAACCGGCTCGCGACGCACGAAGTCGCACCCGCGTCCGATAGCGATCTTTTCTTCACCTTCAAAGAGCCGGTCATTGGACCTGAAGATAGGACGGAGGATGGTGATTTTAAATTCAAACCACAATCATCGAGTCTCGAAGCTCGAAGCTGATCGCGACGCATCACATGACACACTCGGACCGTTTGCTACCGACTCCCGATAAGACCGCGCGACGAGGTGGGACGGCCAAGGTGTCTCAGTGGCGTCGTCTTGTGGTGGATCCCCACCGTTAAGCGCAGAAGCGACGGCGGTCGTGAAAACTTATCAAATCCCTCTCATCTATTGTACATGTGTACGAGCAGAAAGATGAAATCCAATTAAATCAGATTTATCCGCATGATTTATTGGACGCAGATCAAAAGGTAGCGCGCTCTTGCGGTAGTTCGTGATTTCTGCACCACATCACCGTGGCTCACGACTCTTCTTGGCTCTCCCGTCAGATGCACATCAGCATGACCCGACTCCCTTGCCGGAAGGGTGGATGGTGGTAAACCACACGTCCCACGGTGGCGCGGTGTGAAGGAAATCAAAGAAGGAAAATTTATATTTTATGCGAAAAATAAAACATGTGACATGAGTCACAAATTGGTTCTCGCCCCACAGCCCCACGCCCCACAGACGACCGAGCTTGGTCTTCGGGTGAGTAAGTTTGTCGGGATGTCGTTGGGGAATTAACGCGAAACATGAAAGGTGGCAGTGGATGGGAGTGATCAAAATTAAGTTTGCTTCTTTGTAACACTCGAGCGGGGAAAATGGATCAATGGACGTACGTTGCAAAAAGCAAAATGTCTGCAAAACACCTCATGAGCGTTGTACGAAGCTGTCAGTGTAATTATCTTCTCGATTAAAATTAGCCATTTTGGAGAAATAAAAAACTGACTTTTCTAAATGCTCCATTTGCTGTAAATTTACACCCAGAACGAATTTCTCACATAAACCATGCCGTCCTAAAGGCGCAAGTGCCTGTAATGTTGTGCCTGAGGTGGCTATTCCACATCTTTGCCCTTCCCAAATCGATTTCACTCAGTGACACAAGACGTTACAAGCGAAACAGCTACGAATAAAGCATCTCAGAAGTGTCCAACACCAGTGAACAGATCGTGTCACCCTCCATTGCCAGTCATTAGCTGCCACATCTCAGTCGCGCTGTCCACAGCTGGAGGCCGGGAAGTGGATTGGACCACGCTAATGCCATGCCGGCCGTACCGAAGCAAGATTAAACATTGCGCCATTAGAGATAAAAAGATGTAAATACTAATTATTGCATTCGGAAAGAGAGCGAAAGTTAGTTCCCCTCGGTCACCGAATTCCAGATGGGATAACTTTTCTTTTCCTCTGCCATTCTTCTCGTGTGCCTTCCATTAGCGGTGTCCTAATCATGTCCACGATCGGCGCTCTGCTGCATCCGTGTTCATGTTTTTATTTTTGGAAGGTTTTTAAAGGATACCGGGGAAGAAGCTCCAGGATGGAGAGAAAGCAAAAAAAAGTTTCCTGTTTAATTTTTCGCCACCATCCCTAAATTTCCCATCGAAGTAGTTGGCCACCGCACATCGTACACCGCACGGCTTACATACAAACAAGCACTGGGAGTGATTCATGTAAAATCTCTCCATTTTCCTCCATTGTTTTTTTTTCCTGCCACGAATATCTTTTTTTTGCGCATTCCTGCTCTCTCCCTTCAAGTCTTCCGCATCCGTCAAGAAAGCCAATATTAGCCATGAATTTATAATCCATGAAAATGCTTGTGGCTTTTCTTTTTTGGGTGTGGGATAGGCCTTTTTTTTAGTCCTTGTTGTCTACCGTTGCTTTCTCTAGCGCAGGCTCTAATTCATTTGCCGCAATTCTGTCTGACCGGAAGCGACGCTAAGGATCACAGAGCAATGCGAGGAGTGGCCGGGACGGGACGGAGGAAGAATTTTCACCACCGGTGAATCGAACTCATCTCCGGTTACTTTTCCCCGGGCCGTTCTGAATGGTGGTCCTGAAGTTGTACGCTCAAAGTTGCGAAGGGACGAAAGACTTGAACGTCGGATTTTTTGTCCTGCTTTTGTTTCGCTGTTGGGTGTTTGAAAGCGTTTGTTCTGGGGGAGGAAATGGCAGCAAAAAAAAAATCTCCCCAACACCGAAGCCTTACCACTCTGACGCACGGCCCAACAACGCGCTCACGTGCGAGCGCTTTCCACCGAAAAAGTGTCAGGTTTCGATCGAAGGCGTTTTATGTGCCGAGTTCTTGTGCGTTTGCTTTTTTTGTGCTTGTTGCCGAGTATTTGCTAAATACTTGAAGCACTTTAGGCGAGGCGTGAAAAATGACAGTTAAATTGAATTGTTAAATGGTCGCGTGTTGTACTGTTTTTTTTTTTGGGCAAGTTGAGAAGTTTTCGTCTTACTGCGTTACTTAGAGGTAGCTGATTAGCGAATGACGGGCGAAATAATTGAACAAAGATGAACGTCAAAGTGTGAACTCATCCATCTTGGACAATTAACGGATGTACCTGAGCCCCCGAGGGTCCCAAAAGACACATTGAACTGAATTTGTATGATCTTGCCATCCACTGCTCAAAGATGCATCCCAGCCGATAGAGGCCTTGGGGCTTATCCGAACAAATGGCCCCTAAAACGACCACCGACCGAATGCGCTGATCCACGAACAAAACCACCACCAGATAAGCGGCGAGTGGAATAGTTATGATTTAGTGCGGTTTGTCCGAATGGCTCAAAAAAGCCTCCCCTCACCGCATGACAAGTGACCGTTAAGACGATGGCTTCTAAGATGGCCGCGTGCTCCTCTCGCAGACAAGATCGCTCCAGCCAGACAAGCCACATTTAATCCGTCCCGTACCGGTAGCGAGAGGCGTTGCTCGGGCAATCAACGCACCGAGCCACCTCTTTCCAGGCGGGCCCGTTAATTAGAATTTCAAATCAATTCCCAACGAGCTGCGGCGTGCGAGAGGGTGGAGAGCACCACGCCTCTTTGGCCCATTCAGCTGTTTAGTGTTTGTTTTCTGGGCCAGCGGAGCTCAAAAGGCGGTGTGCTTTGCAAACTTTTATTTTAATCCATCCGCGGACTCACCCTTTCCCGTATGACAAACAAAACGCAAGCAGTTCCGAGCGTCCCAGAGCGAAAACAACGAAACACTAAACAATCTAGCAAAATCGCTGCCAGCTACTGGTGGGCCAGCGGCCGCCTCCGTCTAATATATTCGTCAATGAAACGCGTGCGCCTGCACGTTCTTTATTGTCCAGTTCGTGTGTTTTGCTTTTCTGTGTAAAGTTTCGTATTTTTTGCCCCCGGAGACCAGAATGCAGAAGCTAAAGGAAGGATAATTTATAAACGCAAGCAAAAGATAAACCACGAATGGTCAAACGCATTCGCACGCCCGAATTGCTGTGCAAATTGTTTGGTGCGCGCAGGTGCGAGCTGCCAACGACGGAATGTGTGCTGTGTTGTGCAGTTGAATTTATACGACCTGTCAGAAAACACTTAACACTCGTCGCCGTAGCCACAGAAACGACTGCAACTGGACTGGCGGCCTGCCTAGCCTCGGTTAAGTGATGATTAACAGATCCGCGGACGGAACGAGAGCATATTTTTCCGGTTCCTGCACCGGACCAGCCCACGTGACCGGAAGTTCTGGTGATTTGGAAGCGCTCCAAACGAGCAACTGGCCACTGAACCAGAGTCCGCGGGGTAAGGAAGGCAGAACCTTGTTTGCTTAATGTGATCATTTCGAATAAGTCACATCAAATGCCGAAAAGAGTGCATTATGCATTTTTATTCAATCACGTCCAATGTTTTACCGGGTTTATGGATGTCTTACTCACTAAATTGCGTTTGAAAATGGCATATTTGAAATTCTTAAATATTGTCGGGGAAAGCACTCTTGCTGTCTTGCTTTCCTGGAATTCGCGTATCAAGATGGTACGGTTCCTTGGGCAGGCTACAGCATCTTTGAATTCGTGCGCCATCGAAGACGATTGAGGCTGGTGCGCTGTCATCGAACCATTGGAGCTGATATCCGAGAAAACATTGCCAACGTAGCGTGTGACATGTCACAATGGTCTCCCCGTGGTGGGATGAAGCGAGACGACAAACCCTGTGTACGCTGGGAAGCTGTACCGTATTGCACGGTTTTCGCTTTTTGCAGCATTCCCGCGACGCTTCGCCCCGGCCATGCACGCGGCAGTAATAAAATATGGTCCAAGATATTTATTGTTTAGCGGGAGCCAGTCACGGGCTTTCGTGCGCCGCACGGGTTCCCCCAATGGGCTCACTTCCTATGAGCCACTCCCGGAGTTTGGTGGGAAATGGGAATTGATGACTCTCAACACTGGTAGCCGCACAGTCGGTAGTTACCGGGAGTCAGCGGCCACGGTCCGGGAGGCTGACCTTTTATTCGATGCACAAGACAAGATACCGTGGCGACAGAGGCACACATCCTTGGGCACACCGGGGTGGATGGGCAGAACGAGCCGGGGAAGTACAAATTAACAACAACGGCTGCGAACAAGGACATCTCATTGGAGCAGTGGCGTGGCATCGCCGCAACAGCAGCAGCATCACCGTTCCGGCACTCGGCTACTGGCTGTCAAGGCAAAAGTCGAACATTTATTGTCGTCGTCATGCTCGTCGTCTTCCCGCCCTGATGTCGTGCTTCTTCAGATTGTGCGCTCGTCCTCGTCGGGCAAGGATGGCTCCCTTCGATCTTCACGTCCGATATCGCTGGTGCTGCTGCCGCTGCTCACCATTTCCAAGCGCAAAACCGCACATTTCCAACGGCGATGTTTGTTGTTTTTCTGCTCTTATCCATTTGCCATTTCGCCTTCGAAGTATTTATCGCCAATGTCTTCGCGCGTTGAGCCGTCGTAAGTTAAGCTGGTACGTGAGACGTCTTCATACGCTGCTGTCGGCGACGCACGGTGGCACCGTCAGCGCATTGTCTTATTTGTGTGTGTGTGCGTGTACGTGCATGCGTGTGTGTCTCGTTTTCCCGGGCGCCGGCAAGAACAGTGTGCCGTGGGTTTGAGATGTTTATGGGGCGGGTTTTAGTGAAGTGCGGTGCAGCATAGATCATAGATTAATCTCGAGCGATTGGAGTCTCGCATCGCTCGGCTCGGAACGAAGAATGTAGACTCCTCGGGGAATGTGAAAAATACCTTTCCCTCTCTTCTGCTTCCCACCCCCCAACCATGCCGTCTTGAAACGTGCAACATTTCCGGCCTGTAAAATCCATACTGAGGCGCATTATGTTGATTCTAGCCGAAATCCGAAAGCCAACAAACAATTGCTCCGATTATTGAATGAGCACAGGGCATGATTTCTCTCGACTACGGTTTGGAGGGAAAATAACACTACAAAATATGAATAAAATATCAACGGACGCTCATAATCGTTGCCCAGTCCTCGGGAAATCTTTCTTCGCCCACACCAACCCGTCCGTCGAACGTCGGGCAAGAAGAAAGCCGGCCCGTACCGTGGCAAGGAAGGAATCTCATGGTGTATGAATTATTTGAAAGAATAAATTTTCGCTTCGCTGCTTTATGACATGTTCCAGTTGGTGTGCGTGCACCTGTTGCTTTACTGAGGTACTGCCTTCGCCTTCCCCGCCACCCCGTCACACGGACAGTCCACGGCAAGGTAATAAACAACGGATTATTACCCTGTCTTGATTCGGTAAGTGGAGCATCTTTCAATGGCCGATCGTAAACTCTCCGCTTCAATGTGGATTTGCATTAATGCATCATTGAGTCAACCGCGCGGCTGGTCAGTTGGAAAAACCCTTCCGTGCCCTGACACTGCCCTCCCACATACCCACTCACTCCCACACACACACACACACACACACATACACACACATTCGCACAACCTGTCCAATTGTTTAATTTTTAATCGCACCACCGAGCACTGGAAACGAAGCGAAGACTCATCCAGGGCGCCATTTTGATGCAAATTGATTTTACATCTAGGCAATGTGAAACACAACCACTACAAGACGCACTACAATGTGTCTGCGTCCGAGCCTCTTTTGTGTGATGTACTATTTTGCAAAAAAAAAAGTGTTTCTTTCGCTGCTGTGTGGCTTCCTCGCCAGGCGACGCAACAGGTCGTGCAACGTGACCGGGTGGAAACCGAAAAGCTCCAAGTGAAGCCATCCAACGGCCCACAACTGCCAAACTGTGTCTCTACTGAGTTGAAAAATTTCATGCACAACTTCACGGAAAACGGAGCTCCAGCCTGAAGGGAACTGCGGAACCATCAGTCATTACGCCACCTTTCGTCGCACCCACCGTGGAGAGCTGGAGGCTTTCGTGAGGTCTCTCCTTGGCGAAAGAAACTTTATTCCAGGAATCTGATCGAAAAGTGACACGAGGGGTAAGATGAAGAAAGGGTAAGTTTTTCCTTTGTTTTCCAGTCCATCCACCACGGTTTCTTTCTTTTCCACTCTTGTCGTTTGTGTTTTGTGTGTGTGTGTGTGTGTGAGTTTGTTAGGCTTCTGGGGGTTTCCACCTGACCCAATGGGTCGGCCGCGAGTGTGGCTGTTTTTTTTTTATTATATATTTTAATTTATTCCGGAAATTAATCTATGATAATCTTTCAGTTACATTTTATTTGTTTTTGAACCACGGTTCGTTTGTGCGCGTCCACACCCGGGACGTCCCGGGGTCCCTGCCGGCCGCCTCATTGCCGAGTATTGTCTCGAAATTCGAACCCGAAATGGTCCGTAGCGCCCGTGTCCGGCCCTGTTCGTGTGTTTGGTCCAATTGTTACCCTGCCCCGGGACCCGGCGGAAAACTGCCATCTTTACAAGCGGCGGCTACGGTCGTCCATCACACCCCGGGCCGGTCAGCTCACGACAACGAATCGAGGTTTTTACGATCAAGATTGAATAAAATCCAGCTCAGCTTAATCCGGTCTGCGTACTGTTTGGTGAGGGCGCAAATGGTTGAGGAATTGTTTTAAATTTATTTGATTTATTTATGAAATGCAGCCGAAACGGTGTGTCTTTTGCGGCATTCGCTGTGTCTTATGTGTTCTCCCGCGAGGAGGGGTGAGATTCTTCAACTACAAATAGTGCGGGTTTTAGGGTGATCTTTAAAATTGCTGTTCGTTGGTCTGCAGAACGATCGCTGACTGCATTCCGCGCTCGCGCTGGCGCATTAGTGCGTTACGCGTGTGTACATGCGTTGATTTTTGGGATGAAATACAACGTGTTGCAGGTCCGCACGGTCTGCATCGACATTCCACCGGCAGAAGCCGACCGAAGTGTGTGCGGCGAAGTGGATGTTCCGTCAAGCGTGCAGCAAGTGCCCGCGCAGAGAGAAACAAGCAACAAAGCGACGTGACGTCGGAAGAAAGCATCCCCTTAGCGAAGCAGGACATCTATGGAACGATCGTTTCGAAAGGCTCATTCGACAGGTTTATGGCGGTGCAAAAGTATCGACAATTAGCACGTGATAGAGGTTTATGTACGTGTTGGTACTACGGACAGGATGGTTTTCGGTTGCACCGGTGTGCGAGTATTGTGGTCAAGCGTTATCAGAAATTAAAACAACGACCGCGGATGAAGCTGGTAAGACGGCTCGGTGAAGCAGGCGTCACAACATTTGCAATGCAACAGCTATAAGAAACTGCCCAAGCCCTGAAACCATCAGCATGGTCACCATCATCATCATCATCAGTCGACCGGTTTTGAATTTTCTGAAATTGATTATCAACCCGTACAACGGAGGCGTTGCTGTACCGTGGCCGAAAGCGGCGACTCTCGATGCTTATCCGTCTGCGATCTCACACCTTCACGGTAGTAATATCAATAAAATTTAATGCTCGACACAAATCCACCAGCATCACGCTGTTCACGATGCATAAATTTGCTCCCGCCGAAAAAGCGAGTGTAATGTATCTTGACGTGCAGAAGAGCACAAAACGGTCAGAACGCATGTTGCTTACAGCCGAAAGCAGTAAGTGTAGTAAAGGATGGCAGTCGTCTAACGATGGCAGTGAAAACGATCGAGGTGTATCAAACCTCAACATGGTTGTCATAAAACGGCAACATCGAGGCTTCCGTCCGTCTTCAGCGCTGCTGGATCCCTTTTTAAAGTCGTCCAACGTTGCATTCGCTGTATCTTTGCTATCGAACATGGAGTTGTAGAAAAATCAATTGTACCAGAGAAAGCAACGAGTTAATAAAACATTTTCCCCCGAGGACGAGAAAGCAATACAAAACACCGTCGTCCCGGAGTCTATTCCTAGTAACATCCCCCGACCGACAGACCCCGTGGAACAGAACTCACTGCTACATAATTTATCGAAAATGCAAATACACTGGTGAAAATTTTAAAGCATTTTCCCACCGAGACACATTCCGGCGTGTCAACGGGACGAGAGCATCCTTCGGTGAGCTACCCACGAGAGCAAAAGTTTGGGAAGAGTGCCACAAACGAGGTGGACTCCGAGAAGCTGGGCCAAGCCGCTGTTAAAGGCCACGGCGACATGTGTAGATTTATTTACATCGATGCACTGCAACCCTCGTGATGGAAGCGAGACGGTGTCCTTTAAAGTGCTCCGGGGTGGGTATTCCCTCGGTTTGAGTTTTTTTTTGCCACCGGCACTGCAATTCCTCCAAAGTCCTGTGTCGAATCGGCGGTCGGCCAGTTGGTTTCGCCCTCAGTAATGCGGGTGTTGGCGCGTTTCAGTCGATTTCAGCGCGCCAAAGCTCGTACCAACCGCTCATGATTAATTATGTCCTTCAGCGGCGGAGTGGTGAGTGTTTTCGCTTTGAACTCAAGTCCCCGCAAAGTACGGGATCGGGATCGGGTTTGTCGGCTTTTCTCGGGCTCAAAAACACCGCGACGAGTTTCAGGGGGAGAGGAACTGTTTTCCACCACATTGCCACTTTGATTGACAGACGGATCGTTTTCCTGTGCTGGCCGTGCCTTTCCACCGAGGACTAAGGACTCAATTGTTGATGATTAATTTTTGAACGCTCTCAATCGATGGCTAACCTTCGGGGCAGCGTGGGGAGTTCAGAAGGAATCGTTGATGAGCTGTATGGTACCGTTTTCCGGTCGGGCTGGCGACCAGAGTGGCTGGTGGCGGCAGGACACAGGACAAATTGGCTAATGAGATGAGCTCGACGAGGCTTCGCCACTCAATGAAAGGACGTCAGCTGGCGAAGTCGACAAATGGACCGACAAATAGGCTCGAAAACGGGGACAAGAACAAATCAACACTTCAGCCTAATGGTTGCCGCAACCCGGCAGTGCGCGTCCGTGTCCGGAGCTTAATGATATGAAAATAAGCAAACATCTCGAAACGAACAACATGCGAGCTGGGCTTCCGTGTTCCCTTCCCCCTTCCCCCTTCGCCGTCACCCACCCCGATGGATGCGGATTGGCAGTGATGCAGAAAAATACATTGCGGAACGTGCGAGTCTCGTTTCCTAGCGGCACTGGCTTCCGTCCGTCCAGCAGCGAGCATCCGGTGTGCGCTGGGCGGACGACAGCGACGACTACGATTATGATATCCACTTGAACGAAGGGCCAGGCAGCTATTTAGCACGGGCTGCACAAATGAGAGTGGCCACTTCTGCGAACGCTGCAAGGATCGGGACGGGACTGCACTTGCACATGCACCGGCGCAATCGGACGCCCATAGGCTGCTGCGCTGTTCCTGTGAAGTTGAAGCAATCATGTAGGAAAAACAGCAAGTCCTGTGTTTTCCACCGACACGCCCCGAAGAACGGTGGTGTGAGTGAGTTTGAGTGGGTCATGTCCTTGCTCACTGCAGTACAATGCACTTCAGCGAAAAGGAATGTGTCAATATTGAACCAGCGCGCTTCGGCGAATATTCTCATTTGAGTAGCGTTCTGGATGATGTACGATTCTGTGGCACACACACACACACATAATAAGCGCGGAAATGGAACATGGAAGGATTTTGCAAAAGAGCAGGAACGATCTTGATGCAGTCCCAGTGCTCATTGCGGGTGTCGAACATATACGGGTTCGGGATATTGAAAAGTATCTGTGAAACACTTCCCAGTAGCACGTCTGCTTTCCCCAGTCATCTGTTTTTATGAAGGAAGTAACCTTCAACAGTCATGAACAGTAGTTTCTCGCACTGGAAGCAATAAAAATGTTTGGTGAATGCATCCAGCCAACCTCCAGGCCGCATAAATTAAAGGAAACGGCAATTGAACGGTGCTTTCAATCCTTCCTGTCATGCTGCCCGTCCCAAAGACCGGCGAGATATGCCAATGGTCCAATTGGTCGGGCGGATCGCGAAGCCGGCACTCATCAAATATTCATCCCTCTCGATTAAGACCCCCGGGGGCCGAGCGCATCGAGACTAGTTATCCCGGTACACGATCGCAACGCCCACGTATGAAATTCCAATCAAAATGTACGATGTGCGTCTATCAGGCTCAATCTGCAAAAATCTTTTCACCGCGGGTCCACCCATCCTGCTCGCTCACACGCTCCCTGACCTCGATGGGCCGGTATCATAAATTCCCGCTAAATTGGCCAATTTATCATAGGCAAACCTCTGTGCCTCTATCTATGCCTCAGATTCCACGACAGCGAGCGAGCGACCATGGCGGAGCGGAGCGGCGACTTCTTGCAGGGGACGCAGCTTCCGAGTGGCCGCTGTGGACGGCTGCGCGATTGTAAAAAATATAAAATAAATAAACAATCCACTCGCATCGCGAGCTAAATGCCGGCCCCTGCCGACATCCATCTGCTGTCTGTAATCAATTTATTTCATTTTCACACTTTAGCTAATGCGCACAACCACGGCCAGTGCGACGATAAGCCACCGTTCGTTGAGCCACTTCCGACCGAAGCCGATTGGAGGACGGCCTGGACGCCTGGTCTGCGCGCCACCCTGTCTGCCTGCCTGCCCGTCTGCCGGTCCGCTGGAAGTAGTTTCAATGTGTCGCCGGGTATTCGGGTTGATTGGTAATTTAGATTAACACATTCGCTACTGTCCGGTGTGGGTGGATGGACGTCGCGTGGATCAAACCGTGTGGCCGAGTGTGCTGCTCCCGGGGTACAATCTGTGCACCGCCCAGTGGGACCTCTGTGATATCATGCTGTTAGAACGAAGATGTTCACTTTGCTTGATTGCGACACTGTGATCGTTAATGAGGCAAGTGCTTCCTTCTTGCGGACAAAGTCTGCAAGTACAAGCTGGCGGGACTGGACGATGACAAAGCGTCCTTTCGAGACTTTACAGTAGAGGATCGATTTCAAGACGCGGTCGAAAACAATGCTGCAATGATTTGCATAGAAGACGTATTAAACATTCAAAAACTTAAGTACCAGCACCAGTTGTATAAGCATAAATTTCATCAACAAACGTCTAATCACTATCGGGGAATTTATTGTTTCTCATGCGCGTAGCATTTCCTCCATCAAACTTCATTTGCCTTCTTACATTTAGGAGGCCACAAAAGCCACACAATCTGAGAAAGAATGGATCGAATAGAAAAAAAAAACGCGGCGCTTGCCCAGAAACAATGCATCCAAGCAAAACATTTAAATATAAATGCTTTTCAAAACCTTCTGCACAATAATTTGATGGCTGAACATTTTCTACGCTAGAGTGGATCCTTAATGATGCTCAATATGCTTCAGTGATCGTCGCAATGCGTCACGTCACCGTACGCTGTCTTCGCCTTCCGCAGCCACCACACAAAGAAACACAATGTTCCGCCATTCAAAGACAGGTGCAAAGGGGAACCCTTCCGTTCCTCCCGACCAGGGGGCAGTGGGGGCAAGTGATGGTGATCATTGTACCGATCGTAGGAGTAGTTGCGTTTGGCAGTTTTGGGTGCCGAGCTACCATCAGATCGTGCATTGGCCTCGGACCTAGTTTAAATTCACAAGTGCCTTCAGATGATGTTCACTCGCGACGATTCCCCTGCTGCGAGTTGGCTGATTAATCGATCGTCGTGGTTTGCGGTTCGCCTAGCAAGGCGGTCGTAAAAGTCAGTTCCTCGTCGATGAGTCGCTCGCATTTTCGGATCATTAAAATCTACTTGCCCTTTGCGACTTCTTTGAGAAGCAACGATCAAATGGTCTAAATATCTCCCCAGAGCGAAACAACCGATGGTCTTCAACAATTTAAATTTGGAGGGCTTATGACGTATCCATAATTTTATGACAATGGCTTAGGAACATAATAATCTTATTCGTTTATTCATAAAGCATACTTTATACACACACTCATTCTAATTTAGTGGACTAAACTGTAAAATGAGTCTTGCTGTGTGCCTTTTGAAAAATATTCTAAACAGTTGGAAGCCTCTTAGCCATAATTCTTCAATAAAAAGTAATGTCGTTCTGGTTGACGGCCCAACAGATTCGATCTACATTATTTACTATCAAAAGAAGGTTCAGTTTCACGCCACTGTCTGCGCAAAAACTTATGTTCAATGGTACAGTAACTGCTGCTCATACATAGTTTTTGATTTCCAGCAGGTTGAAAAACAATTATTTGCCCATTTCTCATTCACTCACTGTGTGCAAGTGTCAAAGAAGCGGAATCCGTTAAAAACACATTGAAAACTAAACGGGTGCAATGGGCGGAAAGCAACGCCAGCAGCCCTAGGAGGTTACGGCGCTCCTATGCGCTTTTTCCTAAAAGAATAATTGTTCAGCACACGGACCGGATACCGTGCTTGCGGTTGAAATTTTAACGACTTTCGAAACGCCGTCTTGAACTGATCCACCGTGCGCAATCATAAGAAGTCGCCTCGTTGATTAGCTTTGGGTTTCGAATTGATTTCCAAGAGGGATTGCGGAGATGGTGAATTCAAAGAGGGCATAGCACAGCTGAAGATAACATGATCGGAAGAACGTGAGCGCGTGTGCGAGTTCAGCAAACTCTCCACCAACGGACCACCCCGCCGTTCGACTGCTGGGGCGTGGATTTGGTGTTGTTCCGGTGGAGGATTTGACAGCTTCTCTCTCTCTCTCTCTCTCTCTCTCTCACTCTCTATCTTTCTCTGTTCACATTAGTTCCGGCTTTGATTGATAACTATTCATACCGAAAACAGATAAAACCAAACCAACCTAGCCATCGCTGGTGTCCGGCTGGTTCGGGTCGAGCTCGATCGTTTCCGTTGCGATCGTATGAGCGATGGCAGGGAACGGACATGCTGGAATTTCCTCGCTAGAATAAATATAGCAAGTGTTTGATTGATAGTGTGGCCAGCGCAGTAGGAGGAAAAGTGAGATTTTCACGGGTGGAGGCGTACATTTGACGCTACATTTACGCCTTGATCCGACGGTATGGCTTATGGCTGCGGTTCGTCGAACCAACGCGCAACGGCGTCTCGGCGGATAAAGCAAACACACATTGACGTCAGGAGGCTACCGATCGGAAAATGTTGTCTGAAAATGGTATCGTCCCGCTTGCGGCATGACGTTAGTGCACAAAGAGGATTTTGGAAACTCGCCGCATGTACCTTTGGAGCTAATGTTTAATTGATGCAACCCAGGTCCATCGAGCGGATCTTGAACACGTTTCTGGTGTGATAGCAATTAACATTCGACAAAATTTCGGCATCGGGCAAGGGCCTTTTCGGGTAGCGATACCTACCATGGCACATTTGAAATGCTTGGACAAAGCGATTTGCTAAACATGACGCGTTTTAAAGCGTTTCTATGAAATACAAAAACGTAATTAACGTTGTACTTAAATCAACTTATTGCACTGCTCGGCTATAATGAATAACAAACATCTATCAAGAGACCGATAGAGCTAATCAACCGAATGGCGAATGTTGCCCAGTGGAATCCATTAATCCATTAATGTTTACGTCCCTAAGCTCAAAAGCAAATTTGTTTCCACGACTGCGTCTTCGCGCCAGCCCTGCTGCGCATTTTCAATCACATTTTCCTATCGGCAGATGTACTCGGTCCAGTTTTCCTGCTCATTCCCCGCACCATAGGGCCATGGTGAATCCCCTAGTTTTTGAATATTTGCGTCGGCAAAAAATACTCATAATCAATTATTGATAAACGTGCTGCTCATTTAATCTGTCTTTGTTCAAAACGCTCCAGATCGCGCAAATGAACCGAAGCCGAGACTGTCGGAAAAGTAGGAAAGGAAAATGGAGGCTGTATCGTAGCTGAAGAAAAAAAAAACATGACACTCACCGAACAAATCGGTAGGTTTTATGGGATATGGTGGAAGATGAGCCCAAAAAAAGGCATCGTCCCTCACGAGACCAACACTATCGTAAGCCGTGAAAAGTGCCTCATGCAAGTCTCGTGGGGATGCTGATGGCGCAAGGATTCCGTGCCAGTGCCGGTACCGGACAGCGTAAGACTCCTCGGAGACACCGCTCAGCCCGTGACCGGGGCTGGGAGCGAAGTTTTTGCCTACGGCCTGAGCTTAATATGATTCCGAAATGGTTTTAAATTTTGTCCATTTATGAACGGGCGGAAGGCAACAAAAAACCAAATCTTCCTTCACGATAGCATTAGTCATCTATTTAACAATAGGAGGGTAATGAAATATTGAAATAAGTTTTTTTCGTTAATTTTAACCATCCCTCGAATGCATCTTTTCTACCGAACAAAAAAAATAAACCTAATCCCATTTATTCGTCCTGGGATATATTTTCTGTATTTAGAAAGTTTTTTATACGTGGATTGCAGCTTTTTTTTTGTCCAAAGTTTAACGCGCGTACACAAACGCGCCCAGCCAACGCGGGGAAAGTAGAATTTAACACCATCGATACCGCACCGACCGACCGGAGCTAAAGCACCAAACACCTCCAGGGTGCGATCGCATCCCGCCGCTCGAGAAAGGGTGGAACTGGGCGCCGGCATCATCCCTTCTGGCTGCGATAAGGGTGCAGAGATAATTTCAATTCATTCACGGGAGGTCTAAGCATGGCGCGTGAGTTTTGTTTTTTTTTGCGTTCGTGTACCACTAAATACTGGCCGCTCTGACGCCGACCACTTCCCTCTCGCTTTACAATCCGTTTTCAAGGGGCTTGGAACGCTCTATATGCCCTGTTTTTTTTTCTTCACGATGTTCTCCCGTCGTTTGCATTGTAACCCAATTCCCGTGTTAAATTTGTGATTGAACACCACGGAGCACTTTTTTATTCTTTCTGCAAACACACGCACACAATGCAAAGATATGAATTATTGATGTAATATTTATATTTTTGCGTTGCTGCAGTCCACCACGTGCCCACCATTTTGTACCGGGGCTGTAAAGTGCGCTAGTCGCTAGGCTTTGTTTTGCGACTTTTGACTATCGAGCAAGTAAAATATACATTTTTCGCTCTCTTGATAACAAAACCATTCCCTTCCAGGGCAGAAGAGTGCGACAAAAAATGTAATTGCGCCCGGTATCCGCTTGCCGGGGCCGTTGCGGACGGTCGTTTCGATCATAAACATTTGTTCCGGAACCGGAATCTAGATCACGGGAGGAAGTCCATGCCGAGGCTGCCACTGTACAACAGCGACCAGCAATGTTAATGTCCTAACCCGCAGAGATAAGGAAAAAATACAAAGAACACAGGACGATCAACCCTTTCTGGTGGGTGGAAAATGGGCCACGGGTTAATGTGATTCCAGGAGCAATAAATTTCACATGACGATAAAATTACATTTCAAACTATATCCAATCCCGCTAGGAAGGAGCAGACACTCGTGCATGTTACCTCGTGTGAAAAACTTGGTATGCTAATTACAAACACACACTCACTCTCTTGCGAGGCGTCACCGAACGCTTTATATCGGTGGATGTAATGGGAAATTCTCCAAATTTCCCATAATCGCATATTTCGCCATCGGATACATAAAATATTGCTGGGTAGCAGTACGACTCGATAAGGCAGGCGCCGTCACGTTCCTCCTTCACGTCCAACCCGTTCTATCCCTAGGGGCAACAGTACGAGCCCCAACGACACCCGATCGTGTGTGTGGATGTGGATGTGAGAGCACAACGGGAGGAGAGATGGTTTTTTTATTAAAATTTTCCACTAAATTATTCCCTTTTCTCGCAGTCTATTAAATTTGGGAAATTCGGAAACATTCTTTCCACACTCTTTTATGTATCTATTGCTTTTTGTGACTTTTGTGCGTCCCTGTGACACACACACGCCGTTGTTTCTGCGGATGACAATCAACCCCAAAAAACGGCAAGAAGCGAGTGCCTGTGCTCGAACGATTCGTTCCGTTTCGTACAGGGAGATGATTTTCCAGTTCAATGAAAATTCCGGTTAGCGACCGTGTCTTTCCACCGGCCTCCAGCATCCTGCGAGTTGATTGTGGCCCACCAACCAACAAAAACATTCACATACACACACACACACACACACATACTCATGATAATGGCTGTCCCGGGACGAGGGCCGAGAGATCGGAGCTGGTGTGCCTTTGAACTGCTTTTCCGAAAATTACTCGTAAGATATTCGAAAAGCCATCACACGCAACGAAAAAAGGGATACACTCCCCGGCGGCAAGGAATCTGTTGAAACCCGTAAACCTGTTGGCGTGCGGTTCAGGGCGGGTTGGTTAGGCACGGTCACCACCCGTTTGCCGGGAAAGGTGAAACAGGCCCGTGGCGTCAGATCGTGGCAAATGGAAAAGGCAATAAAAACACACACACACTCGCCCGACCTCACATTCCCATGGAAAAGAGACACGTGGAAAATTCAGGCACGCTTTTCCGTCCGCATCCGCAGCGAGGGTTGTACGATCGGTCATTTGGGGCGCTGCAAGGGAAAGGGAGACATGTTTATGCGACTTTCGATTCTTCGAGGATTCTTGGGAGGACCCGAACCGGGGCGGCGAGTGGTGGCAATTCATAGACTTGCCTGTCTTTTGCATCCAATGAAGAGGAGTCGTTAAATAGGTGGTCAGGGAGTGGGAAAGGAGGACCTTTTCCGCTTCGTCACATCCTCACCGGGGGGGTTATTTGGAAGCCATTTCGACTACCTTTTGTGTGGGTTGTGTTAATCTAAAGTCCATGAAACAACTTACACTCGGGTGCTTTCCATCGAAGTGAAAACTCTGCCAGAAAAGCTTTAGAAACGAAAACACTTTCCCTACATCAATTCCCCATCTTGTCGAACGTCAATACGCAGCCACCATTTTATTCCGTCCTTCCCGTAGCTGCATCCGAAGCATTATTTGAATAATTCTCGGTGGAAAGCAAGCAGCAACACGCACAAGAAGCAAATCCAATTGTTTCAGTGTCAGGATTAGAATATGACAAATTTATTATTATCATTCCACCGTCACCTCCACGAAGCCGACGTGGACAAATCCTTACGCCACCACAAACACCGCCTAAGCAAGCAAGCAAGCAGATGTTTGGTTGTGCGGCATGGCAGCCCACTGGATGCGATTTTTTCCCATCGGTCCTTCGGCCAGCAGCCGCGCGGGTAGGTGTACGTTTGAAGATTCGTCGTGAAGGTTGGTTTTGCGCGGATAAATAAATAAGCAAACACACTCTCACTCTCTCGCTCTCTCTCTCTCTCTCTCCGAGGGTAGGTCGGTTTGGTGTAGAGAACAGTGAGGTGCATAAAAAGCCGTGGAACCCAGGAGAAGAAAAATCCAAGGCTCGGTCGGTCGGCCGCTCACTCCCCCGGCACACCGAATGTACCGTGAAAATTCTGTTTGATCATAAATCTTGTTTTTCTCATCTCGAATGTGGTGCTGCTCCGCGCCGGCATCCGATGGCTTCAGCGCATGGGGAAGGAAAAATCCTGCTCCATCATGTGCGCGATTTTCATTTTCCACCGTTTTTCTCTGCTCCACCTCTTCTCATCCGTCGCACCCGTGCAGCATGGTCCCACGTCAGCATAAGGTTTTATATTTGCTATATTTGCCGAGATCCATCCCTGTGCTTGCTTTTTGCCCGATTTCGATTTCGGGCAGACACGCAAGCAGTAAGACAGAGACAGGGACAGAGCGAAGAAAAAGGTGGAAATGTGATTTGCGCTTCGAGGGCGCGTTGCAAGATGCAAGACTGCGTCATATTTGCAGCACCGTGCTCAAGCTGCCTGACGTTTCCTAGTCCTTCGATGACAAAGATGTTTACAGTTGGATTAGTGCGTTGGTTTGCGGGGTAGGAGCACATTCTCCCAAAAGACGGAGAGTAAATCTCGTCACTGGGAAATCGTTTAAATTATATTTATTTTCCAATTCCTTGCAGCAAGCAGATGCAATACCGATATGGATAGAGAAACGGCACAAGAAACACTTTCGTTGTGATTAATTTTGTTAATCGTTTTAAACAAGATTTTCTTCCAACCACGCCAGGCCAGATAGTCGCAAACACGTACAATCACTCTTTGCATTTTCCACTTGAACGCAAAATTCAATTTAAAATAAATTGTTTTAAAATCAAAACCAGAAATATCCTTCCGACACGCGAAGAAAGCCGTTATTGCGTGTTTTTACTTACAATGTTTCTCGCGATCAACTGTTTCATTCTTTATTTCGTGAACCTTTTTTTTTACCCATCCCACTGGGAGCTTCTGCGAGGGTAAAAACACATTCCCTTACCGGCCGGGCGATGGGAAAGTGCATGGTGAGTGTGATTTAATGCAACGATCATTGGGTAGGATGGAAGCAAAATTCGTGCACACCAACTACGGCCATCGGTGCAAGATTGGTTGCGTTTCGGCAGCAGGATGTTGGCTTTCTTTGCCCATTCTCCTCCTGGGTCGTCGTCGTCGCTGTATGGCAGCTCCAGACGTGGATCGTATTGCATTTGAACGGAAGAAAATTGAGTTACGTTTCTTGGCCGAGCCTCTCCACTCCGCAATGCCACGCATCGAGAGGAGATGTTCTTGAGCGGACGGGAAGCAAAATGGAACTGAGTCCGCGATGGTCATGATTTATGGATTAATCATTTTAATGTGCTTTCTTCTGCTCCAGCTCGGGAAGATTTCATGTGCTGCGAAGAGGAAGATGTTGCGCTTTGGAAGTGTGTCTGTGTGTGTTTGGGTTTTTTTAGCCCGTGTGGTGTCCAACTGTGTTCATTGTATTTTACTTCTAGTGCGGAAAATAAAACAAAAAAATGTAGCTAACGGATACTAAGTGCAAAATCAATAAAAACTACTCTGCTGAGGACAGGTCTTATAACGTGTGCTTCAGAAGAATTCAAATGGAAAATTTTACTACAGCAAGCAACGGCAGGAGTCGCTTCACACTGCGTTATCAGCAAGTGTTAAGCTGGCACCAGCATTGTCCTGATTAAAAAGGCCCTTTATGTCTATCCCCTCGACTGCGTAGATTTGCTCATCCACCCGGGGTCGTAAAAATTTATTTCAATTTTCAAAGTTATGCCAAATGATTTTCACCAATGATCGTTATAATTTTACGACCTTTCACTTCATCTTCGACACCGCATCTTCGTCCTGTCAGGTCGGTTCATGATTCATCCTTCTGGCACTCGAACTCGACCGGTGAGTGTAGTATGCAAATAACGAACGTGCTAATGGACCTGGATTTCGATGGTTTAATGTCCTTTCCCTTTTTACTAGACGGGGCGAAGGGTGGCCCCGTTTGATGCCTGCTCGAGGGGATATAGGCATCATCGGTGCAGAGCCTTTCGGCACGACCGGGAAATGATAAGTAATAATTTTTAATCGGTTTAATTGCGCATCCAGAATATCTTCGCCCGATTGCAGTGCGTCATCGCCGTGGAGGGTTATTTTACGAGCGTCGAACTGATAGCGATAATAGACCGTTGGGTACCGCGTGTCTAGGAGTTATCCGGTGAAAGAGACTCAGTTCGTTGTTGCCATTAATGGCTTTCGACCCTTTCTGGTGGAGTGTATTTCTCTCGAGAGTTCCTTGATTAAGCTGATTTATACGATCGATCGATCGTAACAGTCCGAGTCTCGCACGGAAACAGCTGAACCGCAAAACTGCCCTACGTGTCGTCATCCTTGACATCGTCAATAAAACGATCCCGCGCTCCGGAGAGGGGAAGCGACCGCATACGGCGACCTACCAGCAGCACAGGAGCAGCGGCGTCATCATCGTCATAACAGTAATTATCGTTCCATTCCCGTCCGTTGCGAAGGTGCACTTGCGGCTGCACCTGCCGAGCGCATCGAAGGGAAGCGACTCCGGAGTCATTGTATCCTTTTTGACTGAAACCGCTTACACAGTGTCCCTCAGCAAGGAACAGTTTTACGACTGTCTGTTCTCTTTTCCCTTTCTTTCTTCCTTTCCGTGTTCGAGAACGGTTTCTTAACTGACCGCAAAAAGGACACTGTTGCAGGACCAACGACCCGCATTGCAGACTGTAAGAAGGTCGTTAGTTTTCTTTCCGTTTCGTCACAGCTGATCGCACACGGGACACAATCGAAGGATCACCAAGTGGACCAGCGACTGTCCGTTACGAATTCCAATTAGGGGAAGTCAAAGCGCGCCAAACTCGTCCACGTCAGCGTCGGGGTGACGTAGCGCTTCTGCAGGTGGACGCTCGGTGCCCCAACGGCGCAATGCAACCGTTTCCCTTTGGGGTAGGTCGGGGAAGAGCGATGCGGCAGATGCCGATGGTCGATTATGTGCGCGTGCCGATCGAGGTGGTACGGAACTGCTGGAAGCTTTTAAGGGTAATTGATTCGTTTCTCGTATTTTATTGATGAAGCAAACGCATGGCCCTTACGGGAAGGCGGAAGGAGGTGTTGATAAAGAAATAGGAACGTTCGAAGCAAATGCTTCAATGGCATAATTAAGCGATAGTGATCAATCGGCTTTTCAGAGTGGGTTTACTAAAATTCACAAAAAGATGGGACGAAGATGACTTGCTCGTTTCCCCCAAACAACGTGTAAGCATTTGATCTACCTTACGGCGTCCATTAAACCAATTCCTGTCGCTTGAGTGACCAGGAAATCCGCTCTTAAGCCACGTATGTTAATTAACGAGTGTCAAATGTCATTCGTGTAAGTCCGGAGAAAGCACGGCTGTCTCTTAAACGGTAGTTTTGCATCGTAAAACGATTAGACTGCTGTTACCCAACCAACCCACTCCGGCCTCACACGCCAGATGAACTGTGAAGGAGTCACCGGTAGCTCGAGCACAGATCGGTTAAGGAAACCAGTACTTAAAACTAATTAAGGCTAAGTGAAAACCGGCCACCCCGAAAAGCACACTGATGAGTGATTGCGCATTGTCGTGGCATAAGTGCTGGCCCACGGATCGTCTCCCAATTAATTCCAGCTTCCTTCCTGTCCGGATACTGTCATATAGGTTTATGATCTCGGATCTCGGTCTCGGAAATTTCTCCTTCATAAAACTTCGCCAGCTCGCGACACTGACGGACTGACTGCGTAAGATTGAAGCCACCGACTGGGACCTCCGAGACGGCTGGGAGACGTGGCCCAAAAATCAGCTAATGGATTTTAATAGTCCCCATCCCATCCCATCCTCCACTTCCCTGCTCACAACTCGTCGCACTACAAAGTGCACTAATCGTAATGACTATTTCGAGAGCGTTTATTTGCGCAAGCCTAAGACAAACGGCCCCGGGCCCGGGACCGACACGGACGACGAACGGAACGGAGCAATCAAAAGATAACCCTTTCGACCATTGGACATCTTTCGCAAATGGCTAGAGTGGCCTCGCCGGTCATTTGCAATGGATCTGCTCAGCTCAATTCACTCAAATGGGACAGCAGCAGAAGAACCACCATCACCACCACCACCACCACTAGTGCCATCGAATATGATAATTTTATGGCAGATTTTTGCTACCATTTTGTTTCATTTATTAGTTCTCTACCGCTCTCTCCCTCTCTGTTTCGTGTCGTTTCATTGCCTTCCCTTATGGCGTCCAATATGCAAAAGAAGTACAAAAAAAGCGTGTGCTCTTCGACAAATCCGGATTAGAAGAAGAGACTCGTTCCAGTTGCCAGCTGCCCGTTCGTCGTCTACTTGCGTTCAATTCCTTAGCATTGATTTATTGACCACATAGATTAAACGCGAACATTGCCGAAGGGAGGGCCACTGCTGAACTTGCCGAGCTTTGCACCAAATCAGAATATTGGACTCCACCAATTGGAACTGTCGGATTTCATCTTCGAAATTGACTTCCCTCCGGGCACTCCGCGCCATGTCTCCCTCCTCTAGTACGTGGTTCGCTCTTGTCGGTATAAAGGGAGCGCTCAAAATATGTTTCGTTCACTTTCGTTTAGCACTAAATCGTGGTACAGGACCTTCGTCCCATCCCCTGCAGGCGATAGCGTCGGAACTGGTCGCATTTGAATATGGTGCGAGCGTTCGTTCAGCATGTCGAATCGTAAAAATAAGATGTTAGTCTTAGATGCGCGAAAACGAATGCGATAGTAGCCTTACGGCAGGATTGCTGTCGCCATGGCGTACGTTCGGTGGGACAGAACGAGCCCTTTAACTGTTTCGATGAAGTAACAGTAGCAGGAAACATCAGCAAATAGTTCCTATTCGATTCAAAACCACTTGGAACGATCGGCTTATTGGAAGGACGCTCTCCGGAAGCGATCCCTTTCATGCTTCGGGGCTGCTTTAAACCGGCACCGGAAGAACTTTCATGGGAATCACACAAAAAGCACACCCCGACCCGACAAACAGTCGAATATTAATCATCTCAATTGCTTCTGTGTGAAAGCGGAATCAATGCCGCTCCGATGGAAAAAGGATAAAAATGATCATCTGCATAACAAAGCCATTGACGGGCGCATCCGAAGCGGAATCGAAACGGTCTACAACGGAAGCTTCTCATCGGGCGGCAGTGATGTGAACCGCGTTGGATATTGATCGAATCCGTGCACCATACTTGGATGGATGGGTAATTTAAATACTGTCCTCGTTCTCGCCTGCCGTTCGATTCCGTACTGCAGCCCAATCGTTTCCTGCTGCTTCGCGGTTGCCCTACAAAACGAAGCGGGAACGTACGGGAAAGGGTTGCTTTCCCTCGTTTGATCAATTTCATCAATTTCCTTGCTTTACCATTTGTCATAATCCCTCCGTATGGACCATTTTTCATCGCGTCCGTCTGATGTCGACAAGAAAGTGTTAGTCGACGGGAAAAACTAACTAAACCGTGCCACTTTGCGTGTACCATATTAGATTAATGTAATGCATCGTGTCGATAGAAGCAGAAAAGTTTAAGAGATTGTGGTAGACTCACAACTCTCGCCGCTTCACCCCAAGGAAAAATCAATCCTTCTGAGTTCGCGATACAAACAGCCGGTGCCGAATATGACACAGGCTCGTTTGCATCATTGTCGAGATTGTGATAAGTTCGCTAATGGAATTGTTGGTTTGACAACAACCATTAAACACACACGCACTAAACATCAAACACTGTACGGCTGGATCGGGCAACGGCATTCCACTGCAAAGAGGGTCTTGGTCTTCGGTTCCGGAGTACTTTCTTCCACGAACAATGTGCAAATGCACCCCTTTTCGCTATCGTTCGGGATGGTTGGCCGTCGTTTGCGATAATGTATTCTCAACGACAACATTCTTGATGCTCGTATGCGGTATCATTAAAAATGAAAAATTATCTTTTTCCAATTCATCGGCCAAACAGCGTTTCCTTTCACTCGATGAGGGTAGGTGCATGGGACGTGCAGTTCCACTGAAACGTGCCAAAATTTGTGCATATGGTTTAGAGGAGAAAGGTGTTGTACAGTGTGCCTGTATGAAAGATAAAAACACGAAAGAATGTGTTTTTTTTACAATCGGAGGAAAAAGTTTCAAAACTATTTGCATTCATGTTCACATCCATTTTCGACCGGGACTGTGAACAATCATTAATCATCATCGCCAAACTGTTTGAACGAAACAGTGAGTTAAACGGAAAGAAGCTAGAAGCACAATTTCGTTGGCATTTGGATTCGGGCAGGCAACAATATTGATCCGCTTTAGGCATCATTTTCCCATTACTGGCGATTACGACCGACCGATTCCCACCAATCGCTATACTCTCCATTCCATTCGTCATTTCATGTACATTTTTGACGAATTTTGATCCGATTTCAAATTCATTCGGAAACACAACGTGACGTGTTCTAACGGATTAACGCACAGAATGGGTTCGGGTTCGTTGCCAGCAGACTGTGAGAATATGTTGAGTAATGGAACCTTAACGATCGAAAGATGCGATCGAAGAATGATCACATACGGAGAGAAAAGGAATGACCTGTGGGGATGGTTTTGGTGAATGCTTTACAACATTTCTTACATTTTGATCGCGCTCACCACGAAACGAAGCACGTCCATTCCTTCGATAGAGCAGATCATCTCCCGAGGGTGCATCTAATTAGGAATCGAGCGTCGCGAGCGAATGTCGTGCTATCTACGGCGTCTCATCACTTGCCTAATTACACCCTTTCCTTCCAACGTTCCAAACTTCCCCCGACACACATCGGCAAGCAATGTACGCGAAGTACTACAGCCAAAAGGACTCACTTCACATTAAAGATGATCGATATCAGCCCCTCATCGAACGGCTCACGAATGGGCGATTGAAAGGCGCCCCGGCACCAAGCAACAGATGTCGTCGGGAGAGTAAGTGCTTGGAGAACACAAAAGCGCCTCTTCTCTCATTAGCATAAACCAGCTGACACTTCACCGTGACACACAGGAGGGCCGCAGGCTAAGGGAACATCACAATCGTTTTTCGTCGGTTCCCACCGGCACCAAACATCATCAAAGGGCACCCGACGTGTGTGTGTGTGTGTGTGTGTACGTGTGTTTTTCATGGAAAACATGTGTTCGAATCCTAATACACTCGACAGTCTTCTGTCACTGTGCAGCGTAACGCGAAAGGGATTCAATCAGACGCGATTGCATCATTTGCATATCGTTCGGTTGGATTTCATTGGCTGGTACACACACACACACACTCACACAAGCACAATCCAATAAATCAAGCACGGTCCTGTCCGGGAAACTTACCCGTTTGCCCAGTGAGAACGGAACGACGGATGCCCAACGTCTCCCGGTCTGCAGCACACCGGTGGCGGACACGCGAACGTGGAATCTTTTTCGAAATTGAAAAACTTGATAATTATAATTTATGTCCCGCTGTAATCGATACCGACTGCTCCGATTTCCGCATGGAGGGAAAATAATATTTATGCTAATATTTCGCCACCACCATCACCAAAGGTTGGCAGCGGTACTGCAGTCGGCTGCAGCAAGTGAACCGAATCCCTGGGTCGGCAGGGTCGCTCTGATGTGCATTTTATTACCCATCTGGAGAAGGTGGCAGAACGTCAGGGACGCGAACCGAACCTTTTTACGCGCGAATTGACTGGGTTTTTCCTGTGCCGTAGTGGAGGGACACACCAATCACTGGCAAACGATTTTCCGCGTCCAACAACGGTCGGTCGGTCTGCCAGCTACCAGCTCGGTGCCAAGACTCCGGTCGTTTTTCCAGCGTATCATTTGCATAGGAAACCCATTAAAGGCTGACTGTGTATCGGCCAATAAATCTTGCTATTTCAAACAAACAAAACAATTAATTGTTTCGCTACTTGAAGGCTGTCGCGGCGTAGAACGCTAACGATGATGAAGCCAAGGCGAGGGAAGGATCACATACACGAATGATGTGGCAATTTGGTAAACTAGTGAGACAAAACGAAGTTCAGACAAAAGTTATTTCGGAGAGTTTTCAATTTGATTTATTTATTATACATTTTTAAAACATACTTCAAATTCATCAACCTTTATACCAACATCAATGCCAATCAACTTTAACCGTTTACTCGCAAGCACTATTATGTCGCATTCACTGTTTTAATCAGTTCATGAATGAGCGAAATTCGGCCAAGAAACCGAACAAACGATCCGCAAAAGCCATTTTCATCAGTTCATATCCAACGATTGGCAATAAATTTCAATCCTTCCTCACGTTTTCGCTCACACTCTCGCCTGTTAGCTTCTTTCGTCTTTTCGTTTTTCATCCCCCAAAGCATTCCCCGTGAAAACCAGAACTACCGTTTCGAAGCGAAAAACCACAAAATTCTTTGTTCTCCACAAACGACCCTAAACGTGTAACTACCGCCACCAGAGCCGCTGTTCGGCCCGGCATATCATCTTTCCTTGTTTAATGTTGTTTGCCTTAATTTTAGGCCTTTCGGGAAGGTTTTTTTTTTGTTTCGCCTACCCACACTAACAAACCGTTGAGAGCCCTCGACGGGTGGAGTTCTTTGTGTGCGCTACACCTTTTACATACAACTTCCTCCCTTACTGTGCGGTTCCGTGTGCTGTTCCTGCTGATTCCATTGATTGATAACACGCATTTTTAACGAATCCACCGATGCATGTGTTTGTTCGACGGTTTGCTCGTGAAGCATAGAAAACGCTACCAACACGAAAATCACCCCCGTGACACCGCGCCGAACCGTTCGTGGCCGATTGGCTGATCACCCGCCCTGCTCTGACCTACACTTTTCCGCACGTTTTTCTATACAAACACACACACACACACACACTACCTAATGCTCGAAAAAGCTTCATGCAGTCGCTGAGGAGGGTGTGAGCGTGTGTGAGTGGGGTCATAAAAGACCACAACGAAGCATAATAGGTATTAAAAATTTAGTTTAGCTTTATGTTCGCGTTTTTCGGTTGGTCAATACGGGTTGGTCAGTTCTTGCTCGGCTTTTCCGATGTTTCCCCGCCTTTCCATCGCGTCGGAGAAAAAAGCACGGTTTGCGACAGTGTGACGCGCTGGGAGGGCTACTTCACCCACTTTGGCGCGGTGTTCAGCAGACAAAAGCTAATAAGCCTGTTAGCCACACATACAAGCCACCGAACACACATACAACTTCCCTTCCTGTTGGCCTTTGTTGAGTGCGCCGTCGATGGCCGACCATCATCAACGCCTTGCTTTGAGGTTAACTATCAACTATTATTAATTAGTTTTACGTTTTTATTGCATTAGTGAAATAGGTTCGGGCTCTTTCGGCTGCCCTCTCACCTCAACTGGGTCCGAACCCCAACTTCTTTCAGACCCTTCACGCTTCGATTGGCGTTCTGGATGGAAGTAAGGCGACGGATTCGACGGCTGATTTTTCTATTTGCATATTACTTCAAGAGGCGTTGCATGAAAGTATTTGTAGTTTGGAAGAAGAGTTGAACATTTGAATTATTTCAACATTCTTGTACGTTTCCTTCATCTATTAAAAACTTTCTTTTTTACTTTTCACAGCCTTTCTAGGCTTGTTAAGCATTATTTTCCCCTTGCTCTCATTACATGTGCACCTTGCGCAAGCTGTTTGTCCCTGTTGGACACTGAAAACAAGTGCAACGTTTACACAACAGCAAACGATTGTTGCTTTTGCGACAAAAACATACAAGCTCGTACTCTTAAACGCAAACGCTTACAAACGAAACCCTTGCCACGAGGTCACGCATTTCACCGCACGGCAAACAGGGGAAGACAAAAAGCGGCAGCAAGCTGCTCACCCGCTTCACTACGTCATAACCGACAACCCATGCCGGCGAGGCCGAGGTTCTGGAATAGTTTTCCATCCCATGTTCATGGATTTCCGTTCATCATTAAACGCTCACCGTTTGCCCTCATTAATTTTGCGCTTTATACGTTTTCGCCCGAACGCCCGCCGGTAACCTGTGCGCCATCCATCAACCCCCGACATTGTAGCCGCTCGAAATTCAAGCCACCCGGTTTATCATTTTGACATTAAAAACAATCGCAACCGACGCAAAGGAAGGAGGAAAATTGACGCACCAACGAGATCCGAGCGCTCGCGCGAACGGGAAAATGATCGTTTCTGGATGGGAGAGGGAGAGAGAGAGAGAGTTGAAAAAGCAAACCAACCACTGCTCGATCTTCTGGTGAGGGTGATCGCAACCAAGAGGGTCGCAAGAGGGCCGTTGCCAAGCGAGGGAGGAAATAAAACAGAAGAAATATACATGCTTAATAAACTAGATGATGAGTGATAGTGGGATTTTCTTCGCGGCCACTTTCCTGCTTTAGTGTTCTTCATCCACTCAAGATACACGACCTCTCCCTCTTTCTCTCTCTTTCTCTCTCTCTCGTTCTCGCTTGGTTTAACGATGCAAAAAGTTCACCGTGTTTCGTTCAATTGCGTCCAGTTCGAACGGTAACACCCTGTGGGTAGGGAAGCTTTCAAGAGGGTAGGGGGAAGAGGCTTGCGGGGCGATAGGATTAAAATTAAAAGCATCGGGAGAAAAATCAGTCTAAATTATGACCCCACCCGTTTAATGACCCAAAGAGCACGAAAACGCTCGACATCTCTGCCGGACGTTTTCCACGGAGGGTGGGAGGCGAGTGTGAGAAGTCGATGGACATTGGCCAGACTCGGAACCATTGGTGCAGGTGAACGAACAAAGGAGAAAGCATATGACGGGCGAACGATCGAATCGGCGCGGAAAACGATCGCAGCAGGGCGATGGCTGCGCGGCATCGGCTAACAAAAAACAATTGTGCCCTCCAGTCCTGCTCAGTGGACAGCGCAGCGAGGGGGTTTGAGGGGGAGGTTGTGGGGAAAAGCTTT